>OY987215.1:37788370-38256341 GCA_963920805.1 Primula vulgaris | reverse complement strand
AAGAACGGTAAAAATCGTGTACACTAAGCCATAAATCCTAGAAATAAAATGAGAATCGAAAATCTCAATAAAAGCGTGAGTTATAGGCCACAAAATCATGCAAAAATGGGCAGAAACGAAGAACGGTAAAAATCGTGTAAAATAAGGCTTAAATCCAAGAAAAAAATGAGAATCTAAAATATCAATAAAACCGTGAGTTATAGGCCACAAAAATATGCAAAAATGGGCATAAACGAAGAACGGTAAAAATCGTGTACAATAAGTCATAAATTAAAGAAATAAAATGACAATCTAAAATCTCAATAAAAGCGTGAGTTATAGGCCACAAAATCATGCAAAAATGGGCAGAAACGAAAAACGGTAAAAATCGTGTACAATAAGCCTTAAATCCAAGAAATAAAATGACAATCTAAAATCTCAATAAAAGCGTGAGTTATATAGGCCACAAAAATATGCAAAAATGGGCAGAAACGAAGAACGGTTAAAATCGTGTACAATAAGGCATAAATCCAAGAAATAAAATGACAATCTAAAATCTCAATAAAAGCGTGAGTTATAGGCCACAAAAATATGCAAATATGGGAAGAAACGAAGAACGGTAAAAATCGTGTACAATAAACCATAAATCCAAGAAATAAAATGGCAATCTAAAATCTCAATAAAAGCGTGAGTTATAGGCCACAAAAATATGCAAAAATGGGCAGAAACGAAGAACGGTAAAAATCGTGTACACTAAGCCATAAATCCTAGAAATAAAATGAGAATCGAAAATCTCAATAAAAGCGTGAGTTATATGCCACAAAATCATGCAAAAATGGGCAGAAACGAAGAACGGTAAAAATCGTGTAAAATAAGGCTTAAATCCAAGAAAAAAATGAGAATCTAAAATATCAATAAAACCGTGAGTTATAGGCCACAAAAATATGCAAAAATGGGCATAAACGAAGAACGGTAAAAATCGTGTACAATAAGTCATAAATTAAAGAAATAAAATGACAATCTAAAATCTCAATAAAAGCGTGAGTTATAGGCCACAAAATCATGCAAAAATGGGCAGAAACGAAAAACGGTAAAAATCGTGTACAATAAGCCATAAATCCAAGAAATAAAATGACAATCTAAAATCTCAATAAAAGCGTGAGTTATATAGGCCACAAAAATATGCAAAAATGGGCAGAAACGAAGAACGGTTAAAATCGTGTACAATAAGGCATAAATCCAAGAAATCAAATGACAATCTAAAATCTCAATAAAAGCGTGAGTTATATAGGCCACAAAAATATGCAAATATGGGAAGAAACGAAGAACGGTAAAAATCGTGTACAATAAACCATAAATCCAAGAAATAAAATGGCAATCTAAAATCTCAGTAAAAGCGTGAGTTATAGGCCACAAAAATATGCAAAAATGGGCAGAAACGAAGAACGGTAAAAATCGTGTACAATAAGCCATAAATCTAAGAAATAAAATAACAATCTAAAATCTGAATAAAAGCGTGACTTATAGGCCACAAAATTATGCAAAAATGGGCAGAAACGAAGAACGGTAAAAATCGTGTAAAATAAGGCTTAAATCCAAGAAAAAAATGAGAATCTAAAATATCAATAAAACCGTGAGTTATAGGCCACAAAAATATGCAAAAATGGGCATAAACGAAGAACGGTAAAAATCGTGTACACTAAGCCATAAATCCTAGAAATAAAATGAGAATCGAAAATCTCAATAAAAGCGTGAGTTATAGGCCACAAAATCATGCAAAAATGGGCAGAAACGAAGAACGGTAAAAATCGTGTACAATAAGTCATAAATCAAAGAAATAAAATGACAATCTAAAATCTCAATAAAAGCGTGAGTTATATAGGCCACAAAAATATGCAAAAATGGGCAGAAACGAAGAACGGTAAAAATCGTGTACAATAAGTCATAAATAAAAGAAATAAAATGATCATCTAAAATCTCAATAAAAGCGTGAGTTATAGGCCACAAAATCATGCAAAAATGGGCAGAAACGAAGAACGGTAAAAATCGTGTAAAATAAGGCTTAAATCCAAGAAAAAAATGAGAATCTAAAATATCAATAAAACCGTGAGTTATAGGCCACAAAAATATGCAAAAATGGGCATAAACGAAGAACGGTAAAAATCGTGTACAATAAGTCATAAATTAAAGAAATAAAATGACAATCTAAAATCTCAATAAAAGCGTGAGTTATAGGCCACAAAATCATGCAAAAATGGGCAGAAACGAAAAACGGTAAAAATCGTGTACAATAAGTCATAAATCCAAGAAATAAAATGGCAATCTAAAATCTCAATAAAAGCGTGAGTTATAGGCCACAAAAATATGCAAAAATGGGCAGAAATGAAGAACGGTAAAAATCGTGTACAATAAGCCATAAATCTAAGAAATAAAATAACAATCTAAAATCTGAATAAAAGCGTGACTTATAGGCCACAAAATCATGCAAAAATGGGCAGAAACGAAGAACGGTAAAAATCGTGTAAAATAAGCCTTAAATCCAAGAAATAAAATGAGAATCTAACATATCAATAAAAGCGTGAGTTATAGGCCACAAAAATATGCAAAAATGGGCATAAACGAAGAACGGTAAAACTCGTGTACAATAAGTTATAAATAAAAGAAATAAAATGATAATCTAAAATCTCAATAAAAGCGTGAGTTATATAGGCCACAAAATTATGGAAAAATGGGCAGAAACGAAAAACGGTAAAAATCGTGTACAATAAGCCATAAATCCAAGAAATAAAATGACAATATAAAATCTCAATAAAAGCGTGAGTTATAGACCACAAAATCATGCAAAAATGGGCAGAAACGAAGAACGGTTAAAATCGTGTACAATAAGGCATAAATCCAAGAAATAAAATGACAATCTAAAATCTCAATAAAAGCGTGAGTTATAGGCCACAAAAATAAGCAAAAATGGAAGGAAACGAAGAACGGTAAAAATCGTGTACAATAAACCATAAATCCAAGAAATAAAATGGCAATCTAAAATCTCAATAAAAGCGTGAGTTATAGGCCACAAAAAATTGCAAAAATGGGCAGAAACCAAGAACGGTAAAAATCGTGTACAATAAGTCATAAATCCAAGAAAGAAAATGACAATCTAAAATCTCAATAAAAGCGTGAGTTATATAGGCCACAAAAATATGCAAAAATGGGCAGAAACGAAGAACGGTAAAAATCGTGTACAATAAGGCATAAATCCAAGAAATAAAATGACAATCTAAAATCTCAATAAAAGCGTAAGTTATAGGCCACAAAAATATGCAAAAATGGGCAGAAACGAAGAGGGGTAAAAATCGTGTACAATAAGTCATAAATCAAAGAAATAAAATGACATTCTGAAATCTCAATAAAAGCGTGAGTTATAAGCCACAAAAATATGCAAAAATGGGCAGAAACGAAAAACGGAAAAAATCGTGTACAATAAGCCATAAATCCAAGAAATAAAATGACAATCTAAAATCTCAATAAAAGCGTGAGTTATAGGCCACAAAATCATGCAAAAATGGAGAGAAACGAAAAACGGTAAAAATCGTGTACAATAAGCCATAAATCTAAGAAATAAAATGACAATCTAAAATTTCAATAAAAGGGTGAGTTATAGGCCACGAAATCATGCAAAAATGGGCAGAAACGAAGAACGGTAAAAATCGTGTACAATAAACCATAAATCCAAGAAATAAAATGACAATCTAAAATCTCAATAAAAGCGTGAGTTAAGGCCACAAAAATATGCAAAAATGGGCAGAAACGAAGAACGGTAAAAATCGTGTACAATAAGCCATAAATCAAAGAAATAAAATGACAATCTAAAATCTCAATAAAAGCGTGAGTTATACGCCACAAAATCATGCAAAAATGGGCAGAAACGAAGAACGGTAAAAATCGTATAAAATAAGCCTTAAATCCAAGAAATAAAATGACAATCTAAAATTTCAATAAAAGCGTGAGTTATAGGCCACAAAAATATGCAGAAATGGGCAGAAACGAAGAACGATAAAAATCGTGTACAATAAGCCATAAATCCAAGAAATAAAATAACAATCTAAAATCTCAATAAAAGCGTGAGTTATAGGCCACAAAATCATGCAAAAATGGGCAGAAAGGAAGAACGGTAAAAATCGTCTACAATAAGCCATAAATCCAAGAAATAAAATGACAACTTAAAATCTCAATAAAAGCATGCGTTATAGAACACAAAAATATGCGAAAATGGGCAGAAACGAAGAACGCTAAAAATCGTTTACAATAAGCCATAAATCCAAGAAATAAAATGACAATCTAAAATCTCAATAAAAGCGTGAGTAATAGGCCAAAAATCATGCAAAAATGGGCAGAAACGAAGAACGGTAAAAATCGTGTACAATAAGCCATAAATCAAAGAAATAAAATGACAATCTAAAATATCAATAAAAGCGTGAGTTATAGGCCACAAAAATATGCAAAAATGGGCAGAAACGAATAACGGTAAAAATCGTGTACAATAAGTCATAAATCAAAGAAATAAAATGACAATCTAAAATCTCAATAAAACCGTGAGTTATAGGCCACAAAATCATGCAAAAATGGGCAGAAACGAAGAACGGTAAAAATCGTGTACACTAAGCCATAAATCCTAGAAATAAAATGAGAATCGAAAATCTCAATAAAAGCGTGAGTTATAGGCCACAAAATCATGCAAAAATGGGCAGAAACGAAGAACGGTAAAAATCGTGTACACTAAGCCATAAATCCTAGAAATAAAATGAGAATCGAAAATCTCAATAAAAGCGTGAGTTATAGGCCACAAAATCATGCAAAAATGGGCAGAAACGAAGAACGGTAAAAATCGTGTAAAATAAGGCTTAAATCCAAGAAAAAAATGAGAATCTAAAATATCAATAAAACCGTGAGTTATAGGCCACAAAAATATGCAAAAATGGGCATAAACGAAGAACGGTAAAAATCGTGTACAATAAGTCATAAATTAAAGAAATAAAATGACAATCTAAAATCTCAATAAAAGCGTGAGTTATAGGCCACAAAATCATGCAAAAATGGGCAGAAACGAAAAACGGTAAAAATCGTGTACAATAAGCCATAAATCCAAGAAATAAAATGACAATCTAAAATCTCAATAAAAGCGTGAGTTATATAGGCCACAAAAATATGCGAAAATGGGCAGAAACGAAGAACGGTTAAAATCGTGTACAATAAGGCATAAATCCAAGAAATAAAATGACAATCTAAAATCTCAATAAAAGCGTGAGTTATAGGCCACAAAAATATGCAAATATGGGAAGAAACGAAGAACGGTAAAAATCGTGTACAATAAACCATAAATCCAAGAAATAAAATGGCAATCTAAAATCTCAATAAAAGCGTGAGTTATAGGCCACAAAAATATGCAAAAATGGGCAGAAACGAAGAACGGTAAAAATCGTGTACAATAAGCCATAAATCTAAGAAATAAAATAACAATCTAAAATCTGAATAAAAGCGTGACTTATAGGCCACAAAATCATGCAAAAATGGGCAGAAACGAAGAACGGTAAAAATCGTGTAAAATAAGCCTTAAATCCAAGAAATAAAATGAGAATCTAAAATATCAATAAAAGCGTGAGTTATAGGCCACAAAAATATGCAAAAATGGGCATAAACGAAGAACGGTAAAACTCGTGTACAATAAGTTATAAATAAAAGAAATAAAATGATAATCTAAAATCTCAATAAAAGCGTGAGTTATATAGGCCACAAAATTATGGAAAAATGGGCAGAAACGAAAAACGGTAAAAATCGTGTACAATAAGCCATAAATCCAAGAAATAAAATGACAATATAAAATCTCAATAAAAGCGTGAGTTATAGACCACAAAATCATGCAAAAATGGGCAGAAACGAAGAACGGTTAAAATCGTGTACAATAAGGCATAAATCCAAGAAATAAAATGACAATCTAAAATCTCAATAAAAGCGTGAGTTATAGGCCACAAAAATAAGCAAAAATGGAAGGAAACGAAGAACGGTAAAAATCGTGTACAATAAACCATAAATCCAAGAAATAAAATGGCAATCTAAAAGCTCAATAAAAGCGTGAGTTATAGGCCACAAAAAATTGCAAAAATGGGCAGAAACCAAGAACGGTAAAAATCGTCTACAATAAGTCATAAATCCAAGAAAGAAAATGACAATCTAAAATCTCAATAAAAGCGTGAGTTATATAGGCCTCAAAAATATGCAAAAATGGGCAGAAACGAAGAACGGTAAAAATCGTGTACAATAAGGCATAAATCCAAGAAATAAAATGACAATCTAAAATCTCAATAAAAGCGTAAGTTATAGGCCACAAAAATATGCAAAAATGGGCAGAAACGAAGAGGGGTAAAAATCGTGTACAATAAGCCATAAATCTAAGAAATAAAATGACAATCTAAAATTTCAATAAAAGGGTGAGTTATAGGCCACGAAATCATGCAAAAATGGGCAGAAACGAAGAACGGTAAAAATCGTGTACAATAAACCATAAATCCAAGAAATAAAATGACAATCTAAAATCTCAATAAAAGCGTGAGTTATAGGCCACAAAAATATGCAAAAATGGGCAGAAACGAAGAACGGTAAAAATCGTCTACAATAAGCCATAAATCCAAGAACTAAAATGACAATCTAAAATCTCAATAAAAGCGTGAGTTATAGGCCACAAAATCATGCAAAAATGGGCAGAAACGAAGAACGGTAAAAATCGTGTACACTAAGCCATAAATCCTAGAAATAAAATGAGAATCGAAAATCTCAATAAAAGCGTGAGTTATAGGCCACAAAATCATGCAAAAATGGGCAGAAACGAAGAACGGTAAAAATCGTGTACACTAAGCCATAAATCCTAGAAATAAAATGAGAATCGAAAATCTCAATAAAAGCGTGAGTTATAGGCCACAAAATCATGCAAAAATGGGCAGAAACGAAGAACGGTAAAAATCGTGTAAAATAAGGCTTAAATCCAAGAAAAAAATGAGAATCTAAAATATCAATAAAACCGTGAGTTATAGGCCACAAAAATATGCAAAAATGGGCATAAACGAAGAACGGTAAAAATCGTGTACAATAAGTCATAAATTAAAGAAATAAAATGACAATCTAAAATCTCAATAAAAGCGTGAGTTATAGGCCACAAAATCATGCAAAAATGGGCAGAAACGAAAAACGGTAAAAATCGTGTACAATAAGCCATAAATCCAAGAAATAAAATGACAATCTAAAATCTCAATAAAAGCGTGAGTTATATAGGCCACAAAAATATGCAAAAATGGGCAGAAACGAAGAACGGTTAAAATCGTGTACAATAAGGCATAAATCCAAGAAATAAAATGACAATCTAAAATCTCAATAAAAGCGTGAGTTATAGGCCACAAAAATATGCAAATATGGGAAGAAACGAAGAACGGTAAAAATCGTGTACAATAAACCATAAATCCAAGAAATAAAATGGCAATCTAAAATCTCAATAAAAGCGTGAGTTATAGGCCACAAAAATATGCAAAAATGGGCAGAAACGAAGAACGGTAAAAATCGTGTACAATAAGCCATAAATCTAAGAAATAAAATAACAATCTAAAATCTGAATAAAAGCGTGACTTATAGGCCACAAAATCATGCAAAAATGGGCAGAAACGAAGAACGGTAAAAATCGTGTAAAATAAGCCTTAAATCCAAGAAATAAAATGAGAATCTAAAATATCAATAAAAGCGTGAGTTATAGGCCACAAAAATATGCAAAAATGGGCATAAACGAAGAACGGTAAAACTCGTGTACAATAAGTTATAAATAAAAGAAATAAAATGATAATCTAAAATCTCAATAAAAGCGTGAGTTATATAGGCCACAAAATTATGGAAAAATGGGCAGAAACGAAAAACGGTAAAAATCGTGTACAATAAGCCATAAATCCAAGAAATAAAATGACAATATAAAATCTCAATAAAAGCGTGAGTTATAGACCACAAAATCATGCAAAAATGGGCAGAAACGAAGAACGGTTAAAATCGTGTACAATAAGGCATAAATCCAAGAAATAAAATGACAATCTAAAATCTCAATAAAAGCGTGAGTTATAGGCCACAAAAATAAGCAAAAATGGAAGGAAACGAAGAACGGTAAAAATCGTGTACAATAAACCATAAATCCAAGAAATAAAATGGCAATCTAAAATCTCAATAAAAGCGTGAGTTATAGGCCACAAAAAATTGCAAAAATGGGCAGAAACCAAGAACGGTAAAAATCGTGTACAATAAGTCATAAATCCAAGAAAGAAAATGACAATCTAAAATCTCAATAAAAGCGTGAGTTATATAGGCCACAAAAATATGCAAAAATGGGCAGAAACGAAGAACGGTAAAAATCGTGTACAATAAGGCATAAATCCAAGAAATAAAATGACAATCTAAAATCTCAATAAAAGCGTAAGTTATAGGCCACAAAAATATGCAAAAATGGGCAGAAACGAAGAGGGGTAAAAATCGTGTACAATAAGCCATAAATCTAAGAAATAAAATGACAATCTAAAATTTCAATAAAAGGGTGAGTTATAGGCCACGAAATCATGCAAAAATGGGCAGAAACGAAGAACGGTAAAAATCGTGTACAATAAACCATAAATCCAAGAAATAAAATGACAATCTAAAATCTCAATAAAAGCGTGAGTTATAGGCCACAAAAATATGCAAAAATGGGCAGAAACGAAGAACGGTAAAAATCGTGTACAATAAGCCATAAATCAAAGAAATAAAATGACAATCTAAAATCTCAATAAAAGCGTGAGTTATACGCCACAAAATCATGCAAAAATGGGCAGAAACGAAGAACGGTAAAATCGTGTACAATAAGCCATAAATCTAAGAAATAAAATAACAATCTAAAATCTCAATAAAAGCGTGACTTATAGGGCACAAAATCATGCAAAAATGGGCAGAAACGAAGAACGTTAAAAATCGTGTAAAATAAGACTTAAATCCAAGAAATAAAATGAGAATCTAAAATATCAATAAAAGCGTGAGTTATAGGCCACAAAAATATGCAAAAATGGGCAGAAACGAAAAACGGTAAAAATCGTGTACAATAAGTCATAAATAAAAGAAATAAAATGACAATCTAAAATCTCAATAAAAGCAAGAGTTATAGGCCACAAAATCATGCAAAAATGGGCAGAAACGAAGAACGGTAAAAATCGTATAAAATAAGCCTTAAATCCAAGAAATAAAATGACAATCTAAAATTTCAATAAAAGCGTGAGTTATAGGCCACAAAAATATGCAGAAATGGGCAGAAACGAAGAACGATAAAAATCGTGTACAATAAGCCATAAATCCAAGAAATAAAATAACAATCTAAAATCTCAATAAAAGCGTGAGTTATAGGCCACAAAATCATGCAAAAATGGCCAGAAAGGAAGAACGGTAAAAATCGTCTACAATAAGCCATAAATCCAAGAAATAAAATGACAACTTAAAATCTCAATAAAAGCATGCGTTATAGACCACAAAAATATGCGAAAATGGGCAGAAACGAAGAACGGTAAAAATCGTTTACAATAAGCCATAAATCCAAGAAATAAAATGACAATCTAAAATCTCAATAAAAGCGTGAGTTATAGGCCACAAAATCATGCAAAAATGGGCAGAAACGAAGAACGGTAAAAATCGTGTACAATAAGCCATAAATCAAAGAAATAAAATGACAATCTAAAATCTCAATAAAAGCGTGAGTTATAGGCCACAAAATCATGCAAAAATGGGCTGAAACGAAGAACGGTAAAAATCATGTACAATAAGCCATAAATCCAAGAAATAAAATGACAATCTAAAATATCAATAAAAGCGTGAGTTATAGGCCACAAAAATATGCAAAAATGGGCAGAAACGAATAACGGTAAAAATCGTGTACAATAAGTCATAAATCAAAGAAATAAAATGACAATCTAAAATCTCAATAAAACCGTGAGTTATAGGCCACAAAATCATGCAAAAATGGGCAGAAACGAAGAACGGTAAAAATCGTGTACACTAAGCCATAAATCCTAGAAATAAAATGAGAATCTAAAATCTCAATAAAAGCGTGAGTTATAGGCCACAAAATCATGCAAAAATGGGCAGAAACGAAGAACGGTAAAAATCGTGTACAATAAGTCATAAATCAAAGAAATAAAATGACAATCTAAAATCTCAATAAAAGCGTGAGTTATAGGCCACAAAAATATGCAAAAATGGGCAGAAACGAAGAAAGGTAAAAATCGTGTAAAATAGGTCATAAATCCAAGAAATAAAATGACAATCTAAAATCTCAATAAAAGCGTGAGTTATAGGCCACAAAATCATGCAAAAATGGGCAGAAACGAAGAACGGTAAAAATCGTCTACAATAAGCCATAAATCCAAGAACTAAAATGACAATATAAAACCTCAATAAAAGCGTGAGTTATACACCACAAAATCATGCAAAAATGGGCAGAAACGAAGAACGGTAAAAATCGTGTACAATAAGCCATAAATCCAAGAAATAAAATGACATTCTAAAATCTCAATAAAAGCGTGAGTTATAGGCCACAAAATTAGGCAAAAATGGACAGAAACGAAGAACCGTAAAAATCATGTACAATAAACCATAAATCCAAGAAATAAAATGACAATCTAAAATCTGAATAAAAGCGTGAGTTATATGCCACAAAATCATGCAAAAATGGGCAGAAACGAAGAACGGTAAAAATCGTGTACAATAAGCCATAAATCCAAGAACTAAAATGACAATCTAAAATCTCAATAAAAGTGTTAGTTATAGGCCACAAAAATATGCAAAAATGGGCAGAAAAGAAGAAAGGTAAAAATCGTGTAAAATAAGTCATAAATCCAAGAAATAAAATGACAATCTAAAATCTCAATAAAAGCGTGAGTTATAGGCCACAAAATCATGCAAAAATGGGCCGAAACGAAGAACGGTAAAAATCGTCTACAATAAGCCATAAATCCAAGAACTAAAATGACAATCTAAAATCTCAATAAAAGCGTGAGTTATAGGCCACAAAATCATGCAAAAATGGGCAGAAACGAAGAACGGTAAAAATCGTCTACAATAAGCCATAAATCCAAGAAATAAAATGACATTCTAAAATCTCAATAAAAGCGTGAGTTATATGCCACAAAATCATGCAAAAATGGGTAGAAACGAAGAACGGTAAAAATCGTGTACAATAAGCCATAAATCCAATAAATAAAATGACAATCTAAAATCTCAATAAAAGCGTGAGTTATAGGCCACAAAAATATGCAAAATGGGCAGAAACGAAGAACGGTAAAAATCGTGTACAATAAGTCATATATCAAAGAAATAAAATGACAATCGAAAATCTCAATAAAAGCGTGAGTTATAGGCCACAAAATCATGCAAAAATGGGCAGAAATGAAAAACGGTAAAAATCGTGTACAATAAGCCATAAATCCAAGAAATAAAATGACAAACTAAAATCTCAATAAAAGCGTGAGTTATAGGCCACAAAATCATGCAAAAATGGGCAGAAACGAAGAACGTTAAAAATTGTGTACAATAAGCCATAAATCCAAGAAATAAAATGACAACTTAAAATCTCAATAAAAGCATGCGTTATAGACCACAAAAATATGCAAAAATGGGCAGAAACGAAGAACGGTAAAAATCGTTTACAATAAGCCATAAATTCAAGAAATAAAATGACAATCTAAAATCTCAATAAAAGCGTGAGTTATAGGCCACAAAAATATGCAAAATGGGCAGAAACGAAGAACGGTAAAAATCGTGTACAATAAGTCATATATCAAAGAAATAAAATGACAATCGAAAATCTCAATAAAAGCGTGAGTAATAGGCCACAAAATCATGCAAAAATGGGCAGAAACGAAGAACGGTAAAAATCATGTACAATAAGTCATAAATCAAAGAAATAAAATTACAATCTAAAATCTCAATAAAAGCGTGAGTTATAGGCCACAAAAATATGCAAAAATGGGCAGAAACGAAGAACGGTAAAAAATCGTGTAAAATAAGCCTTAAATCCAAGAAATAAAATGACAATCTAAAATTTCAATAAAAGCGTGAGTTATAGGCCACAAAAATATGCAAAAATGGGCAGAAACGAAGAACGGTAAAAATCGTGTACAATAAGTTATAAATCAAAGAAATAAAATGACAATCTAAAATCTCAATAAAAGCGTGAGTTATAGGCCACAAAGTCATGCAAAATTGGGCAGAAACGAAAAACGGTAAAAATTGTGTACAATAAGCCATAAATCCAAGATATAAAATGATAATCTAAAATCTCAATAAAAGCGTGAGTTATAGGCCACAAAATCATGCAAAAATGGGCAGAAACGAATAACGATAAAAATCATGTACAATAAGCCATAAATCCAAGAAATAAAATGACAATCTAAAATCTCAATAAAAGCGTGAGTTCTTGGTCACAAAATCATGCAAAAATGGGCAGAAACGAAGAACGGTAAAAATCGTGTAAAATAAGCCTTAAATCCAAGAAATAAAATGACAATCTAAAATTTTAATAAAAGCGTGAGTTATAGGCCACAAAAATATGCAAAAATGGGCAGAAACGAAGAACGTTAAAAATCGTGTACAATAAGTCATAAATAAAAGAAATAAAATGACAATCTAAAATCTCAATAAAATCGTGAGTTATAGGCCACAAAATCATGCAAAAATGGGCAGAAACGAAGAACGGTTAAAATCGTGTACAATAACGCATAAATCCAAGAAATAAAATGAAAATTTAAAATCTCAATAAAAGCGTGAGTTATATAGGCCACAAAATTATGGAAAAATGGGCAGAAACGAAAAACGGTAAAAATCGTGTACAATAAGCCATAAATCCAAGAAATACAATAACAATCTAAAATCTCAATAAAAGCGTGAGTTATAGGCCACAAAATCATGCAAAAATGGGCAGAAACGAAGAACGGTAAAAATCGTGTACAATAAGGCATAAATCCTAGAAATAAAATGAGAATCTAAAATCTCAATAAAAGCGTGAGTTATAGGCCATAAAATCATGCAAAAATGGCAGAAACAAAGAACGGTAAAAATCGTGTACAATAAGCCATAAATCCTAGAAATAAAATGAGAATCTAAAATCTCAATAAAAGCGTGAGTTATAGGCCACAAAATCATGCAAAAATGGGCAGAAACGAAGAACGGTAAAAATCGTGTAAAATAAGTCATAAATCTAAGAAATAAAATGACAATCTAAAATCTCAATAAAAGCGTGAGTTATAGGCCACAAAATCATGCAAAAATGGGCAGAAACGAAGAACGGTAAAAATCGTCTACAATAAGCCATAAATCCAAGAAATAAAATGACATTCTAAAATCTCAATAAAAGCGTGAGTTATATGCCACAAAATCATGCAAAAATGGGTAGAAACGAAGAACGGTAAAAATCATGTACAATAAGTCATATATCAAAGAAATAAAATGACAATCGAAAATCTCAATAAAAGCGTGAGTTATAGGCCACAAAATCATGCAAAAATGGGCAGAAATGAAAAACGGTAAAAATCGTGTACAATAAGCCATAAATCCAAGAAATAAAATGACAAACTAAAATCTCAATAAAAGCGTGAGTTATAGGCCACAAAATCATGCAAAAATGGGCCGAAACGAAGAACGTTAAAAATTGTGTACAATAAGCCATAAATCCAAGAAATAAAATGACAACTTAAAATCTCAATAAAAGCATGCGTTATAGACCACAAAAATATGCAAAAATGGGCAGAAACGAAGAACGGTAAAAATCGTTTACAATAAGCCATAAATCCACGAAATAAAATGACAATCTAAAATCTCAATAAAAGCGTGAGTAATAGGACACAAAATCATGCAAAAATGGGCAGAAACAAAGAACGGTAAAAATCGTGCACAATAAGCCATAAATCCTAGAAATAAAATGAGAATCTAAAATCTCAATAAAAGCGTGAGTTATATGCCACAAAATCATGCAAAAATGGACAGAAACGAAGAACGGTAAAAATCGTGTACAATAAGCCATAAATCCAATAAATAAAATGACAATCTAAAATCTCAATAAAAGCGTGAGTTATAGGCCACAAAAATATGCAAAGATGGGCAGAAACGAAGAACGGTAACAATCGTGTACAATAAGCCATAAATCAAAGAAATAAAATGATAATCAAAAATCTCAATAAAAGCGTGAGTTATAGGCCACAAAATCATGCAAAAATGGGCAGAAACGAAGAACGGTAAAATCGTGTACAATAAGCAATATATCCAAGAAATAAAATGACAATCTAAAATCTCAATAAAAGCGTGAGTTATAGGCCACAAAAATATGCAAAAATGGGCAGAAACGAAGAACGATAAAAATCGTGTACAATAAGCCATAAATCCAAGAAATAAAATGAGAATCTAAAATCTCAATAAAAGCGTGAGTTATAGGCCACAAAATCATGCAAAGATGGGCAGAAACGAAGAACGGTAACAATCGTGTACAATAAGCCATAAATCAAAGAAATAAAATGATAATCAAAAATCTCAATAAAAGCGTGAGTTATAGGCCACAAAATCATGCAAAAATGGGCAGAAACGAAGAACGGTAAAAATCGTGTACAATAAGCCATAAATCCAATAAATAAAATGATAATGTAAATTATCAATAAAAGTATGCTATGCCACAAAATCATGGAAAAATGGGCAGAAACGAAAACGGTAAAAATCATGTACAATGAGCCATAAATCTAAGAAATAAAATGATAATTCAAAATATCAATTAAATCGTGTGCTATATGCCACAAAATCATGCAAAAAATGGTATCAACGAAAAACGGTAAATACCGTGTATTATAATATATAAATCCAAGAAATATAATGACAATGTTAAATATCAATAAAAGCGTGTGTTATAAATCACAAAATAATGAAAAAAAAGCGTCGAAACGAAAAAATGGTAAAAACCGTGTAATATAAGCCATAAATAAAAGAAATAAAATGACATTCAAATATCTCAATAAAAGTGTGAGTTATTAGGCCACAAAATCATGCAAAAATGGGCAGAAACGAAGAACCGTAAAAATCGTGTTCAATAAGCCATAAATCCAAGAAATAAAATGACAATCTAAAATCTCAATAAAAGCGTGAGTTATAGACACAAAATCATGCAAAAACGGGCAGAAACGAAAAACGGTAAAAATCGTGTACAATAAGCCATAAATCCTAGAAATAAAATGAGAATCTAAAATCTCAATAAAAGCGTGAGTTATAGGCCACAAAATCATCCAAAAATGGGCAGAAACAAAGAACGGTAAAAATCGTGTACAATAAGCCATAAATCCAAGAAATAGAATAACAATCTAAAATCTCAATAAAAGCGTGAGTTATAGGCCACAAAATCATGCAAAAATGGGCAGAAACGAAGAACGGTAAAAATCGTGTACAATAAGCCATAAATCCTAGAAATAAAATGAGAATCTAAAATCTCAATAAAAGCGTGAGTTATAGGCCATAAAATCATGCAAAAATGGGCAGAAACAAAGAACGGTAAAAATCGTGTACAATAAGCCATAAATCCTAGAAATAAAATGAGAATCTAAAATCTCAATAAAAGCGTGAGTTAGGCCACAAAATCATGCAAAAATGGGCAGAAACGAAGAACGGTAAAAATCGTGTAAAATAAGTCATAAATCTAAGAAATAAAATGAGAATCTAAAATCTCAATAAAAGCGTGAGTTATAGGCCACAAAATCATGCAAAAATGGGCAGAAACGAAGAACGGTAAAAATCGTGTACAATAAGCCATAAATCCAAGAAATAAAATGACATTCCAAAATCTCAATAAAAGCGTGAAGAACCGTAAAAATCATGTACAATAAGCCATAAATCCAAGAAATAAAATGACAATCTAAAATCTCAATAAAAGCGTGAGTTATATGCCACAAAATCATGCAAAAATGGGCAGAAACGAAGAACGGTAAAAATCGTGTACAATAAGCCATAAATCCAATAAATAAAATGACAATCTAAAATCTCAATAAAAGCGTGAGTTATAGGCCACAAAAATATGCAAAATGGGCAGAAACGAAGAACGGTAAAAATCGTGTACAATAAGTCATATATCAAAGAAATAAATTGACAATCGAAAATCTCAATAAAAGCGTGAGTTATAGGCCACAAAATCATGCAAAAATGGGCAGAAAGGGAAAACGGTAAAAATCGTGTACAATAAACCATAAATCCAAGAAATAAAATGACAAACTAAAATCTCAATAAAAGCGTGAGTTATAGGCCACAAAATCATGCAAAAATAGGCAGAAACGAAGAACGTTAAAAATTGTGTACAATAAGCCATAGATCCAAGAAATAAAATGACAACTTAAAATCTCAATAAAAGCATGCGTTATAGACCACAAAAATATGCAAAAATGGGCAGAAACGAAGAACGGTAAAAATCGTTTACAATAAGCCATAAATCCAAGAAATAAAATGACAATCTAAAATCTCAATAAAAGCGTGAGTAATAGGACACAAAATCATGCAAAAATGGGCAGAAACGAAGAACGGTAAAAATCGTGCACAATAAGCCATAAATCCTAGAAATAAAATGAGAATCTAAAATCTCAATAAAAGCGTGAGTTATAGGCCACAAAATCATGCAAAAATGGGGAGAAACGAAGAACGGTAAAAATCGTGTACAATAAGCCATAAATCCAAGAAATAAAATGACAATCTAAAATCTCAATAAAAGCGTGAGTTATAGGCCACAAAATGATGCAAAAATGGGCAGAAACGAAGAACGATAAAAATCGTGTACAATAAGCCATAAATCTAAGAAATAAAATGACAATCTAAAATCTCAATAAAAGCGTGAGTTCTTGGCCACAAAATCATGCAAAAATTGGCAGAAACGAAGAACGGTAAAAATGGGTAAAATAAGCCTTAAATCCAAGAAATAAAATGACAATCTAAAATTTTAATAAAAGCGTGAGTTATAGGCCACAAAAATATGCAAAAATGGGCAGAAACGAAGAATGGTAAAAATCGTGTACAATAAGCCATAAATCCAAGAAATAAAATGACAATCTAAAATCTCAATAAAAGCGTGAGTTATAGGCCACAAAATCATGCAAAGATGGGCAGAAACGAAGAACGGTAACAATCGTGTACAATAAGCCATAAATCAAAGAAATAAAATGATAATCAAAAATTTCAATAAAAGCGTGAGTTATAGGCCACAAAATCATGCAAAAATGGGCAGAAACGAAGAACGGTTAAAATCGTGTACAATAAGGCATAAATCCAAGAAATAAAATGAAAATTTAAAATCTCAATAAAAGCGTGAGTTATATAGGCCACAAAATTATGGAAAAATGGACAGAAACGAAAAACGGTAAAAATCGTGTACAATAAGCCATAAATCCAAGAAATAAAATAACAATCTAAAATCTCAATAAAGGCGTGAGTTATTATAGGCCACAAAATCATGCAAAAATGGGCAGAAACGAAGAACGGTAAAATCGTGTACAATAAGCAATATATCTAAGAAATAAAATGACAATCTAAAATCTCAATAAAAGCGTGAGTTATAGGCCACAAAAATATGCAAAAATGGGCAGAAACGAAGAATGGTAAAAATCGTGTACAATAAGCCATAAATCCAAGAAATAAAATGACAATCTAAAATCTCAATAAAGCGTGAGTTATAGGCCACAAAATCATGCAAAGATGGGCAGAAACGAAGAACGGTAACAATCGTGTACAATAAGCCATAAATCAAAGAAATAAAATGATAATCAAAAATTTCAATAAAAGCGTGAGTTATAGGCCACAAAATCATGCAAAAATGGGCAGAAACGAAGAACGGTAAAAATCGTGTACAATAAGCCATAAATCCAATAAATAAAATGATAATGTAAATTATCAATAAAAGTATGCTATGCCACAAAATCATGGAAAAATGGGCAGAAACGAAAACGATAAAAATCATGTACAATGAGCCATAAATCTAAGAAATAAAATGATAATTCAAAATATTAATTAAATCGTGTGCTATATGCCACAAAATCATGCAAAAAATGGTATCAACGAAAAACGGTAAATACCGTGTATTATAATATATAAATCCAAGAAATATAATGACAATGTTAAATATCAATAAAAGCGTGTGTTATAGATCACAAAATAATGAAAAAAAAGCGTCGAAACGAAAAAATGGTAAAAACCGTGTAATATAAGCCATAAATAAAAGAAATAAAATGACATTCAAATATCTCAATAAAAGTGAGTTATAGGCCACAAAATCATGCAAAAATGGGCAGAAACGAAGAACCGTAAAAATCGTGTTCAATAAGCCATAAATCCAAGAAATAAAATGACAATCTAAAATCTCAATAAAAGCGTGAGTTATAGGCCACAAAATCATGCAAAAACGGGGCAGAAACGAAAAACGGTAAAAATCGTGTATAATAAGCCATAAATCCTAGAAATAAATGAGAATCTAAAATCTCAATAAAAGCGTGAGTTATAGGCCACAAAATCATGCAAAAATGGGCAGAAACAAAGAACGGTAAAAATCGTGTACAATAAGCCATAAATCCAAGAAATACAATAACAATCTAAAATCTCAATAAAAACGTGAGTTATAGGCCACAAAATCATGCAAAAATGGGCAGAAACGAAGAACGGTAAAAATCGTGTACAATAAGCCATAAATCCTAGAAATAAAATGAGAATCTAAAATCTCAATAAAAGCGTGAGTTATAGGCCACAAAATCATGCAAAAATGGGCTAAGTCATAAATCTAAGAAATAAAATGACAATCTAAAATCTCAATAAAAGCGTGAGTTATAGGCCACAAAATCATGCAAAAATGGGCAGAAACGAAGAACGGTAAAAATCGTGTACAATAAGCCATAAATCAAAGAAATAAAATGGCATTCTAAAATCTCAATAAAAGCGTGAGTTATAGGCCACAAAATTACGCAAAAATGGACAGAAACGAAGAACCGTAAAAATCATGTACAATAAGCCATAAATCCAAGAAATAAAATGACAATCTAAAATCTCAATAAAAACGTGAGTTATATGCCACAAAATCATTCAAAAATGGGCAGAAACGAAGAACGGTAAAAATCGTGTACAATAAGCCATAAATCCAATAAATAAAATGACAATCTAAAATCTCAATAAAAGCGTGAGTTATAGGCCACAAAAATATGCAAAATGGGCAGAAACGAAGAACGGTAAAAATCGTGTACAATAAGTCATATATCAAAGAAATAAAATGACAATCGAAAATCTCAATAAAAGCGTGAGTTATAGGCCACAAAATCATGCAAAAATGGGCAGAAACGAAGAACGGTAAAATCGTGTACAATAAGCAATATATCCAAGAAATAAAATGACAATCTAAAATCTCAATAAAAGCGTGAGTTATAGGCCACAAAAATATGCAAAAATGGGCAGAAACGAAGAACGGTAAAAATCGTGTACAATAAGCCATAAATCCAAGAAATAAAATGACAATCTAAAATCTCAATAAAAGCGTGAGTTATAGGCCACAAAATCATGCAAAGATGGGCAGAAACGAAGAACGGTAACAATCGTGTACAATAAGCCATAAATCAAAGAAATAAAATGATAATCAAAAATCTCAATAAAAGCGTGAGTTATAGGCCACAAAATCATGCAAAAATGGGCAGAAACGAAGAACGGTAAAAATCGTGTACAATAAGCCATAAATCCAATAAATAAAATGATAATGTAAATTATCAATAAAAGTATGCTATGCCACAAAATCATGGAAAAATAGGCAGAAACGAAAACGGTAAAAATCATGTACAATGAGCCATAAATCTAAGAAATAAAATGATAATTCAAAATATCAATTAAATCGTGTGCTATATGCCACAAAATCATGCAAAAAATGGTATCAACGAAAAACGGTAAATACCGTGTATTATAATATATAAATCGAAGAAATATAATGACAATGTTAAATATCAATAAAAGCGTGTGTTATAGATCACAAAATAATGAAAAAAAAGCGTCGAAACGAAAAAATGGTAAAAACCGTGTAATATAAGCCATAAATAAAAGAAATAAAATGACATTCAAATATCTCAATAAAAGTGTGAGTTATAGGCCACAAAATCATGCAAAAATGGGCAGAAACGAAGAACCGTAAAAATCGTGTTCAATATGCCATAAATCCAAGAAATAAAATGACAATCTAAAATCTCAATAAAAGCGTGAGTTATAGGCCACAAAATCATGCAAAAACGGGCAGAAACGAAGAACGGTAAAAATCGTGTACAATAAGCCATAAATCCAAGAAATAAAATGTGAATCTAAAATCTCAATAAAAGCATGAGTTATAGGCCACAAAATCATGCAAAAATGGGCAGAAACGAAGAACGGTAAAAATCGTGTACAATAAGCCATAAATCCAATAAGTAAAATGACAATCTAAAATCTCAATAAAAGCGTGAGTTATAGGCCACAAAATCACGCAAAAATGGGCAGAAACGAAGAACGGTAAAAATCGTGTAGAATAAGCCATAAATCCAAGAAGTAAAATGACAATCTAAAATCTCAATAAAAGCGTGAATGGCCACAAAATCATGCAAAAATGGGCAGAAACGAAAAACGGTAAAAATCATGTACAATAAGCCATAAATCCAAGAAGTAAAATGACAATCTAAAATCTCAATAAAAGCGTGAGTTATAGGCCACAAAATCACGCAAAAATGGGCAGAAACGAAGAACGGTAAAAATCGTGTAGAATAAGCCATAAATCCAAGAAGTAAAATGACAATCTAAAATCTCAATAAAAGCGTGAGTTATAGGCCACAAAATCACGCAAAAATGGGCAGAAACGAAGAACGGTAAAAATCCACACAACTGTGTGTTTGTGTGTGTGGGGGGGGGGGGTAATATAAAATAGGAACACGAAAGCAAATTCCAAGTGAAATAACTACAGTTCATTGATGGACATGAGGACCAATTCAATAATATAATTGATATGCAGCTTTATCATGTTTACCACACCCAACAATCCACACAACTGTTGAATTTGAAAATATTTTCGTTCTCAAGAAAAACATCCCTAAACAACAATTAAGATGGAATATAAGCCGGCTCACAGGGCTTTAATTGGTTGCAATTTCCAAGATATAAGCTGGACTTTGAACATTAAAATAATTGGGTTCATCCAGCTTTAATATCTAAGCTGTTTCTACCCCCAAAACTGAAATTGTCAACTTTAAGTCGATGAACCCCATGGATTCCAGGTTTTTAAACAAAAAAGCTGAGCTTGAAGGATTCAACCAATCAAGGCCAACTATAATTAAGTATGAAAAGGTGATCAAAATAATTAAGTTACTTTAAAGCAAATAACCAAATTCGGTCCGGTGTGGCTGCAACTATTAATAATTTTAGTGCTTGGTTTGGATACATTCAGCACAACACGCAAATCTTAATCTAAGTGTAAGCAATAAAGCTTATAAAGTTCTTATTCTTTCTCATGAAAGGTGCGCTTAAAAAATACAGTGTGTTCCCTTATTTGCATTCTGTACACTACTAAAATCAACGGCAAAACCAGCTTATGTGCTTATTTGCTCCATATAAACTAAAACCAGAAGAGGCCTTTTACATATGTATTCGTACACTTTAGTTGCAACTTATAAACACATATCAACTTAATTATTTAAAAAGTTGCAGCTCTTAAGGTGTATCCAAGCAAACAGAGGATTGTGTGGCTGCACCTTTAAAACAGAGAAGGCATAAACCCCATAGTAAGGGCTTACGGCGAAATAAGCTATACATCCAAATGGATTGTAGTCTTCCGAGCCAAAACATTTTTTACTTATCAAAGAAGCAACAAATTGTACATGTGTGATCAAGAATGAATCAAGAAACACCTGAAGAAACAAGAAATATCACTAACTTATGATTAAACAATAGTCAGGGAACGAGAATAAACAAAGCAAACTACAATGAAATTGCTTTTTAACCTTCATTGAATGTAATTTAAATACAATAGCTTGACTAAGCATACATAGCATTCATCAATCACAAACAAAGGAACACAAATTATATACAATCAGCCATAACTCGACGATCAAACCTATCTTCTCACATTGATCGGACAAATCAATTAATGAATTAGGAGTATTATTTCCAGATCTAGTTAAGATGCATCAATAAGATGCACAAAAAAAAAGAGTTTTCAAAACATTAAATTTTCCCTAGGGTATACAAAATTCTTTAACATACACACATAAAATACTGAATAAACAAAGACTTTAAAGCCTTTTGCAACACAATTATCCACTACAAGCAATATTCAACAAAAAGGTGAAAGTAACTTTGTAATAAATACATCCGAACAATTAAATTATCATCTAGTACCAATTACAAAGAGGTTGTGTCAAAGATCAAGAAAATAATTTCAAAAAATTAGAGTTAAAATGCCAAATAGTTTATATTAACCTGATCTACATAGTTACATCTAACTATCTGAAAGATAAAAATAAAATACACATTGTCCCTAATAGCTTAAAACTACTTCCGTCTTCATTTTTTATTCAAGGAAAGGAAAAACAAAGGAATTTAAAATTTAATTTTCAAAATAAATCCCCCAAGGTAAAATGGAAAAAACAGGTAGAATTTGGTATAGTTTTGATGAAAAGAGGTCCGTAGAAAATCATCCTATATTCCAAATTCCAAGCTTTTTGGTGTTTGTTTGGCTGCAGTATTGAAGCAAATTAGGAGGGTTATCTTTTAGAAAGGGAGAAATAACTGGTTCATTATGTTTACAACTAGCTTGATTTATAGAACAAAAGTAAAGATTACCCTGTAACTACTCGAGCGAGAACTTTACAAGTTACTAGAAACCAAAACTTCTGAGCTTAAACTACAAGCAGTATTTGATTCTTATGAACCTTTCAATTCATTTTGGAAGGCCGAGGTGCTGTACATCGGGTATTTAGGATTTTGTAAATATGAGCTTTTGCAGTTTCAGTTTTTAGTATTTGCAGAAACCCAGACCTTAGGAATTTGTACTGTCGTGATGTTGTTCACTTGACACGAAACAATGTGTTAATGGGTCAACAGACAGCCTCACATGTAATCGAATTTATTGATTGATTATCATTTATCACTCAAAAACATCAAATATCAAACTCTACAGGTCATAAATCCTAAATTTCATATGCACCAAAAATTTAGAAAAAAACATAAGACCATGTCACTGTTCAAACTTCCCTCATGTGGAACAAGCTAAATAATTTGGAAGTTTTCTTTTGAAACAAATCTTTCCAACTGAAACTACATATGCCTCGACTCTCTTTCTACTTTTACAAATCGCTCGACGGGTACTGATTTTGATCATTGGTTGAGTTTTTTAGAAATAAAGAAAGACATCAGAAGAAGGCTGTGAAGTTTAAAAATTGTGCCCATTATGTAAAAAAAGGATTTGTTACCATAAAAGTGACTTATTTAGAGAAAAGTGATGTCGATTAAAAAAAATGACTCGTTTTCCAGCAAATTAGTTGTTTTATTAAAGTGGCTTTTTCTTATAAGTGCCTTATTCATATTTTCTTTAAAAAAATGCATAATTTTCCTAAAAAGACTTATTTTCAGAAAATTGACTCAATCACAGACAATTTCCTTTAATTCTTCAGAAAAGTACTTAATTTTCACAACATTACCCTACACACTATTCAAATAATCAATTTGCGTGTAAGCTAAATTCTTATTTAAACCAAGCGATTTAGCAGTAGCCAATCAAAGCCATAATTCATTCAAATCAGAGAAAGATCTAACCATGTGGATTTTGATAGGTTGGTGTAGTTTGTAGATTGGTGATGAACTGTGAACTATAATAGTATGATGTACTAATGATTAAAGAATTCTAGGTTAGTGTAAGAAAAATAATTTCCCTATATATACACGTTACATGGTATAAGTGGAATCTGACCCTTAGTGAGATCATTAATGTAATTCGAAATCTATATTACAAACTACATGGTCATAGCCATTGGATTAGACTCGGTTCTTGTCCCACATGACCCTGGGATACCAAACAATAAGTGCAATTTGTAAAAGAACAAAAAAAATACAGCTACTTCCCCCAATACTAAGGTCTACAGGTACAGAATACTAAAAAATAATACAAATAAAAAAAAAAAGAGTGTTAGAAACAAATATAGTAACCTGCAGTCCATCATGTTTGTTTTCGCAGCCGGTTTGTATTCATATTGTGGCTACTGTTAAAAAGCCTGGAGAACAAGAGGAACCTGTCAGATAGTTTGGAACAAGTTCATGAGTATGCAGGATTTTTTCTTTTTAGAAAATCAGTTTTAAATAGTCTTGACTGAAACAGTTGCAAAAAGCCGTTAGGGTGTCTATCAATAAAAGTCAAGTAAAGAATATGTACAAAAACATACCTAGAAGAGTAAATAACTAAATATCATTAAGACTCCAAGCTTGAAACTGAAAAGTTATTAGAAAGAATATATATGCAGGACAAACTCAGTAGGAGTACATAGAATTGACGAATAACTACGTAAAATAAAGTGAAAATATTGCTCATAAACTTATCTATAACCTAATTATATTATACTCAAAAAGCTATAAAAAAATATCTGACTGTTAACTACAAATACATAATTCAGTGCAACACGCAATAAAACTATAAACATGTTCCAGGTTTAGTTAAATAATTAAACCCATTACTACCAAACAAACAGAATACATATTTTACTCGACTGAATAAGGTGCAAACAAGTCAGAAACTTGATAATTGTATCAAAGTCTCAATAATAATGTGACAACAAAGTTATTAATTTTCAAGATACAAAACATGAAAATGACATATATTCCCAAAAAGATGAAAACAAATCAGTGTTGTGCTTGTGTAGGAGTAAATTATATGTTCTCCAAATATGACCTCTAAACTAAAAAAAAAAAAAAATCTATTGCAGCAGCGAAATTCTTATCAATTTTAACAACCAACCAACCATATATATATAATAGATAAGGTATATAAATAAACTTAACAACCACACAAATCAAATGTTGCACTGCACCTATAAACAATAGAGTTTGCCAAAAAAAGAAAAAGAAAAATGAGCAAACCCATCACAACCAAACTATAGTAATTATAAGGGGGGGTATAAAATTGAAAATAAAATGTATAAAATCATAAATTAGATCAAAAAAAAAAAAACAAGTTCGTAAAAAGGGATCCCTAATTTGCAATAGATAGATAGATAGATAGATAGTAAAATAAGAGAAAACAAAAGATGAGAAATAGTAAGTGAGAGTAAAATAAAGGATAATATAAAAATAGAGAGTATATAAATATGAAAGTATAATAGAGAAAATGAAGTAAAAAGAAAAGAAGAAGAAAGAAAGAAAGAAAGAAAGAAAGAGAAGTGAATGAAGTTAATAAAAAACAAAGTCAGTCAGTTAGCGATGTGGTGTGGTGTGGTGTGGTGTGGGGCGTGACACTTTTGTTCCGACTCCGGGGGGGTAACATATATCTCATCTCATCTCATCTTTGCTTATTATATAAAACACACATTCACTACTCTCTCCAATAATCTCAGGCCACACCTCCATCTTGTTAAATGGACACGTCTCTCTCTCTCTCTCTCTCAGTATGATTCAACCCTAAAACCCACCCACCCACCCCCCTAAATTCACCAGTTTTCTACTCGCCTCATGTAATGCCTGTTTATTTTGATCTTGGAATTTTTAATTATATCACACATTGTAATTAATTAATTGAATTAAATGTAAACTAATTTAAAACTTTAAAACATAAACAAACTTAAAAAACGTAAATAATATTAAAATACATCCTTATAAATAAAACTCATAAATTCCTATAAACCAAAGTGAAAAGAGAGAGAATAATACATAGGCGGAAAATAGAGAGAGGCAGTTTTTTAACTCTGTATCAGTTTTTTTTATTCCAACCGTGTATTAGTATTTAATTTATTTGTAATTTATGTTAATTAAAAAAGTTTTAATTAATTATTTTTTTTAAGGTTTCATAATACTCTTGACATAAACTAATAGTATAGATTAATATTAATATTAATGGTGTGGGGGTTGTTTTAATTAGAGTCGTACTTGTGAGTGTTTTGAAATACAGACCAGACCGTACCTACTTGTTGCTTAAATTCCACACCCCACAACTATACAATATTATAACTGTGAAATTTAAATATAACAAATAAAAACTGTTTGGCATGCCTTAATTGCATCCCACAAGTTAACAACAAATTAATTCAATGTTTTTAACTCTTAATGTCTATACTTCCCATTACTACATTGATTTGGAGTATATATATGTGAATTTCCTATCGGAGCTCTTAGTTATTATAAATCTTATGGTTGCAAGTGTAACTTTGAAAACAAAATAACACAAGACGTTTGTAACGAAATTCACCCCTAGTTCCAAGGCTACGTCTTCGGATCACTCACTCAGTTTGTAGTATTATTTCAAGCGTATAAAATAGGACACAAGACGTTTGTAACAAAGTTCACCCCTAGTTTCAAGGCTACGTTTTCGGATCACTCACTCAGTTTATAGTATTATTTCAAGCGTATAAAATAGGACACAAGACTTATGAAAAACTCTCGGATTTTTCTGCCTATCACTATTTTGCTATTACTAAATAACTACTACTCATAAACAATAACATCCCGTCATTATTACTCTCGTATTTTTTGCTCACGTGTATTCACTCTAAGTTGAGTTCTTTATAAGTTTAGAGCACACAACTTTTTACAAGCAATTATAATACTATTTATAAGAATAAAAAGTCTTTCAAATCTTCGCATTCCTTATCTTCAATTTTCAAACATTCGGCCTATTTTCATTCTGCAGTGATGAAGATTTGATCGTCATTTTTACAAGAAAAGAGTCAAATCTCTTAAGATATTTGGCTGAAACTTGCTTGTAATAAGGAGACTAGTTAGCTCTTTTTAGGAGATAAAAGCTTCAAGATATCATTTCTGTAATTCTCACAAATTAAGCATAAACAAATCTAATCAAATTTGTTAGCACAAAGTAATATATATCTTGAATTATGAGATAATATATTTATTAAAAAAATTCACACGTGACAATCTTCTAACATGATTCAAACTTATCATCAGCAAATCAATAACTAATCGTATAAGAAAATATTTTATTTAGCAAATTTTAAGAAATAGAACAAATTTTTTCATAAGATAATGTCTTTTTAAAAAACAAATCTCACACACGTATTTTTACATAATCCAATACGATAACAAATTAAGGAAATTTAGCAAGTAAGCTTAAGTTCTAACTGTATGTATGTATAATTAATTTATGGAGAAGAACAAAATGTCAGGAATTCAATATTACAATTAGGCATGATTAAATTAAAAGTAGAGTATATATATAGTTTCTTTAAGGAAAATAGACAAAACAGACCTCAACGTAATTAAAAGCTACAATAACCAATGCAGTTAAGGATTTGCTTCAACGCTTTCTGGTATTATTTCATCTAAGTCATATTCCACATTTTGGCATGTGTCACATATCGACAACTAAGAGCTAAGAAATTAACAATGATTAGATAAATGAAAAAAGAACATTTCAATAATGTTGAATCAACGTTCAAAGATTAAGAAAATAGGGTAATAATTAAGAAAGCATCTAAAACGAACAACACATGAATAGTTTTGTACTCCCATGCATATATATAATATAACCGGATAACCCAATGAACCACAATAAATATCCAATTCAATTCCACCTGAAAATAAACGCCTAAGGATATGTTTTGCGACCGAAAGTACCAAAATTAGACACTATATATATGTTCTTTTATATATGGTCACTGCTCCCAACATATATATATACTTAAGAATACCAAGGCCTACTTTCAAGCTAAAGAGATCAAAGCAACGGCAAGAGCAAGAACTACTCCAGTAGATGCAGCGAGGCTGGAGCCCGAGCTTTTCTTCACAGGCGCTTCTGGGGCGGCTTTGGTTGGTTCTTCAGCAGCTCTGGGCTTATCAGAAGCAGCCTCTGGGGACATGGCACCCTTTGGTGACCTAACTGCATTATCCAACAGCTTCAAGTTAGCTAACGGAAAGCAAAATCAAAATGATATTCATTAATCCAAACAGATCCACTCATAGATCTATATATACAAGTTTTTGAGCTGGCAATGGATCTCTCACAAAGTCATAAGCGCTTTGTTGTCAATATGGTATGAGATCATAGTTGTTTAGGAAGTAAACAAACAGCATCTCGGAGCAATATGATGTTTGCAAGATTCAACTTTTGACGATATATATTAATCTAGCACAAGCTCCAAAATGAACAAGTAACTTAGTTATACATCGAAACTAATTGGACACGCTGAAACTCTCACGAATCGTAAGCAGTACGAAAGGACAAAGGGATGAGCTAATGGCTAACACACTGCTATTTAGTATCAACATTCAACTATCAAGTGTAGAGTGTTGCTCAAACTGGAAGTATGAAACAAAATTCAATCTTCACACAAGACACTGAAAATCGTCTTAGACCTTTATTCTCCAAGGTAACAAATTAATCTGCTTAACTAAAAAAAATTTCCATGTCCAAAAGAGTATATATGGAGAAAAGAGTAGCAATAGCACCATGTGGATTTGAAAATCCGAATATGAAATCATTGTTAATGAGTAAAAAAAATAACTATTATATATAGCCTATAAGTGTAAGTAGTGATTGGTTCCTACCGGGAGCAATATGACTCATTGCAAGAAAGTAAAACCAACAAACAAAAAATAAAATTAGTCTAAAGCTAATGCAAATATGCAATCAGAGTATGAGCTGGGTAGGAGAGAAAGAGAGTAAATAATTAAATACCTTTACAGTTATCAAGAGGGGAGGGTGCGTGACAAAGAGTTGGCAAAGTCATAGCCTTTGTAATATTCAAATCAACTCCAAGCTGTGCACTGTTTGCAAAAGCCTCACAAATACAATCAGGACTCACTTTCATTACGCTTTTTAGTCCTGCACAGCATGTCCCTGCCGGTTTCTCCACTGCACTGTTAGCACTCACAAACGCTAAACAGTCTGCCATTTGGAGGACCAGAGTCGAACAGTCGACTTTTGTTGTTGGAGCAGGGGCCACGGTCGACGAAACGGAAATGAGGAGGGAGAGGGATATCATGACCGACAATATAGTATTCATGATTCTTGCCATTAATTGGGTTGAAAATAATACTATATATATATTATTGTGAACTTAAATTTATGAAATCTAAGTTCACAAACAAGGAGGTCGGTTATGAAAGAAGTGCAATAGAGATATCTAATGAGATTATATAAGGGGGGTGGGTGTGGTGTTATCACACTTTTGTCTCAGAAAATTATGGATGTTTGGTCCACACATGGTTTCAGGCTATTATTAGAAAACTTGCCATGTTTTATCAATGGAGAACAGTCTTTTTCGGTAGGTCTAGATTGTTTTTTTCTTTCTTTTTTTTTCTCTTTCCGATCATGACTTTTTGATGGACGGACAGAACGAGTTAATTGATTTTAGGCATTTGTATTTATAGATTGATAAAAATTATCGGGTTGCGTAAATTTAGCACATTACTATATTTAGCTCTTTAATCCATGCATTTTCCCACAAGCTAGTTAGATATTCCATCCGTCCCATTCATATTAGTACATTACGATATAACTGAAATTGTAACTCAACTGTTTTTGTTAACAACAACTTATAATAAATTATTAATTAAATAAACTATACTAAGAAGTTTATACAATATAATCTCAAACATGATTTTGCCATAACAATCACAAATAATATGGTCCATAATCTAGGACCTAACAGCAACAACAAAAAATTGATGTTATTTAAGCTATTTATGTTGCTAACTAATATTAGCAACAATTTTGCTATAATTTTTGTTAGAAAATAAATTACTTTTATAAAATAAGTCATTTTCGTGAATGAAGATACTTTTGTGAATATAAGTTACTTTGCTGAATATAAGGAAGTTCTATGAAAACAAAGCTCAATTCTGATTGTAATGCACTTATTTGAATATGAGTCACTTGCTCACTTTCCTGAATCCTGAATCCTGAATATATATATAAGTCATTTATGTGAATATAATTCACTTTTAGTTTTATGAAAATAAGGCATTTTCCTGAATATATTACTATTTCATCAAAATAATTCACTTTCCTGAATATATATATATATATATAAGAGACACTTTTCTTATAAAAGCTTACAAGCCTCCAAGTACCTAAGAAAAGAAGACGATTATTATTTTAACATCCGGAATCAAAGAAAAGAAAATATGTTCAAATATGTATAGGTTAAGAATCAAAAGCAACATATTCCTATATAATTAAATATCATGTACTAATATATGAAAAAGGGGAGGATGCATGCAGGTAAAATACATGAGAATCTTATAATTAATAAACCAATTTACATGGATATTTGATTTTGATTTTTACAAATGTTAGGAATGATTTTAACGTACTACTAAATCAGTAAAATGGAAATTACAGAAGTGATTGATGAAGGGAACGATAGATATATATATATATATACTGTATAGAGAGATATATATAGAGTCCAAGTGAGCAAGTAATGCGTCTGACAATTGCACATATATATATATAAACCATGCTTCACGTTCCCGTATATACATACATATATATATATATATGGTTTAATTCTTGGAATTAATTATTTCTTAAACCAGTTCGTTGCTAATTACAAACACAACACACTTTAAATAAATATATACTAGTAATCGTGCCCCACGTTTTGCGTGTGAGACGCGTAATGCGATAAAATTTAGAAAATAAGTATAGTTATGATACAAATATTTGGAGAATAAAAAAAATATAAGAGTATAAGATGAGAAGATTCAAAAGAATTTTGAGAGCTTAAATAGGGATAAAAAGTGTTATTAGTTATTACTTTTTATCTATTTTTTATGAGAATATGGTATTGTGGTAATTAATAAAAAAGTGTAAGAGTATTTTTGGAAAAAAATGGTAAAATTTGACAGGCTCAAAAAATCTTGGATTGACTTATTATAATAGTATAGATATATCATCCATCACTTACTACCCTGCTAATTTCCCGTCTATAATTATTATCATTATCATTATCATAAGAAAATATATACTACTCAAATCTCAAATATATTAAATTAGGGTAGTTGGCATTACACGGTCTTCTACTTAATTACTCCATAAACTAACTACACAGTACGTACGTAGTTTCCATAACTTGTGTGGATCATTAAATTAGATTAAATTAGATTAGATTGTCATCCTTTTCTTTAAATCCATACAATTTAGTGGTTTGCCGTGCAAGCCCTATGATTATACATATGGAGGCGTACGTACTTATATTAATTAATTGCTGGATTTATATATATCATACTATTAATATAATCAAACTCAAGAAAAGTTGAGGCTGCCCAATTTTGACCAATTTTTTCAAAAATACCCTCACTCTATTTTAATAATTACCAATATACATAATCTAATTAATTAACTATTTGTCCTCACTATATTTTCCTAATTACGGATGTACCCTAAATTAATTAACAATTCGTTTTAACCTCCATAAGTATAATAAATGATAACAAATTTAAATATTATGTTAAAAAAAAAATATATTACGAGATTTATGTCATTACGCGTCTCACACGCAACGCGTGGCTAACTTTTACTAATATATATATATACGAGGGAATATTAATTGGAGGCCTCATATATACTATTACGTATTGGTATGATTTTTGGCAATAAAAAAACAACTACTCTAGGACGCCGTTAATCGAATAAAATCTTGAAATTATTATTTGTTTGATTGTTATGTTGTTGTGTTCTTCGTGACGAACCCAATAAGTTAATTTGTATATTTCCTATTTAAAATTAACTAATACTACTTCATAATTAAGAATAAGGCCATATATCAGAGCCAATAATCTCATTTATCATTATAACATGTGTAATTTAGTCATTTATGCTTAAGATATCCATAAATGTGTATCGAATTGAAACAAACAAACAGAAGAAAATGGCTTTCTATGTTTAATAATGACCACTCCTTTCTACTCTAATTTATGCAATAATCAAGTGCATTGACGTGGGAAAAGTAACTACTCAATCCATTCTCATTTAATTGTTTTCAACTAAACTAAATATAATTTTTACCGGATAAGAATTTATATCAAAATTGTCAAAATGACACTATAATGTAACATTGAATTAAATGATTAACTTTCGAATATTTTCATTTTAACAATTTTGATACAAGTTATCGGCGGATTAAAATTACAGAAATTTTGGTAGTGAACAATTAAATAGGAACCGGGCAGAGTAAACGGAACAGAAAAGAGTACAGTTTGGAGAATCTAAAGGCGTAACCAAAGATTCTTAAATCCATAACCAGCATATATATATATGTTATATATATAACTTCTACTTATTCCAAACATTACACTAATCACAACAAACACAGAGATGGAGAAATATGATACAAACACGAATCCTTTCCCCCTGCCTAATAAAACTGAAGCAGAGACGTCGACGAATAAAACTGAATCAAGTGGTAATTAAGCTACATTTTACCGTAAAACAAAAGCCTACTATATATATATATATAGATATTGATACAACTCAGTATTAAAGTAGTATTAATTAGTCGTAGACTGGCTGATTATAAGGTTTCAGCTAAATAGCCAGAGTATAGAAGCATTCATTAATTCATAATGTCATTACATGCATGCGTATTTTAACTTAGTAATTGTATGTGTATAGATGAAGAGGTAAATGATTCTCCAATAGAGCAAGTACGGTTAACTGTGCCAATCACAGATGATCCAACACAACCATGTCTAACATTTCGTACGTGGTTCCTCGGGATCTTTTCATGTGGTGTTTTGGCATTCTTGAATCAGTTTTTCGGTTACCGTCAGAATGCACTCTCTCTTTCATCCGTCACTGCCCAAATTTTGGTACTACCGATTGGAAAACTTATGGCAGCATACCTACCAGAGAAGCAAATCAAAATCCCAAAGACAAAATGGTCATTTTCGTTGAACCCAGGGCCTTTCAACCTGAAAGAGCATGTCCTTATCACTATTTTTGCCAGCGCGGGCTCATACACTGCTGCAGCCCTGGGTATCGTAACCATAATGAAGGCTTTTTATATCCGAGAACTGCATCCACTTGCTGCCATTTTGTTAGTTTTCTCTACCCAGGTGCATTCTTCTCTCTTCTTAAAATTATTTACCTTCATGATACTATCACAACTCTACTGGACCTCAAAAATAAAACACCGTATATATGAATTTCAAATAAAAAATAATTGATTAGTTTGGGCACGTAAAGGCAAATTTCAGTTTCTAAAATAATAATATATGAGATGTGGGATGTGATCTAACTAATTAAGAGTCTTTAATTGTCATGTGGGACGGGACGGGACGAGTAAACCAGATGCTTGGATTTGGATGGGCAGGTCTTTTCAGAAAGTTTCTTGTGGATTCTCCATACATGTGGTGGCCTTCCAATCTAGTTCAGGTTTCCCTCTTTAGGTGACCCATCCGTATGCACTCTCGTGTCTCCAAACGCATTCAAGCACATAATTTTATACTAACAGATACGGTTTATTTATTTAATGGGGTATTACATAATTCATACTATCTGCAGAGCATTGCATGATGTTGAGAAGAGACCCAAAGGAGGTCTGTCACGTCTACAATTTTTCTTATTAGTCCTTGTGTCAAGCTTTTCTTACTATATAGTCCCCAACTATTTATTTCCATCAATTACGGCTCTTTCCGTGGTTTGTTGGATATGGAAGGACTCTGTCACAGCCCAACAAATTGGTTCTGGTCTTCATGGACTCGGAGTTGGCTCGTTTGCACTTGACTGGTCAACAGTTGCTGCTTTCCTAGGAAGCCCTTTGGCTACTCCCGGTTTCGCCATCATCAACATACTCATTGGCTATGTTTCTATTGTGTACATCTTAATTCCACTTGCCTATTGGAATAACATGTTTGGATCACAGAGATTTCCTATATACTCAGCACACGTGTTCAATGCTAAAGGAGGACCCTATGATGTCAATCTAGTTTTGAACCAAACAACCTTCCAGTTCAACGAAGAGGCATATGATAATTATAGTAAGATACACCTAAGCATTTTCTTTGCATTTGCTTATGGTATAAGCTTTGCAACATTGGCTGCAACGGTATCACATGTTGCGCTCTTCCATGGACGGTAATAAACGCATACTAAGCTTCATGGTTTTCTACACATATAAAGCACCCGTAAACCCATAAAATGGTTCTTCTTTACTAATTAGCACAATTTGCTTATTTTCATTGAATTTAAGGTCAATCTGGCAACAAACAAGGGCCTCATTAGAAAATAAGTTTGGGGATGTGCATACAAGGCTAATGAAGAAAAACTATGAAGTTGTACCTCAATGGTGGTTTTATACACTCCTGCTAGTTGTTATTGGATTAGCCATGCTTGCTTGTGAAGGTTTCAACAGACAACTCCAGCTACCTTATTGGGGGATTCTTTTGGCAATGTTCATGGCTCTAATCTTTACCTTGCCTATCGCTGTCATTATTGCTACCACCAACCAGGTTCTTACTTATTTAAATAGCCCCTTCTGTTATTTAATTTTGTTTCGAGTTCTCTTTCCTATAACTTCGATCTCTATATCCATGTGGCTAAAACAGGGAACGGGAATCAATGTGATCAGTGAACTTATTATCGGTTACATGTATCCTGGAAAACCACTGGCTAATGTAACCTTCAAAATATATGGTACCATTAGCATGTCTCAAGCAATACTATTCCTCGCGGATTTCAAGCTAGGACATTATATGAAGATACCTCCTAAGTCGATGTTTATTGTACAGGTGAAAAATAAGAAACATATCATAGTTTTATTGTTGCTTTATCTTACCTTTATCAAAGCCCAAATCAAACACTTGACATGTGATTGTCTTTTTTCTTATTATTAATGAAGCTGGCAGCCACACTAGTTGCATCGACAGTCCAATTTGGGACGGCTTGGTGGCTCCTCAACACCGTGAAGCACATCTGTGATCCAACAAAGCTGCCAGCAGGGAGCCCGTGGACATGCCCCGGGGACGATGTATTTTATAATGCCTCAGTAATATGGGGGGTGGTTGGTCCACTAAGAATGTTTGGAAGTCGGGGGATATATCCAAAGATGAACTACTTCTTTCTGTTTGGACTGATAGCACCTGTGCCTATTTGGTTACTATCTCGTAAGTACCCTGAAAAGACATGGATAAGGCTGATAAACGCTCCGGTTATAATAGGGGGTGCAGCGGGGATGCCACCGGTGAGGGCAGTGAACTACATATGTTGGTTAACGGTTGGGATATTCTTCAACTTTGTTGTGTATAAGAAGTTTAAGACTTGGTGGGCAAGGCACAACTACATTCTATCAGCAGGGTTGGATGCTGGAGTTGCGTTTATGGCCATATTGTGTTATTTCACTTTGCAGGCTAAGGATATAAACGGACCGTCTTGGTGGGGTTTGCCTCTGGACGACCATTGTCCTCTTGCAAGTTGTCCTACTGCCCCCGGTATAGTTGTCAAGGGCTGCCCTGTCTTTTAATTACACAGAGACATGTTTCTCTAGCTACAAGTTACTTGCTGAAAATAATTAATATAAATTTTATCTCGTGCCAATTGACCAATAAAGACGGATTCTCAAATCTGTCACAGAGACATATTTCTATAGAAAATTGCTTTCTAAAACAGGCTTTGAGATGGTGTGGTTCTGATTCATTCAGTATTCAATTACATCAAGTGAAACAACACAATTTAAGCATAGCTCAAGCAATTAAACTTCTCAATTTTAACAGCAATGGGTATTGCTAACATATTTTATACAAAATAGTAGCATGAGGCAGTAAAACTATCTCAAGAATTATTCGATATCCCTAACACCGTTGAGGTGTGAGTTTTATTCAAAGCATTGAAAGGAATTAAGGGGCAAATAACTTTTTAAAGCTTCTGCAGCTATTTTTCTGAAATCAATGGATAATTAATTAACTACACTCTTTTCTTATTGTAATTCAAATTAATGACCTCTGGAAGTTGTGGCACCTGATGCTCGGAGTTTTTTGCCAGACAAGCAAGAAAATAAGCAAATCGAGTTACATATGTAGGCATAGTCTTTAATTATCCGTAGCACCTTAATGCAATTCCAAAAAAAAAAACTAGCTTTTGAATTTCTTAGGTTGCGAGTACCAGATAATGACTACTACTCGTAGCGTTCTGACAACAAAACTGCTAGGAGATCAACCCTTTCATGACTTTGCAATGACATTATACTAAGAAATTCAGAAAATGATGACACAGAAATGCATTCAGAAACAGTATCAAACTCATGATGAGTGAAATTTGTATTTAACAACTAATACAGGACTACAGTATTAGCTAGCGATGGTAGCTCTAAATAACATTCAAAATGGATGCATTCACCATTGATTCCCCCTGAACGTGCCGCAAATTGACAAAAACTTGAATAGCCTTCTCACCAGATCAGGGGTTTTCTTTGAGCTTGTCTTGAGTTTCGGAAAGGATGTAATTAGCAACATCAGCACAGCAAGTGAGATTATCAGCTTTGTCATCAGGTATCTCGATAGAGAACTCTTGCTCAAGCGCCATAACCAGTTCCACCCTGTCCAAGCTGTCCAGGGACAAGTCCTTCTGGAAATTAGCTGTTTCAGTTACCTGCTCAAGGTTCAAACACAAACAAGTACACACAATAGAAATCAAGGTGTAATCAGTGGCGGAGCCAGAACTTTAAACCAGTGGGGTCAAAATATTGACAAAATAAAAAAAGTTAAAATTAAGAAAAACAAAACTGCAAAAAGGTCAAACATTGTTACTTAATTTACAATCGATTCATACGGTCACTCATATCTTGAAAGCGATACATAATAACATCGTTCGACAAACTTTCAAATATATCATTTTCAGTATAAACTACTAAATCATATAAATAAGAAAAAAACCAATGAAAGTTAACTAGTTAAGTAAGTTACAAAGTGAAACAACAATTTTATTCGAAATAAACTAAAATAAGTCAAACAGTAAGTTTACCCAACTTAATTTATACGTGTAAATAACAAGCTAGATATTCTGTAAACAACCTACTAAACAACTAACTAATTTAAAAGGCACAATTGATTTATACATGTTCCATTAAAAATTTATCTTAATAAAGAACTAACTAAAATTTCCCCAAATTTATGGAGTACCTAGCTTTTTCTAATAAAAATCTATTAAAAAGTACCCTAACTTTTTTAAGTAATTAACAATTATTAATTAAATAATGATAGAATCAATAAATTACGGTATATTATTAATTTTGCAAACTAGTTAAGTAGTTAGGATAAAAAAAGAAAGACTAACAAAGAAGGAAAAAACAATTGTGGCTCCAACTTAGCTTGTGTTGGGAATAACAGGTATAACTTGTCATCGTAGAAGAGATTGAATTTGGGGTTTGTTAGTGTTAAGGTCATCACTTATATATAGATAGAATTTTGAATATGTATAATACAAACTTTCTATTTAAATGAAATGCTAATTTTGTACTTTTTATATAAAAGTTGGGGGTAAACTGACCCCCTGCCCCATTGCAGTTCCGTCAGTGGGTGTAATTCTACCGTAAACACACTCGCGTAGGTAGTCTTATTAGGTGAAAAAATAAAAACAAAATCATTAACATGATAAGTCAACGATTATGAAAAAAGGAGGGAAAAGAAAGACGAGACCTTAGTAGCATCAAAGTTGCTGAACTTCTGTACAAGGAGAATTACACGGGCGGATATCTGATCAGAAGTGATGCTAGATGTGGACATAAGTCGGATCGGTGTGTAAACCGAATCCACATATTTGGAATGGAAGTATGTTTTAATCCTTATATGGTTCAGCAAGGAGTTCCTTATATTTTGCATTTTGGATCCCCTGATAAAATAGTGTTTTTTTTTTATTTTATGTACATGATGACCATTCATTATCTACTGTAGAAATATAATTATTATTTGGTATGCTGTGAAAAGTTAAATAATCCATGGGTTTTGGGTTGTCTTCTAAAACAAATACTTGTATTTTTATTAGATCGCAGCTAATATTATTTCCAATTCCTGATGAAGTACAACAGACGTCCAAACAAACAAGCAAACGATACAAAACTTAGAATCAAATTCTGAAAATACGATTAATAATTAAAAAAAAAAGCAAACTCATTCCACATTTTTAGTTTCACACACACACACACACACACAAATAGTAGAGAAAGAGTTAGCATATCCGATCCGATCCCGAAAAAACATAGCCCCCTCCCTCCCCTCTCTCTTTTTAATTAAATTATTTAACCAAATCAATCCATTCTCCCCAAAAACTTACTTTGTATATATATATACTCAAATTGAACAACTCAGTTTTTTAAACCTCTAGAAAAATAGGAAAAATGAAAAGACACTTAAAAAGTCTTCAATATTAATTCATCTGTTATTATTCTTTGAATCTGCACCCCTCAAAATTATGGCCTATACTTATTGGTTTTTGTGTGGAATTTTTCCACACACATACAAAAAAAAGAAAAAGGAGTTGCATTAGTAATGAAAAGGGACAAAGTAATAATAATAAATGGGTAGGGGTAACGTGAAACACAGTTAGCTAAAATTATCTGTTATTATTATTATTATACTAACTGAGTATATTAAACTTCTCGTAATAAATATCCTAACTACAAAAAAAATAGACATTGAATACAATCAAATAAAAAAAACTTAAAAGTCATAGTAAAATAAATAAATATATATATCACCTGTATCCAAGTGGAGAGAGAGAGAGAGAGAGAGAGAGAGATTAGTTTGTTTTTTGTTTTTTGTTTGGTGTTAAAAAAACAAATAAATATGGGCTGGATCCGGTATCCTAATTTACAGGGCCTGTTTTTAAGCCCAATATAAATATAATAATTTAATAAAGTTACGATCCTCTAATCTTTACCATAATTTCCATTTAAGTTACAATTTGACTAAAACTTATTTAATAAAAACAAATACTCTTAAAGCTTTCTTCAATATTTAGGTTGGTACTTGTGCTAAATTAATATGAGAATACCAGTATATCTCCATACCTACTAATTCTACAAATACCTTTTGTTAATTAATGGTTTAACTGACACTATATCACGATACTAATTTCACAATATCTCCATCCTACGTACTACTTAGTTTTATGGGTTTTTCTTTTCATTTTAAAAATGCACACCAACTAACTATATATATATATACATACATAAAACATGAATCATCAATTCAATATCACCTGACACCCTCCATAAAACCAATATCTACACTTACAATTACCTCAACACTTTAAACGCTACAACAAATATTGTCAAAAGCTAAATTAAAATATACATATATATATATATATATATATATATATTGCATAATATAGTAGTGTAAAGACAAGTGTTTCCCCGTAGAATCTGAGGATGGAGATGACCACGGATCATATTGATCAAGCAAGTGAAATAGGAGATGGGTGATTTTTTATTTTTTTTAAAAAAGGAAACGGCTCATTTATTTCAACATAAACTGTATTAATCATGGAACATCAGCCTCCATGGTGGCTTAGTCAAATGGATCCGATAACCGAATCAGAATATAACAAACTTTGACTAAATAGAGCATAAGTTGCAAAAATAAGGGGAAAAAAAGCTAATGCATTTAAAATGGGGTGATTGTTGTGATGATGGTGGCGGGGTATTATGGTGGAGGTGGCCCTAGAGTTGATAGCTGAGAAAAGAGAGAAGAAAAAACATGGGTTTTATTTCATAATGTTGTAACTAACTAGGTTTAGGAAACCTCTATTTATCTTTCTTTACATTTTTCTATTTCCCCACGAGTACTAGCTAGCTAGTAGTTATTGATTAAGGTATAGAGTTTAGTTCAAGTGCAGGCCCTTTTTTAAAAAAAATATAATATATTTTTGGGTAAGGAAATAAGTGATGTGCTAAAATAATAGGGTCGCCATTATAAACACGACGGTACATATAGGACCAGACTCCGTAACAACAAAAATTTGTTGTGGGTTTAGGTAGAAAGTATGGATATACATATAATCATGATATGCTAGTTAATATTGAGGTCCTTAACAATAAAATTTATTGAAATGTTGAGGTAAGAGAATTAGTTAAAAGGAAAGATATATGGTGTGGGATTGTAACTTGTTACCTACCCTCCTCAATCATTAATTGGTTGTTATATGTTGGATGTTGTGGGAGATGGAATTCTTTATGAATTAAGTTGTGCTCAACTCCAACAATAAAAATGTGTGTAACTAAGACTTCGAATGGGCCGAAGTAAATGTTTTTTTTTTTTGAGAACGCAGTTGAGGTGGCATTAATATATACGTAGAAATGAAATTGTGATTTGTAATAAGAGTCTGTTATAATTAATATCGACATAATATATATCATGTTCGGACTCATATAGTCACAACAATTAACGTACCAAACGAGCAAGGCCGGTGTCGACCCTAGCTAGTACGTAGATTTTTGTGGCTTTCAATAAATTAGAGGTAGTTTTTGATATGAATTTATTTTGCATTTTGATGTTGTGCATGATTACTCATATATATATATATATACAGTCGCCCCCGCCAAACGAGATTTTTAGTAGGTATGTATCTTTCTCTCTAGCTAGTCTCAATATATATATATATATATATACACACACACAATCTTTCCCTGAATGTTACTCCACTTCAACTTTAGTTTTCATCTTCTTCTTGCCAAGCTTCAAGTACAAATAACTTGTACCTTTTTAATATAACAAAATCATGCTTAACTCTATCTGTAAATATATGAATGCAATAATTATAATTAAAAAGACTACTCAAGTACTATATCATTAATAATGCCATAAAGAAAACAATATTAATTAATTACAAGAGTTAATTATATCCGCCTCCGCTCACATTTAAATCACTTCAACAAAAATCAAATAGCAACAACTAATATATAGTGTGTGTGTATATATATATATATATATATATATATATATATATATATATATATATATTCACTATATAGTATATTGATTACCACTCTTTTTCTTTATGCGCCGCGCCCATGATGGATAATTGCTGATTTCTAGAAGTGCAATATTGTATTGAGCAACTTATTGAAGACACCTCGATCACTTGTACCGTTATTATAAATAAATAAGTAATTGATTTTCTAAAAATATACTTATAAGACTATAGTGCAAGTACATTATATATTAAAGTGGATGTGTACGTGCACAAGTGCACATTAAGAGATGTACAAATGTAGCTAGCTAGCTAGCTAGGGCTAGCAAGCCTATCTATCTATAATGTACTTAAATATGTTTGTACTTAATTTGTAATGATTTGGAATTATACTACTTCACACATCATGACAACCAAAGCTAGTATGTAGTGTAGTGTAGTGTATGGAGTAATTAGTAAAGTTGGTAGTGTACGTAATAATTAATTAATAACCACTCACAATACTTATTTGTGTTTATGAATGAATGGTGACATCGTAACACGTTTAAAAATATGAATATTGTGGAATTATATATATATATATATTGAGCCGGCCACCGCTAGCTAGCTAGCTAGACAGTGACGATTATATACTTAATTTGTGGTCATATATTTATACGTGTAATACATAAAAAGGATGGTATAATTAAATTCAAGAATCCTTACACGCATCCAAATCTTATATATCTCTATTCTTTATCCCGTTTCGTGCCTTCTTCTTATTTTTATTTAAATTTTAAATTTTCATAACTTGTTTTTGCAAGTTTATAAGTTTTTATATTATATTATATTCAAATTTTAAAATATTTTGACATAATATTGTTTTAGACAATTTTTCTAAAATTGAATATCTAATTTATACTAATTAATACATTTATTTCAAAATAAATTACGTGTGAATTTTATTTTAAAAATAATTATTTGAATGTATTGACACATGTTTTATATTAATTGTATAATTTTTATCAAGTTTTTTAGAACAAATTTTTGAATAATATAAGTAAGGAGATACGGAAAACGGGTAGTCATACTAAGTTAGATTAGGTTAAAAGTGATTAGTGAGTCTCAACAAACTATTTTTATGCGTATTTATAAGGCCACTATATATTACTTTCTCATCAACAAATTAAACTATAGCAAGAAAGGATGTGTTGATATGTACATGTTGAGTTTGGTGTAGGGGGGGTGTTTATATATATATGATAGATATATATATATATCACCACCAACACAAGATATAGACTTCTCCAATTATGCCTGACAAGGTAGGTGCATGCTAGCTAGCTCTCCCTCTTATATATCATTTTTGTATCTTTAATTAATTTTCTTATTTTCTACACTTTTGCTTGTCATCCATTTTATTATTTTGTTTATAACTTATTATTACAGTTCAACTAATCAATTTTTTAAATTATGCACGAAAACATGTACGTATATATGTATGTGTTACACAGATTACAATTATGGTACTCAAGGTAGATCTTCAATGTTCCTGCTGCTATAAAAAGGTCAAGAAATTGCTTTGCAAATTTCCTCGTGAGTCCCCCCCAGCTCTTTTTCCCTTCTTTTTTTAATGCACAAATACTCACAAAATACTCCAATATATATAGTTGACCTGATAATTAATGTTTAAGGTTTCAACTGTTTACGTTTAACTCAATTTAATTAGATTTCATAAATTAGTAAGCCCTCGTCAAAGCATGATAATTAACTTATCGTACTTACATTAAGTTGAGAAAGTTTCATAGCTAGCCTATTCTTAGTTTATGAGAGTTGGAAAAATACTGTACGTACTTTAGTTGGATAACGATAACACGATTCAATATAAATTTCTTGTATCTAATCGGTCTCTTTTGAAAAACTCGATTCAAAGCGAAAAGGAGAAATTTGCTCACGCTTTTAATTAGCGTAGCTCTTGTAACATCCCTTTAATTTGACAAAATTTTTGTTTGATAAAACACCGATCTACTCTTTCAAGGTATGAAAAACCTTTAAAGGTACAAAATATATGTGAACCGCGATGTGCAAGAGATCTAGATAGACACACGGACATGATCAACTTATCAAACAGTTACCAATCTGTTTATACATATATATTGCTTCTGGAAACTAATTTTAGATCTCAAATACATTTGTACATAATATTGTTCATTACATAGTAGAGCCTTAATTAAGAAAACAAATTGAGTTTATCTTCTTTGGTATCATGTGACACGTACTCCGGGACAAGAGAAATACGAGACCAAGTATACGATGAGAAGCAAAATACAGTCACCATCACAGTTCTTTGTTGTAGTCCTGAAAAGATTCGAGATAAGTTATGTTGCAAAGGTGGTAAAGTCATAAAGAGCATTGAGATAAAATCACCTCCCAAACCCAAAGAACCCGAGAAGCCCAAGCTTGCCGACAAGCCTAAAGAGCTCGAGAAGCCCAAAGCACCAGTAGAGAAGCCCAAGGAGCCCGTAAAACCAAAAGAAGCAGAGAAGCCCAAGGAGTCCGGAAAGCCCAAACCAAATGTGAAACCGCCTCAAAGTACCCCAGCTGAGAAGCCCACACCAAAAGCTCCACCAATGGTACCAATCCCAGTACCGGTGGCGGCACCAAAAGCCCCACAACCGGTGGTACCAATCCCAGTACCGATAGTAACGGGTCATGGATGCCCTTCCATATTTCCATATGAGCCTTGTTGCGGGTCTTGTTCTCAGGGTCGGACAGATGGGCCATGCTATCAAGGGTACGGAAGGCCGCCTAATTGCTACGACAACAACTACGGCTACAATAATAATAATTACAATAACGGTAGTTATGGAGGAGGTTATAATGATAATAATTACGGTGGGGGAAGGCCTTGTTGCGGGTCTTGTTCTCAGGGTCGGACAGATGGGCCATGCTATCAAGGGTACGGAAGGCCGCCTAAACCTTGTGATTATTACCCTATTGGAGATAACACGTCCTCATCAGCTTGTATCATCATGTAATTATGCATAGGGTGTTTGGTCATCACTCATTATCAACCAGCTCTCTCTTTTTCTTTTTCTTTTATTTATGTTTTTCCATCAAAACCTCTTCTTTTGTTCTTGGAATGTGTTTTTTTGTTCCACCCCTTTTGAGACTTTTATTATATGCAAAAATGATTGAGAAAGAATAACATTAATGAAGATATATAGTCGTCTTTATCTTGACTTAATTGAAGAATTCTTGGAATGATATTGTGGATAGTGGAAAATAATATATACTCCAGAAAATAATAAATACTGTTGGCTTTATAAGTTTTAACTAACATCGTGTTAAAGAATTGAAGTTTCCCAGCAAATTTTGGTGTTAGTTTTAGCTTTGCTATGATACATATATAAGAGAGTAACCAAAAGAAACCATTGACAATCAAGTTGGAGAAATCATATATTATTATTTTTATTTGCTTGTGTATAACTCGACACCTATAATCTTTGGATTTATCTCAAATCTCTGCCCAACGTATTTAACTTAAAATCAACATTCTTTCAATTCTCATACTATTATGTTCATATTTGAATACTAATAACTTACTCATTCTGTTACATTTTAATCGTACTATATAAAACCACGTCTAAATTTGACCATCACATAACTCTTGACTAAATTGATGAAAATCAAGTTATTAACGGTGGTGATCATTAATTAATACAACAACCTTATATAAGTTTCACTAATACTCTATGAATCAATTAATAAGCTGCCAGATAGACTAAAGTAAAAAAAAAATTAAAAATAGGATTAGTGCAAGTTAATCTATGTGAGCTATGCCAAAATTGTTTGGAGACTCGAGATCATCTATTCTTTAATTGTTGGTTCTCAAGAAGAGTGTGGTCTTGCGTGCTTAGAAAATCCGGGGTTGTGATCTCCGAGGGTCCGTGGAACCATTGGGTAAAATGGGTCGCTACCCGGAGTAGAGGAAAAATCTGTAGCCGCGGCGATAGGGGGATACTATTCGCGGTCACGGTGTGTTATATTTGGAAAGAGAGGAACGCAAGAATCTACCGTGATGCTAAAAGTTCTCCCGAAAAAATTATAAAGGATATCGAAGTACTCGTTGTAACAAGTCTTAATAGATTTAAAAATGTATTCCCGTAAAATAGAAATAGATTTCTATTTAATGTTTGGAAACTAGGTCCCCGATTTATGAGAGTGGCTTAGATTTTCTTCGATTTTGTTGTAGCTTGCGTGCATTGTTAACCTTGGTCTCTTAATATATGCTTACTATTACCACATACAAAAAAACATAAAATACAAAAAAAAATCTCATTTATGAGAATAAAAACATTGACGTGCGTCAATTGAGCCATCAAAAGTGAAACACAACTAGGTGTGTTGTGCTTACCTGAAGCGACATGGGAGGCCGGTAAGAATTCCGACGCAGACCAGTCTAAGAAAATGTCATTTGGGTGTCACAGATAAACCTGAACTAATCATACCAATCAAATTGAACAACCTAAAGAATCAACCATATACGTGTAACGGTTTGTACAAACCACGCAGACATCAATAAAACAATATATACAACCTAGGATTGCAACTTTAATACTGATATGGAAGAGACAAAATCACCACATGGTATACGCCTTATATGTGTAAAATAGAAAACATTTACCCAAAATCGTTTGAGACTTTGCTCGTACACACCGTATCTATAATTTGGCATATAGGTTTAAGAAAATAGGACAACATACTAGACCACATGTCAACACACTATTATACTCGATCTAAGCAGGCCTACCATGCTCAAAATATGACAACATACTAGACCACATGTCAACGGAGGAGTCGAAACGTATAGGAGTACCATCTATGTTCGTAGTAATCAGGGTCCGAGCACACTGTTAAGCTCGATCTAAGCAGGCTTACCGGACTGCTACGCTCAAAATGCCGACATCTCAAAACCAAGAAAGACCCGTGGCATGGCCGGTCCAACACTCTTTTACAGCTAAGGCGCACAAAAAAAAATTGCGCCTTTTCAACTTAATTTATTGAACGATTTTTTTCCACTATAAGAAAAATAAAATAAAAATTTCTCAAAAGAAATATATATACACAAGACATTGTCTTTTTTTATATATAACACACAGATAGAAAAGAGGAATTCTTACTTAAATATTTTGTCGTAGTTAAATTGAAATACAAACCATTTATCTATTGCAATAATAAATAAAAAAGGATGTATTTTAATTTACCCAATATTGTAAAAAGAATGAATTGGTTATTAATAAGAAAGGTATTAGACACGACTATATTTTGAGTGTTTGGACAAAAACTGTTATTTTAATGTATTTGTAGGAGTATATAATAATATAATGAAACTTTGGATGTAACAATAGAAAAAATGGAGAATATAATATTTAAAAAAGTTAAAAAAGAAAGAAAGATGGGCTAATTAGAAATAAAACGAAAGGTTTGTTGTAATAAAGCTGAAGTGAGGTGTCATTTAAAACCACCCCCCATTTAGTTTATTTAATTTTAATTTATTTGGTTATAGAAAGTGGGGGGAATTACAAGCACAATACAATAGTATAATTAAAAGGTAGTAATAGTGATATATAGAGTACAATAAAACAAAGTGGATGGATTATATAATTGGATGGACATGTTTATATATTTAATTAATTAATTATATATTGGGGTTGCCTGTTTTTAGTGCAATAAGTTTTAAAGTTTAGCTAAGACTGTGGATGGGAACCAATAATCCTGAAAGAGGGTGGGAATGAGGAGAAACCGAGCCGCCTGGGGATGTGAATGTGGAGTGCCGGGTTGAGAAATCATTTCCGCTCCTCCCCTTTAAAGTTCCTGGTTCCGTCCCTAAGCGCCGTGCCGTGGTTTCTTCTTAATTGCCATTAAGTGTTAGCTAGGGAGAACCTTTTTCAACCTCGTTTAGTTTAGTGCTACTTCATAATACTACTACTATATACTATGCATATAATATAATATAATATAATATAAGTTTACTCAAGTATATGTCCAGTTATTGATCGATATGTGAAATCAGTTTATTGAATGATATCCAAATAGGACTGAATTGACTGATCATCAAAATTATCACTAAATGATAACAATTTGTTTTCTTGTTTATTAAAGAGTAATCTTCCATTAGTTACTTAAAGCTAACTTTTCATTAAATTTAGTTGGCATTCTAACTTTGAATCTCTCCATTTAAAGCTGATTTTGTTTCTGTTCAACATAAGATATGTTTTTATTATTGTTTTTCTCACCTCTCATGAACTGAACTGAACTGACTAATGTTAGTGTTGTTTGTTCTGTAAATGTGTTATGAAACGGAACTGGTCTTCATAAGTAACTGTTGTCTAATATTGTACAGAGAGATGATGTTTGAGAAGCAACTTAGCGGCCACAAAGTTGATCGGTCAATATGCGATTGGTTTTGGGAACAAGTAAATGCACAAGGATATTCTTTCAAGGTAATACAAACCCACATATATATAATTTGTTTATTATCTCTTTCATTTAGAACTTTCCAATACCTTACTTGTGTTTTTTTCTCGACAATAGCTTGTGCCTGTCATTACTAAATTATTTCTTGCACAACTTATGAAGCTCAAGACCTTTTGTTTTAGGAGGTCTAAGTTAGTGCCTAATATTGAAGCACTCTAGGGGTGATTAGTGGAGGGTCAGATCTATACATTGAGTAGTTAACAAACGAAATAAAATCATTCTATTCTTGACGAATGCATTAGAGTGCTTTCATCTCTCATAGGCCACCTGAACTACATCCGAATTAATCACTCACCTTGTGTAGTTGTAACATATGGTTGAACGTTTTATCCTTATGACAACTTCTTGGAGTTCACAAGAACCAGCCGCTGAGGTACTTTTTAGGTCACTACCTTGATAATTGAACATCAATATACTTGTGGTTGTCTAGTAAGAATTAATTTTATTTCACGCCCACAACTAATGATCACATTCAAATAACTTTTTTCTAGCATCTCACCGATACCGGAATAGTTTCATCATCAACATTCTGAAATTGTTATCATTAGGCATTCAATTCAAATAGTGGTTTGTGTTCATATGCAAAATCTTCCAAGAATTTTAAATATTGGGCAAGTTATATTGGTCAAAGTTGTTGTCTTGCAATAAGAAAGTCTACCTTTTCATGATTCAAACTTTTTAGAATAATACCAGTATCTTTTTGCCCTAAGTTCCGGTCTGCAATTGTTTGTTGATAACATCCAAAGAAGTTTGGTAAACTTTTTTATTGGCATCTGCCATAAAGGTTGAGTAAGATGTTACTTGTTTTGTATGGTATAACCAGGTTTGGCCGCTAACACGTTACTTACTCTCACTCACAGAACTAGTCACTACTACCAACTGGCACATCTAATGCCCTTCTTTTTACATGCTGAACACGTATAGCAATTGACCACTTTGTTGTATGAACTCTTATAAATGCTTTTTGCCTTTGTTTAATTAAACTACGTTCCGACAATGGTCTAATAAATGACATTTACATTGTTTTGTCCGCATATGGTCAATGGGTACGAATGAATATAACTTCCTTTTATTTATTAGACCCCATACATCTTCTCTCACATTCGAGATCTTTTCTCACAAACTTTTTCATCTTGCAAATCCGAAGAGTTAACTGATAGGAGATTTCAGTGAGTTTTCATGTGTTTCGTTGCTTGAGGTTAATTGTTTATATTTTTGTTGTCGCTCAGCTAGTATACATCAGAACGACACGTTTTCTTTATGTTCTGAATGTTAATTTTCGTTAAACAATTAAAGATCCTAAATTATCCTTTTACTGTATGAATTATTTTTGGGAAGATTTTTCTGCTGTGAGGTTAAACCTTTGAATCTGATCATTCATGCCACTTAGATTCTCAGGTTATCCCCCTTTTTGTATAGCCTGGATTTTGTATATCATTTCGTATCAGTGAATCATATATATTATTGAAGTGTAAAATGAATTAAGTGCTTATTTTTACCTATCTGTCCTATTATGCTAATTTTTTGATTCAATGGCAATAAGCTTCTCTCGTGTTTTCCTTTTGTTGGTTACTCTCCAGTTGTCACGTCAAACTGCTAACGTACTAGTTTCAAAATCCATGTTATTGTATTTCAAAACACTCATGTTTTAATAGGTTTGACAACCACTGAATGGGATCGCAGAAGCAGTCGGTTGTTGATGTCGGCGACTTTAGTTCCTCTATACCAGATAACATGGTATTTTGTATTTTAATTTTTATAACGTAGAATTCAAGGGTTACATTGTGTGCCTTGCCTATATTAATATATTTATTTCAGAAGTGCTTCACCAGGAAATTGAAAAGCCAAGGTTCAGGAATTGTATTGTCAGGGACAGGTACCACTTGTTCCAAACAGATTAGTCATTACACAGCTTTTCGGAGAAATGAAATCACCATACCTGTGAGCATCACCAAATCGAGAATATTCTTTCAGTAATTTTCTGATCTTAAACAACTTCTTCTAATATATTTTTTGGTATTTTCTCCTTCACTTTCAGGTGCACTCGTTTGTTTATGTCATGGCAGAAGGCGGTGGTCATTATGTGGGCTACCTGATAGATTTATATGCAGACAAAAGAGGCAACAAAAGGGCAAATGTAATGTGCTTTCAACACAATCGGGAACTAAAAAGTGTAATACCCGATCTAAGATATGACCCGAGAGAAATTTTCATGACACCTCATGTCCAGTCTATCAGTGTAGATTGCATCGAGGGTATTGCTATAGTTTTGAAACCTATACATTATGAGAAATGTTTGGATGTAGTTTCACTCACCGTATCTACCCAAGTTCATGTGTGCTCTCGGCAGATAGTAAACAATAAGGCCATACCCTTCTATGTAGATGCGTTGCATGGGTATACTTATCAACCAATCCTTGCTTCTATAGATTCGCCTCATAGACTCGAGACTCCAGTTTACAACACCCAAGTTGAAAACTTGAACCCTAGAAAACAGATGATGAAAAGAGAGCCACCTGTCAATAGGTTGAAGATCAATATTAGAAATGGGGGAGATACCAGTTTTGACCCTGTTCAGAGTGAGGCCCCAAGTCATGTACGTTTCACGGTTGGCGAAAAGATAGAGGTGCTCAGCCAAGATAGTGGGACGAGTGGATGTTGGTTTAGGTGTAAAGTATTGAAGGCATCACCAAAGGTTTTCAGGGTTCAATATGTTGATATTTTGGATGCTGATGATATAACCAATCTCGAGGTATATGTTACCATGTAATCAAAATATCTAGCTGTTACATATGCATTTATGTTTACCTAGAATTGAAATTGAGTATTTTCCCATCTTATGTTTCTTGTATTAGCTGATTGAAACTATGAATGTCACTGTGGAGAATGTATGCTGACGTTTGTGCTAGTCACACTAGGCAGTTTATGTGTTTGATAAATTCTTAACGAACTCTTCCTCTGTAAGCTTTTGAGACAGAGCTTTGAAAAACTATGTTTAAAATACAACTATATCCTCACTTGTTTGTATATAGGATATAAAATATTAATCAAGGTATATGATGAACCTTAGCTTATCGACAGTATTTAGCTTTTTTCAGTCTAAGGTTCTTTTTTACTTATTAATAATTAGTATTTCATTTCACTCGACCTCCTTTAGAACGAAATCCTGGATATGCCACTGCTAAAAGGTTAGTAGTTGGCAGACATGAGAAACATTTTTCTTTTCTAAATTGTAGGAACACATTTCTGCTTACCAATTGGCGGCTCCTGACAAACTTGGGATGAGATACTCGGGTCGTCCAACGATCCGGCCATACCCTCCTCAGAAGGATGATAGTTCTGTTGTAGTAGAAAATAAAAACTATTATGAGATCGGGTGTGCAGTTGATGCGTGGTGGTGTGATGGCTGGTGGGAGGGTTTCGTAATTGGACAATCTGAAACTGATGAAACCCTTCAAGTCTATTTTCCTGGTACATCTCTTTTGTTCCTTTCTTTGAAATGCAGTTGTAACTAGAAAATTATTGTGTAAGCAATGTTCCGTATCACATTGTGGCTAACTAGTGTTTCTCCCCTATTTAATTTAGGTGAGAAACGAACGCTGACAATGGAAAGTAAGGACCTGAGGATCTCAAGGGATTGGATTGGTCACAAGTGGGTTGATCTAGTAATGGTTAACAAGGAAATATTGACTTGCATATCTGCTGGGCACAAAACGGTGAGCAACAAACTTGGAGCAGTTGAGAAATAACGTGGCAATGACTAATTTGATGGAACCGCTTAAAACTGGTGATGGAGATAATAGCAAGGCAGACAGTAAGCAGTCTATTTAGTAGATAACTGATAATGTTGCATCTGCTTGGACTAGATCCATGAAAAGAAGTCTCTCCGGTGTTTTTGCATATATTCTGCTTTGAAAGGAAGATTGTTCTGGTGATTTTGCTTGGAAAGGTAATATAGAAAATTCTTCTATATAAAAAATAAAAATAAAAATAAAAATGAGATGTATAAGGAGTTGATATTATTTGGGCAGTGTCTTAAGAGCTCAGACAACTCTGTTTCTGACTCATTATTCCTTTCAAAATATTGCATTTTGATCGTTTGAATTAATTTGAGTATTAGAGCTATTGTTTTGGTATAATTTACATGAAGTGGTACTTTCTTTTTGGACAACAATATGTGAATGAGTTTGTTGTGGTATATCTTTCCCTGAATGAATAGTGGAGGTCATAAAGAAGCAACTTTATATCACTAGCTTTTGAGCAGATGTGTTGATAATATGCTTACATAGTTACATGTTTTACAAACTACTTACTGCTTGTGTTAACGCGAGACGTTTTCAGATGCAAGCTAGCTAGTTGTCATTTTCTTTGCTACTCCACTACTCCTGACCAAAGTTGGATAAATATGTTTCTGTGTTTCTTAAAATATCAAGCAAACAAGTCATTGTTGTGTGAACTGTAAAAAAAAAAGCCCAGTACTAGCTACTGCATCACAAAACAAAACAAAACAAACAGAAATGTATCTTAATTATGTTCCGAAATCTGGAAGTCTGTGGTTGTTTAATTGTTTGTCATCAAGATCATAAACCATGGCAATTAGGCCACATTCAATTTTTATCATCAGAAATCTTAAGTATTCGATATGTATAAACCATGTCCTTTAATCACACACTTGTTCACGCCTTCATTAATTCTCATGTGGTGTTATGCGCTTTGGTCCTTGTACAGTCATGTAAAAATGAATAATGATGGTTGCCATTTTAGAAAATGAAGTTGCTAGACATGTCTTTCTGAGATATACTATAAAATATTTCCATCTTAAATAAAACTATTGATTCTCACACAAATGCAAAAAAAAAAAAAAAAAATGTAATACTTGGGCAACAGAGAGGCGCTGAAATCCAACATATATTCACTTAATTAGTTACTCCCTGGCATCAATTCACATTTACAGAAACATTTCCATCTCCAGATAATATAATTCAAGGGGTTCAATTATTTTGGAAATACAATGTTATTATAGCATACAATGAGTGAGCAGTACAAATATCAAAGGACAGAAGATTATCAAAAAGTAAAAACAAAATTTTAAAAAAAGTAGGGCTACATGAGAAATGAGAATCCTAAAAAATGAAGCACAAAGGAAACAGTAGGGACGAATGAGAGAAGACAAAATATGTATATTCATCAAAACTAATCCCCATCATCAAAGAAATTTCTCGAATGTTGTTGATACAAAGGTGGGCTTAAGTTTGACTCCAGTATTTGCTGTGCAAACACCATATCTGCCGATTTAGTAGCAACATGATGATGATCATCATCATCATCATATGAAGCATTTATAATATTTTCGCTCTCCAAAATGCTCAACCGTAGCTTCTTTGCTGACCTCTTTGATGAAAAGAAGTCGTGGCAACTAGAATCTGGTGTAAGCGGCTCAGACAGTGATTCTTCATCACCATCATTATTCGTATGATCAACCACAGAAGAAGTAACATTTCTGGTTGGAATATAATATTCTTCTTTATTATCTTTCTTCTTGTCCGCAAATAATAATGGTGTTGGAACAGGAGGTGGAGTTGCTGGATCGTTAGTAGCAGCCTTATTATTGTTGTTAGACTCTCGGCACTTGTCACCCCCAGCTGCTACCTCCCCTGGCAGCACCTCTGAGATAACGCCACTAAGGCGCTGTTGCTCTTCAACTATTTTCTTCAAATACTTTCCCTGCGCTTCTATTCTCAACTGTAGCTGTCTTTGCACCTGCCAATTTTTTTATTTTATTTTTAAATAAACAGATCATGACAAACAATGAGGTTGAACTCTTTTGCAAAGGAAAAATACTGATTTTCATGCCTAAATGTTTTAGGCCAATTAACCTACAGAGCAAACAAACAACAATGTAATTTTTTCCTATTTGATCACCACATGTTTTTAGTTCCCACAGCCAAATATCAACCGAGACTCTTTCTTTCTCCCCGTTCTTTTATCCTCTTAATTCTGTCACCAACCATATCCGGAGCATGTTCTTTGAACACCCCGCCTCTAACTAAAAGTGTATTTTCACACGTCACTATGCAGTTGAAGTAGGAAATTCCAATACGATACTCAAGAATAACTTAAGGAGTGCCAATCGAGATAAAAATGGAGTGTGTGTGGATGTAAGGATCGCACGGTTATTCATACAACAGAGTCCACTTACCCACCATCACAGTAAATAATTACCACCAGTACATCTTAAACCCTCAGTTATCCAATCCATTAATAGCTTTTATAAGAATCTACTCAAGTACAATCTTAAGGTATAGAAAGGTCAATCCTATACATAAAACCTACGAAATTTAATAATGCTCCAACTTAAAAAAAAGAACACATCAGAAAAAAATAAACGGGGACATTATATACCTCCAATTGCTCATGCAGTCGTTTCTGTACCTCCATCTGCAGCTTGAGTGCTTCATTTATTTGCATTCCTCTTGTGAATGGAAAGATAAAAAGAAAGAACTTGGATCAACTAGTGTACAGATTAAAATTCTACTACAAGAAAATACATATTCATCTAGAACGAGATTGGTTGAGATTTTTAAAAGAGTACCCTGTAAACCTCTCGAGATTACGAGTTATAGAATTACACCACAAAACCTGTTTTCTAGAACAAGATAAATTGAGATTTGTAAAGAGAAACCTCTCGAAATTATGAGTTGTAGAAATACACCACAAAAACATTTCTAGTTGGTTAAAGAGGTGATTATACATACAGTCCTTAAGCAACTAAACGTGGGTCATGGGTATCAAATCAGTAGAAAATGTGTGTACCATTCTCGTCTACAACGACTACCTACTTCTACACAGTTTCTACTTCTGCAGCTTATACATTTTATAAATTCGATTTCGCAAAATATTAGAAAAGGAAAAATGTTTCATAAGTATTTGAAATTCTATTAAACCCGGTTTAGGTTTTAAACATTGGACAAAAATTTGAAAACAAACATTTGACATAACAGTCCGGAGAACGTTGAGTGCAAGAAACTTAAAGGCTGAAAAGTAGTTACGATGAACCATCCATAGCAGAAAGAACATCGGCAGCAGCTTCTTTGTTGTCCACTTTTTTGGCTAACATGAAAAATGTAAAAAGCAGGGTATTAAACAAAGAGATTGAAAATGATGTTTGACATATAGATTGACATGATATAACAAGAAGTGAAGTAGTAGTAATTTTGTAGTTAACCATAAAAAAAAAAAAAAAAAAGAGTTAAAAGAATATTACTAACCATCGGATGAAGAGTCTGGCAGATATTTAGCGAGTCGGTATTTCTAGATTCATAAAAAATAGAGAATAAATGGAAAATAGTAAGAAATGGTGTGAGATTGAGAAATTTACATGGGTCGGTTCAGGTACAGGTTCAGGTTAAACAAAATGTAATGTAATATGAATAAATGTAATAAAAACCTGAAGATGGCTTTTGACATGGTAAATAGTGAGACCTTGTACACCCATTGCTCTTAGTACACCTTTCGGTGTAGCACCTGAAAACGACAAATAATAAATAATAATAAAAAAAGCAGAAAATTGAAAAAAGAGGGTGATGGGGGTTAGGAAGAAAAGCAAAGGATAGTTGGGGGGAGGGGGTAATGTGATGATATATAATAAAAAAAAAGGAAGAGAGTATTGTATGTGTGTGTGTGTGTGTGTGGAAAGAAAGGTAAGATGTTAACTAATTAAGTTTAGGTGTGTAAATAAACAAACTAGAGTGTTGTTATACATGCTCAAACCGTTATAAATATATATATATATAAATAAATATAATCAAATATTGAATGATTAGAGGTGGATGGATAAAGTTATGATTTAAGTAGGGGGGGGGGGGATTAAAATGAGTAAAAGAAAGAAAGTAGTGAGATTAAAATAAAGAGATAAACAAAGAGAACTGACGATCAGGGCCACCGAGTTGAGAGACAGAATCGATGAAACGTTGGTGGAGTTGGTGTGTCCACCGCAAACGCTTCTTATTATTATTACAAGTTGTAGCACTACTCGTAGTAGTAGTAGTAGTAGTAATAGTGGTGTTGTTATCGATGAGGTCAGCTGCTTGATCATCGGGATCCATATATATATATATATATATATTTTATAGAATGTTATATGTAATAATGTTGGGGTTTGGGGGGGGGGGGGTAATAAAGTGAGTTGTTAATAAGTTAATTCAGGGTGTTTAGCTTGCTCATCATCATCATCATCATCATCACCACACACACCTACAACAACAACAAGAAGAAGAAGAAGAAGAGTTAATAAAATAAAATAGAATGATAATAGTATGTATGTATGTATGTATTAAGAGTATGTATAAAACAAAGAAGATGAAGAGAGTAATTGGATATTGGATATGGGATATGGGATGGGAGGGGGGGGGGCAATTAATTAAATTAATACTTCTCATAAATTATCAAAACTCCCCACCACTACTACTAAATACAAAACTCCCCCTTTTTCATTAATTTGACTCAATCACACACACATCACACATATGTATGTATATAGTAGTCCAGTAAATAAGTAGGAGTTAGTAGTACATATATATATTATTATTATTATTATTATTAGGGTAATTAATAAGAAACGGAGAGAGAGAGAGAGAGAGAGAGAGACTCACGATTATTATCTCTCTGGATTTCAACCCTTCTTCTTCTTCGCCGAATCTCTCTCTCTCTCTCTCTCTCTCTATATATATATATATATATATATATATTTGTTAAGTAAAGTATAGAGAGATAGAGAGACGATACGAATTTACTCTACTCTCTCTATTAATACAATACTGGACTACTATTATTCTTATTATTCTTATTATTATTTACTGTAACACTCAAACAACAATTTAATTATTCCAATATTCAAAATTAAACCAAAACTCAATAACACACCCCCCACACTCCCCCTTCCTATATTTTTCCGCTCATCCTTTGGACCCTAAAATTAAATTGGAAATTGGATACCACCACCCTACCCTAATAGAATCATATATATATATATTTTTTGATTTGAACATAATAGAATATATATATATATATCAACGACTATTGCAAAATAATGTCCCAATATATTATCAAATGATGTGTAAATAAAATTAAAATAAGGGTCTTCAAACTTCATTGCATAATAATGTTATATTACGCACACATAATATTGCTAGTATTTATATATGTATTAATTTTATTTAAATAGTGTGTCCAGGCAAACAAAGATGATTGCCAGCTAGGTTGGTGAGACATAATATTACGCCATGATATATAATAATAATTAAGTCAAACAAAAATACAAAAAAATGAATACAAAAAAAGGACCGGCCCATAGCAAGCAAGAATAATAAGATATTTTTGGGTAAAATCTAAAATGGAATATTTTTCTTGACAATCACCTTCCGGCATTTGTCCTTTGTTCCCTCTTTCACATTTTTGAAACATTCAAATATCTATCTATCATCCATTCAATTATATACTACTAATTTATAGTATATACTTACTATTCTTTTTTTTTTTTTGAAAATTAAACGGACCAACTATATTAATAATAAAAAGGGGTGTCTTGCTCGGAGGCGAAGCAATTACACGATCATAAGAAAAATCGGAGCTACCTTACAACAAGTTTGGGGCTTAGTCTCCACACTCTAATCAAAAACCTATCTCGACAATAATTACTAAATTTTCCATATCTATTCATACAATTCACTACAAAAAATTCAATCAAACGAAAAGTATTGCCGGGACTCGACTTTGCATTCCCAAACATCCTATTATTTCTTTCTTTCCAAATCCAATAAACCGTTGAAGTAAATAAAATCTTTCCGAGTCTAGCCGAAGCCGACTCTCCTTTGAACATGTCGGTAGCCCATTCTAACCATTGTGACCACAAATTCCTCGATCCAATAAACCCGGATTTGGCTCTTCCTAATGCCCAAACCCTTTTCGAAAATTCGCATTTGAAGAATAAGTGATCGATACTTTCTGCTTGCTTGAGACAAAGAGGACAACCGTTAACGCCTATGATATTCATCTTTTGAAGTCTATCCGACGTTGCTCGACGATTCAAAATAACAAGCCACAAAATAAAACTACACTTCGGAGGAATGTAACTAGACCAAACAATACAATACCAGTCCACATTTGGACTTGTCAAACGAATCAAGTCCCAAGCGGATTTGACGGTGAAACCATGAACCGGGTCCGGAGACCACACAATGGACGGTTTTAGGTTCGGACCGGAGAAGGGGACAAGAGGGGTTGGAGTATTAGACCGATTAGTATTATTATTTGGAGGTGGGGAATGGGCTGACAAGTAGGGTATTGGGTTTGATAGTGGTGACGGAGATGGGTTTTCCGGGGATGATGGACGGTGTTGTTCCGGCATTTGGCGGTGGCTTTGGAGATGGCTAAGGGTAGAAGGTATGAGAGCTCGTCGATTGGAGGTGGTTGGGGGTGGTAGGTAGGACATTGGCTCCGGCGAAGGGGGTGGACGGAGCTCCGGCGAGATTGTCGTGCTCCGATGGAGGTGTAGATGGGTTCGGGGGAACCGGGTCGACGAAATGGGTCCATTGATGGTGGTGCTGAGATGAGAGGGAGGTTGTAGTGTTGTGAAATTAGAAGGTGTGCTTTTGTTAGTCAGCGAGTCACTATTTGCTATAGGTGAAGAAATTTGGCTAAGACATGGGGAAAAAGGAGAGAAGTTACTGGGCAAAATTTGGCTAAGGCATTGGGTATGGGAATTAACATTATAAGAGGAGTCCATTAGTGGTGGGTCATTTCGGTGGCTAATGAAAGTTCGGGGTATGTCAAAATGATGTCTCTGGGACGGAGACAGGAAAAAGGGTGACCCGGGAATAGGGTTCAACACACACGCACACAAAAATAGTTCACACTCAACACACACATTTTTTAAAATCACACACAAAATAATTTTCAAACACCGGTCTTATGAGTAAAATGTTGCGCCAAGACCATCCACACTTAGAGGGAGCTCTAAGAGACCAAAACTCGCGACCCTTCAATCTATAGATTACCACCCAAGTTTTCCAAATGGAAGAGTATATTGGGTTCAAAAGGAACCAAATGTGTTTGCAAACCAACGCTTTGTTCCATTCCTTGATTTTTTTAATGCCCAAGCCCCCTTCACAAAATGGTTTCGTAACCTTATCCCAAGAAACCTTTGCTCCTTTACTAGAAAGCTCCATCCCCGACCAAAGGACCCTCCATAAGACTCTCTCTATGGAATTGACGACTAATGTGGGGAGAATAAAGTGGGTACTCCAATAGACTTGGATACTAAGCAATACCGATTTGATAAGTTGGAGTCTACCCGCAAAGGAAAGGAACCGAACGGTCCAAGAAGTCACTCTCCTAGTAATTCTATCCACTAAATTCGCACAATCACCGGATTTAAGTCTCGTCGACACAAGAGGGACCCCAAGATACTTTATAGGAAGGATTCCCGGTTTGAATCCTAACCTAGCCGAAATATAGTAAGCTAGCTCGTCATCTATACCCGCGGTAAACACCTCGCTTTTTTTGCCGTTAGGGACCATTCCGGAGAAGCTAGAGAAATCATTTAAGGACGAATTCAAAATAGATGCGGAGGTGAAGTCACCCATAGAAAATAGAAATAAATCGTCGGCAAAGCAAAATGCGTCAAGTTCAATTTATCGCATTCGGCATGATATCTAAAATCGGGAGAGCTAGTTTGAATAGATAAAATCCGGATGATTGAATTGTTGTGCTTATTTATGCAATGATGGAAAAAAGCGGAGTTTTTATCCCCCTCCTCTAGCCATTGAATTCGGCTTTTTTGTCTCTTCTCACTCTCCTCTCTACTAAGGAGGAGTACAAGGCCTTCCTTAGCAAGGGAGATGTTAGTAAGGGTGTCACTTTGTCCTCTGGAGTCAAGTTCCACTTGCAACATGTGGAGCAGCCCCCTTGCTTCCATAATCTCGACTCGGTTTTCTTCTCTTTTGCGAGCCGCTAGACTTTTAAGCGCTTGTTTAACCATGAATAATTTCTTGTAAACTACGAACAACTTTGTTCCCTCAAAAGAATGTTCCCACGCTTCTTTTACCGTTGGAATGAACTCCTCAAACTCTACCCAACTATTAAAGAATTTAAACGGTTTTGGAGGGCTCTGGAGATGGATCCCGAGGTTGACCAGCATTGGGGAATGGTCTGAAACCCCACAAGGCAAGAACTCGGCGTCGGAACCCGTATAAACTTCATGCCACAATTCGTTAACTAGAACCCTATCTATTTTTCGTTGAATTAAGTTGTTCGGACTATTGTTACTCCAAGAATAGTAAATCCCTTTATATCTTAGGTCATCTAGCCTAGCCTCATTTATGAATTTCGGGAATTCATCAAATGTATTACCCCAAATGTTTCGCCCCCCTCTATTGTCGGTTGGAAAGCGAAGCGCGTTGAAATCACCCAAAACCATCCATGGAACACTGCCAACTCTAGGCCGGACCGAAGCTAGATAATCCCATAGTGGTCTTCTATGCTCAACTAAGTTTTCCCCATAAACAAATGACACACAGGTTTGTGAAGAGTCGGCATGTGAAGTCAATAAACACGTAATACATTGATTAATTTTGGAAGACATCGAAAGCGACCAAATTGTAGGGTCCCATCCTACTAATATTCTACCATTTAATGCCTCGTCAAAATTTTCCACGAATTCCCACCTATTAGCAATAAACGTACACACATTGTCCTTGTTGGATAATGATACTTTTGTCTCAAGAATACCCATACACGACACTTTATTATCAATAATAAAAAATTTCACCTCTAATTTTTTCTCAAGACTGTTAAGTCCTCTTATATTCCAACAAGCGATCTTCGACATTAAACAACAAGATTAAAAAATTTCAGGAATAAAAATATCCCCACTTCCTCCTACACTTTTCCATCCTCCCTCAAGGAGAACTAACATGTCGATACCATTTGCCTCGTCGGTGTCCCAACCTTTTTTTTTTTCCCGTCGCTGCTCGACTCAACTACTTCACCTTCCTCTTCAAGAGGGGAGAACTTGTTACTTAACACCAATACTTTTTCCTTGCTTTCTCTGTTGATAACCGACTTAGACGACGAGATAGTCTTGGAACGGGAGGAATTCATGGGTAGATTATTATTCGGCTTAGCGATGTTGGAAAGGTGCTTTTTCGTGGGTTCGAAGTTTTTCGCTACCAACTTAAGAGAGTTCGGTTTAGATGTGGTGGGGGCAGATTGTTTTCCGTTGGACGATATAGGGGGCGAGGGGGCACGGAGGCGAGGGGGAGGGTTGGTGGGAGCGAGGGCGAGGGGGCGAAGGTGATGAGGCGACGGGAATGGTGGTGGTGGGAGGGTCGGAGGCTTTGGGGTTGGTGGTGTGTTGGACGGATGCTAGAGTGTTGACGGTAGGTTGGTTAGAAAAGTGTAGGGCGTTGGCGGAATTGTCGAGCTCGAGATGGTCGGCCGGAGAGTAGGGAGGGGAGGCGTTTTTTGATTTGTTGGGTGGGAAATGGGTTGTTGTTGATGGTATAATTTCATTTTTTTGGCACTCGGACTCCGAATGACCAAAGGAAGTACACACCTTACACTTACTCGGCACCCAACTATAATTCACATGGACTTTAAAAGATTCACCAAATTCGGTTTTTACTTCGAATGACGTCGGGAACTCACCTCCAATTTTCATTTCCATATATATACGAGCGTACTCAAGCTTACTCGCCGAAGACGTAATCTCGTCGGCATAGAGAGGAATTCTAACAAAACTTGCAATATTACTCAACCCTTCGCCGGACCAATAGACTGCTGGGATGTTATAAAATCTTGTCCAGATCGGGATAGTACAAAAGTCGTAAGGGGAGAAATCCGCTTCCCTAGTCCATTTTTTAAGGTGCATCAAATATCCTAACATCTTCCATGGGCCACGACTAAGCACTGCTACGCGAGCGTGGTCGTCCCTAAAGGTGAAGATGTAGAGCCCCTCTCCGGCGAGGGTTGACCCGATAAGTCCCAACTTTCTCCAAAATCTGTTTGCTAAGTCAAAAACCTTTGATGCGATTGGACCATTACTCGCAAAATACCCCACCAAAGAATTGTTCCAACGAGCTTCGCCGGACTTGGACGTACCGGCTGGTAGCACAATCTTTCCAGAGACTATATTGGGGGAAGAGAATTCCAAGGAGAGGCAAGGTGTCGAAGCTCTTACACGGGTGGCCCAATTGGGTTTCAAAGGTGGGGATTGGTTGCGCGGTTGTCGAGGAGGAGAGGGAAGGGGCATAGTCTCAAGAAGGGGTGGGGTGGTAGGGCTATTTGGATTTTTGTGTTTGGATGTGTTGTTGGTTTCCGAAATAGTCACATGAGAATAGAGGGGAAGAGTTTCTCCTTTTTTGAAAGGCAAGATAGAGTTTACCTCATTGGGTGGTTCACATGTGGTTGCTTTGCTAGTCACAGGAGAATAGGGGGGGAAAGTTTCTCCTTTTTTAAAAGGCAAAAAAGAGTTTACCTCATTGGGTGGTTCACATGAGGTTGCTTTGCTACTGTTGACCAAGTTGATGTTGACAGCCTCCAGGTTCAAACTTGTTAGATGAGGGAATTCATCTTCGGGTAGGCGGTTTGGGCTTTCAACCGGCATTGGGCTTGGCAGCGGGGAAGCAATCTCTGGCGACGGCGGTTGACGGACTCCGGTTTGGAAAAACGTTGCGTTGGAAATCCTCACCACTTCCGTAAGGTGGATGGACTCCGCTCCATAGAGGGACGGGGTGGGGGAGGAGGCGGGAGTGGTTACGAGGGGGGGTGAGTTCCTATTGCTCTCGTTTGTCGCGGTTTTGGAAAGAAGTCTGGGGCTTCTCTCGTCTTCGTCGAAAGAGTTACAATCCTCATTCGAAGAGGCTAGGCGTTTGGCCTCCATGTAGGCATCGATTTCTATGGAAACTTGATCGTCGTGGGCTCTTTTCCTCGCATTTTTATCATCTATCAATTCCGAGTGTTTTTCTTTTTGCTTAGCGGCTACCTTAGCATCGATGTCGAAAAGAAGGTCTCGAAAAGTTGGGTAGGACTTAGATGGTGGGTTGGATGAGGAGGAGGAGGGGGTTGTCGTATTCATGGGCGTTGTCGGGAGGGAGGGGACGGGACAAAAGGTGGGGAGAAGGCTCTCTATTTTTCTCTATATACTTACTATTCTTGTTATATTAATTCCATCCAGAGCTTGATTAATACTATTCATCATTATATTTTATATCGAGCAGCAAAACATTCAGTGCTATATGAAGAAGTTTGATGGGAATGACAAAGTTGATTAGGTTAATCTATACAGTACACTGTACGCAAGTATTATGTTACCTTTAAAGAAAGTAATATACAGCACAGTTCCCTGTCTGCAAATCTCATCGAATTTGTCAATATCAGTAGAAGGTTACACCTGGCAAGATAGCGTGAACGTCCTCCTTCTTGACCATTTCTTCGTTCAAACACGGCCAGCTTCCTGATCCTTGGCAATTAATTAAATATGCCAGTAACTCCATTGAAGTTGTTCATGTTCCAGATCTTCAATACACTTTATGCAAGTTAAAAACATAAAATAAGCATAAGCCGAGTAATTTTTTTTAACTGCTTAGCGCTAAAATAGCACACAACGTAGTATAAACTATAAAGTATGAACTTGCCTTTTTCCATCCATAATAGGATCTACATATAAGCAAGCTCGTGTTGATCTACCAGGATATTTAGCTCTTAGTACCTTCCCATTTGGAAGCACAAGCCTTTTGAGCACATCGAAATCATGTTCACCTGGTTTATCACTGTTGGAGTAGGGAAAAACTGCATAAATAAATTTTGGTATATAATTCAATAAAGAGGATCAGATTACCTAACATAGACTCCACATCCTCCCACAGCTCTAGCTACTGCATGATACTCTGCTGCATTATCCTTGCTCTGGAAACGCAACAAAAAATTACTTAAATCAATAAAAGGAAATGAATACGACTTTTTTGACACTGAAAGAAGTGTGGTTTTATACATTCAAAAAGCATATCCCAATCTGGAACAAGAACTTCACCCAATAGTATGCTGTTATAAGCCACAGCAGCAATGTGGAGTGTTTGTATTTTCGGGTTTTTTGGGCAATAGTCATCAGATGTTCGTGTAATGGCACTCCTTTTAGCGCTGCAACACCAAAGATTAAATTTATAGAAAGCTAAAGGTATAACTAACAACTAAAACAATAGAAATTATCATTGAGCCACATATTCTCAATCTAATTCTTATGTAGTCAACTTTCTTAATAGTATGATATTTTGATGACCATACACTTCAATGAACTTACTTTTTTAACTGGCATGCTAATCAATTAGCTAATTTCATTTTGAAGAGTATTTCCTATTAACTTATTTTGGATATGCATACTAAATAGAGAGTATCGGTGCTGAGACCCAAACAGCAAATTATGCTATTATCGCGGAAATTAGCAGCTATAGACTTCTCAAGGGCTTGTTGAAAATGTCAGGTCAAAGACACTCTTCCACCTGACCCTGCTGCTACTGTTTCTAGAATGTTCTGAACATCCACCTTAACACCGTCCACCTCTTGTAAGGATAGATACGTATGCAGATCGTTATAGAATTCGGTAATTTTTGCGGGATCGATCGTACCAACACCATAGGTCTCCATACAGTCTAATGATCCATCTCTCATGTTTGCAAGATTTCCATGTGATTGCGACAAATAGGTGACTTTTGGATTATACTTTTTAGTACGCAGCGAGTCTGGATTAAGCCCATCCCAGTAGCCCATCAGTGCATGCCACACGTATACATACCTGACCGAATGTAAAACAAATTAGAAATATCATTTTTTGATGATATAAAAAAGAAGTAGAGTGCCTCTTGAAGAAAAAGGAATAAACTTTACTTGAGACCAAATTTTCTTTTAATATCAGAGACAAAATCCTTGAGACCAGAAAGCTTGTTACTTTGATCTCCGTTTGCTGTTTCACGGAACTTCGTATTTTCTTCTATACTGACTAATCTGGCACCAAACCTGCAGTTTCCCTTTTCAGTAAAATCAGTTAGAGGGTATGTAGTACAGTAACTTTCTAACTATGAGACGGAAAATGAATGTGAAGATACTTACTGCGACCCTTCTACTATGGGCTCCCCTTCTTTACGAAACTCGTTAGATGTATCTTGCCACCCATCATCAATTATTAGAAATTTAGCAGGAGTGCCTCCCTTGGCTAAACTACATGAAGAGAGAAAAAAAAAGAGAGATTTAGTCGGGATCTTAATTATTTAATTTTCTTTTTGCAGAAAAGAAGTACTTGGTGTATCACTTTATTAGTAATATAATCAATTGTTCGATTGTTGGTTTCTTGAATTTTTATAGTCGTATTTGGTGTGTCGGTCATTTGTTTGATTAATCTAGGTGACCAATGATACCTGAGAAATCGCAGGGAAAAAAAAAAGGAACGAAAAAATGGAAGATATTATATACTTATAAAAGAGATTTGGACAACCAACCTTGCTAAACCATCCTTTATTGCTTGAGGATTGACATCATGGTAAAAAGCATCCCAAGTACACCAACCAAAATAATCTAGTATTCCTGGCATCTTTTGTAATAGACCAAGGCAAGACCTAGATGGCATCTTTTGTAATTGGCCATCAAGTCAAATGGATTGTTTCCGTAATTCACAAAAATTGCTTTTCGAGACTCTGACGCTACAATTGCAGGATCACCTACATAAGTTATCATAGGCAGACGAGAAATGGTTAATCTAACCAATAGATGGCTTACTAATTGATGGAACGAGTGAATTTTGGCGATTTAGTCCCATACTCCATTCATTTATATCTCTCAATATATAAGAAATATAAAAATGCTATATGATTTTAAAGTTCATAAATAATGCAGATATTATCTGAATCTTTCGTTGCATTGTTTATCCTGCCAACGGTGGATAATAATTACCACTTTCAACCCAGAATTCGATTTCGTTGACTGAGTTTCCCTGCAAGCTGCTTCTAAAATTTCTATCTATAACTGGCAATAAAACAATATAGGATTCTTCTCCTCTTTCATTAGCTTTTTCTTCCTTTACTTCCAGCATAAGCTAGCAATTGGGGGTTTCGATTGGAATATCACTTGCGGAATTCCCAACACGAGGAATCATCTACCACATTTTAAATCTAAACAGACACATAAACTTCATATCCATGCATTCCAGAACACAACCCAATAAATTGAAATAATGTTAAATAAATAAATAAATTTCTTCCATAATTTAGGAATTTGTTTCCCCTGAGAACAAAATGATTACTGAATAACACCCAGCTTGAAAACATGGCGAGAGCTCTCATGGGTAGACTTGGCACCAATACAAAAAGGGTGATACTGATGATGAATCACTATCATCGTCATCTTCTTTTTTTCGGTCCAAGGCGTCAAATACGGCACCATTGTGAGAGCATTATTGCCGTTGATTCTTAATTACGTAGCCTTGTATTTTTTGTTTTTCCCTTAAATATTATTGCAATGAATTTTAAAATATATAATTTATATTAGATAGTAATAAAAAAAATCGAAAAAAAAAACTATTGTATGTGAGTTTCAAACTTGGGTCTTTTAAAAATTACCGTATTGTCTCAACCATCTGGACTACACACACTTTTATAAAACTTACACAATATATATTAATTATTTAGATCCGTTGTTTTTTTTTCCTAACTCGCTATTTAAGCTTTTGGTCCAGAATTTCGTACCGTTTGCATTTTTGGTCTCCTATAGCGCAATTACAACAAAGTAGTGGTTTTTAAAACACTATATAGGACGATTTTTAAAACATCGATTAAAACACCATATTTTTATGTTGGTGGTATGTTTTGGATTGACAAACATACTAAGCATCTATGGTGGTAAGAAGACATTCTTAATTAATTGATAAATGATATAACCATTCAAAAAAATTATCCAAAAATATTACCCGTTCATGTAGCGGGTGAAGTGTATCAATCATTTTTGTTTCGATACTGAAATCATATTTTCATTTAATGCATAATTGGTCCACATAATCCGTCACGTACGCGGTTAAGGTTTTTGGGTAATGTTATTAGGTGGTTATGTAGCAATAGTCTAATTAATTAGTCTCTCCCTCTCAACTTCTATATATATTTAATATATTAATATTGTGTCACTGTGTGTGTATATATATATATATGTGTGTGTTTAGTCTTTGGGTTTAGAGCGTACGTTAATTTAAACCCATAATGGAATTAATGATAAATGAGGGGGTGTAAAAGAATTGAATGAGTGAACAAAATACAATATTCTCAAATCTCACTCTCAAGTGATAAGAAAGAAAGCTGTGAAAAAGAGAGAGAGAGAGAGAGAGAGAGAGAGGGGTAAACCCATCCACATTTTACTATTTTATTAATTTCATATCTCTCTTCTAAACCATGTAACATGTACATGTACATGTATACATGAGGGGGATGATCTTTTTTTTATGTTTTATGTTTTAACACCGTCTGAATTAATTTTATGTATCAATTAAGTTTCAGTTGCCTACAGGTTTTACAGTGATGAACGAGATTATATTAAGATTTAGACAAATATACATAAGAATTAAACAGGTAATTTCTTCTTTAACTTTATCTTTTATTTCACACGTCCACTCCACCTATAATTAGTTGCTACATTTCAACACATGAAATCTGTTCTTCATCATCATCTTTTTTCTAACTTCTTAGAGGATATATACACTAAAAACAGAAATCCATTTACTATATTTGCGGGGTAAACTTTTAGTTGCTTACAGATTCTAAAGTGGGTCGGTAATCTGTCTTACAAGTGATGATTCCAATAGTAGAAGGTAGTCATAGACAATTGTAACATTCATGAAATATATATATATATTCGAATACTATGCATATATCAATCACTTTTATTGTGTTTAGAAACGATTTCGCATACAACGCTTGTAAGTCCCCAACCAATCACTGGTTCGGACTTTGGGAATAAACATACTTGTACAAAATATATATATATATATAGGGAGTTGTAACGTGATCGGCTCTTTATTGCAAAGCTCCTTTGTTTTTATCTTTTTTGTTTGTTTAACAACATCCATCTTGACAGCAGACTTTACCGCATTGGAGAATTCCGCCGACCCTTATGAAATTGCAGCACCGACAACCTTCACAATGGGTAAACATACACAGCATCAGACCATAATATGTAAAAGTATGTATTAGTGTAGCTATATATATATATATATATACTTTGTTTATAGAATAGGTTGGAATATTGTGAAGCCAAATGGAGTTAAATAAGTTTAATTAATAGATAATATTATACCAGCTTGAGGGTGGTAAATAGCTTGCTCAACAGCAGCAGAACCAGGGTGGAGATTTACACGGCCTGTTGTACTCGTAATCGTTTCTGTTTCTGTAGGGCGAGCAGCTTGCACGATAACACAAGTCATTGCCACAAACAAAAGGAGCATAAAGGTTACGACTACGGTGGTGGGCTTAGTTGCCATATCTCTCTTAGCTCACTTCTTAATTAGTACTAGCTAGCTAGCTAGCTAGTGCTTATATATATATATAGTAAGTAATATTAACCAAGAAGATGGAAGGGAGAAAGTGATACACTAAAACTTTACCCTTGCCCATCATTTATATATTGAACAAACCTACCTAACTAACTTAGGATAAAAGCTTTTGGCAAGTGGGTGGGTAAGTGAGTGAGGGAGTGGTATACACATTCATGATCATGATCATGTGAATGTGAATGTGAATGTGAATGTGAATGAATGTGAATCTAATGTCGACTGATAAGTCTCCCTTGGCATTTGTTTATTTTCAAGCTTTGATTGCTATGAAATAGTACCAGTACCAGTGTACACTAGTACAGGCTACTCTTTATTGTGTGTTTGGCATCATTCATTAATTATTTATGCTATTCCGCTGTTGCGCCAACCTTTTTAGACTGCAAGCCCATCGTTTCTTTAGTGGGACAGGATTGTAAAATATATTGGGTCCATAAAATATGTTTGTAATTGCTTTAATTGGGGTTGGACTATTAGTGAAGACCGGGATAGAAATAATGTCAAATTGGATCTTTTATAATACTAGGGGGAGTTGAGTTTTGTAAAAGTTAACTCTACACTAAAATAAAACTTTGCATTTACAGCCTATAATATCACATGTTCACATTCCCCTTTGGTTTTCTTTTAACTAATATAATTAATTTGATTTGTATAAATTTCAGTTTTGATTATATGTTACACTTTATTCAAAAAAAAAATATATGTCACACACGCATTTGTTTAAATTATAGTTAAATTTCATTGATGAACTCAAGTTGTTTGTTTGTCTTTTTTATTTACGTGAAAATTGAAGTTGTTATATAAATATGACGGGTACAAGGATAAAATGGTAAAATAACGATATTTCATTGTTCTTCAAAGCATAGTATCTGGAATAAAATAGGAATTTGTTAGCAGTACCAATTACACTAGTCCTATCCGACCGTAAAACCATGAAACTAGTCGGTAGGATTGTGAGTCCAAACATCATTTCTAATACAAGCATAGTCCGACTGGGTTTGTTAGTCCCGGGACTACCAAAGTTGCAAACAAACAAGACCTTAAATCTTACAAGACCCCCCACATCTCTTTCACACCCCTTATCCTGTAAGTAAATTAATTAATTACAAAATTAAGATAATCCCACCTCTTACCATCTATTTTAGCTAAACTTATACGAGTTTATATTTAATGGAAAACAAAATGTCCCTCACGAACTGATTATAGGGCAAAGAAGTTAGGATAATTATCTGATTCTCTTACATACTGTTCCGGTTTATTTTTTCTCCTTCGAAAATGTACATTCATCAACTTCAAGGCTTAATCACACAGTTTTTTTTCCACACAGAAATGAATTACCAGTGGCTAAAATTATTGATGTTAGCCTTCAGATCAAAATCCGATGTCCAAAATGTATAGTAATTAGAAATGGACCTTGAATTTTTAATAAAATGCAATCCGATGGCCAGATGACGAGACCAAGGACTTGGCGAACTTTATAAGCTTGCCAGATTAATTCTGGCGCATTACAAATTTTAGAAAATTGAGACTAGTTTAATACTAATAAAAGATTTTAGATGTTTTATGTTTTGGTAATATGTTTTGGTTAATTGTATGTTTTGGACATTGCCCCCATGAAAGACCGGTTAATATTCCCCTTAAAAAAAAAAGGGAGACCGCATTTTACTTTTATATGGATAGAAACAAAGTATTTACGTCATCTCGCATTTATAAAAGATATCTACAGATTGGAAGACACCACATTATTCATCTATCTGATTTATTTAGTTATTTAATCTGAGCCTTTCCATTAGGTATCAATCAAAAACGAAAAAAAAATACTATATATATATATATATATATATATATATATATTTATCCTCAGGGGTGATAAATAAGTATATATTCTAGTCTTAGGAACGCAATGATCATAAAGCAAATATAATTAAATTCAGAAATAGTCATTAACCAAATCTGCAATATTACCATTTCCTACTGGTCTGATTAACATGAAAGGAACCCATGTACAAGACAACACAACACTGGTTACTTAATTCTGATACATAAACCCCTCAAAAGAGAAAATCACTTGCGATTCATAGAGGTGAACCCTTCATCAATCTTTCCATTGTCCCAACAAAATTTCCTCACGCACAAAATGACCACAGCCTGCAATTTTATGGTAAAATCATGTATCAGAAATATCGTCAATCTAACCTGCATGTTGTGCCCAGGCATGGGCACTTAAGGTTGCAAAGTAATTCTACAAAATCAGAAATTGCCTATAATTCATGTCCGACAATTGATGGCTGAAATCAACACCCCAATAGTTTGGGTCTTTTACACTTACCTGGGATAAAATGAATATCGTTGCAATATTCGTACAACATTTATTTCTTTGGTATACCGTATATTGAAGCTCTTAGCCTAAGGTAAATCCAAACTAGGACCTCGTAGTCATAAAGGAGATTACTGGCGTAACAAGACATTTTTGGCCCACTAGGCTAGCCCCAGAAAGGCAAAAAAGGAATAGGGGTGAACATGGGACTGTAAAAATATTTCTCATACATACTCATGTTATGAACGTCTACAGAATTTCAAAAACAGTAGCCGTTGTAATGTAGATAAAGAGAGAATGAAACAATGACCTAACTAGAGTTATTGATATCTTACTGTGAGACTTCAGTTATTCAACTTCATGATGATTGTTTGAGCAAAGCTAGTTGGAGCAATGCATCTTTGAGAGGATCTGCAAGCTTGTTCTTCTTACCCTGCATCCACATTAATTCTGAGAAGCACAAAAAAGATTTTGCGACGAACGAAAGTGAAGTGAAGTGTTAAAAACACTTTGCATAGTTGCACCTACCAGTAGTTTTTCTAAAAAAAAACATTATTGAAACAAGCACAAGGGGGCACTCGTGGAGTAGATAGAAGGAAATTTATGAGCTTTTCAAAAATTAAACTCATCTTAGCCAACAGGTGACCATCCTTCAACCGAGATGTGAAAGAAGACAAATAATTCATCAATACTTGGCAAATATTTTAAATCTCTTCAACTTTTTTTACCGCCCCAAGGACCACAATACAAAAAATAAAAGGATTAAGGTCCAGTAAAGTCGTTAATTATTATGATTGTTTGGGCAAACATCCCCACCCTATGGCTAAGAATGGCATTAGTATTAGGAAGCAAGAGCGGCAATAAGGACCACGCCTTCCAAAACAAGACCATAAAAAACGCTCATGAGCGACCAAGAATATGAAGAATAGAAGATTATCATGAACTTCCAATCAAAAGATCAGAAATAACAGTTTAAAACCACACAGATTAAAATTAAATCACCTCTTAACCAAAGAACTTTTCTATCTTCCTTCCTTCACTATATTTTCTTTCACATTTAAAAAAAAAAGAACAAAAATAGAAAGAAAGGAGATCTTAGCAGAGATTTGGGATGACACTGAAAGTAGAAATGACTCCAATGCTCATGGACTACAGGAGGCATTGGACACTTTGGGTTCGCTACTCCATTTTAAGAAGACACAGACAATGTAAATGCTTAAGAAACGCAGATTCTGAAGTCAATTTCCAACCTTTTGATTGGCAGAGATTTTTGTTTTCAAACTGAAATAGCTGGAGTTCAAACTTTTTTTCTCCCTACACATGACTTAATTCTCAACCTCGTGGATTCTATTTCACAAGCCCAATTTGGTCGGATGAACTTGGGATATGAAATAAGAGGGACCAAAAAGCAATATTAAATATACTTCGTTCACCAAATTTTGTTCCGTTTCACGAGTATATATGACATTGAAATGCTAACCAGTTCAACTAACAGAACTTAGAAGTGTTAACTTAAAAGAGTTGTGGATTTGCCGACTGGAGTGCAAAAAATCTTATTTTCTGGAAATTTTGATGAATTTCAAATAATGACAAATGCTGAAGCCATTTCTCCAAATCGTATACGTAAAAAAAGATAAATAGTCAAGAATAGAACATAATTAAGAATATTTAGCAAAATGAAACAACATACCTTCAATGAAGGCATGAGAGCAAATACTTCATCTACAGATTCTGAAGAAATGTTGGCAATCATGCAAACCTGCAATTGCAACAGGATTAAGATAATTTCCCTTCTAATTGTTAATTATAAGAAACAACTTGGGTTAAGATTGATACCTCTCCATCAGAAACACCATGCTTTTTTAGAGGTCTGGCATATGATTTAAGGTTCAACAGCATAGCTTAAAATAATTTAACTATACTAAGATATCATAAAAGAATTAGATCAATAGCAAAAAAGAGATCCTATTTGTTCTAAAAAAGGATACTCAAGAACTTGTCGTACAGCTTGCGGACTTCTGTAATGCTCAGCACTTTTGGCATACTTCAATCCCCGAACAAATGATCTGAGAGAAAGAAGACAATCACGTTACAAGAACTTTTATTAAAGATAATACAACTTGTATATGATAGATTAATAGATAATGCAAGTGTTGAGCAGCTATTCTCACGGAGGAATTTTAAGTGATGGATCTTCAGAAAGTATGATCATTTGCTCATCAATTCCTTGTAAAATCTCAGCAGCTTCACAGTCCATCAGGCATTTCGTATTTTTTGGAAGAACTGCCCACCATCAACAACAAAAGTTAAAAAAGAGAACTAAAACTTGCTCTGATCATGTGATAAATCAGCTATGCAGCTATATTATTATTAGTAAGCATATAATCAAGCTTAAGCACACCGTGATGTAACCACGGCCAACAAATGCACAAGGCTATCAATGTAGCCGACAAATCACATAATTAACAACCACATTAGATAAGTTCATATTTTTTACTATGTTTCACCATTAGGGTCGTTCACTTATTTAGCCTGATAATTTTGGTTTTGGTTAGTGATAAATATAATGTTCAGGTTCCGATGTTATCAGCTATTTCTTTCTTAATATCAGAAAAGTGATGTAGAACTAAAGGAAAGACTACAGTAAAATAAAACAAAATTCAATTTAATCTCCAAGTTTCAGGAAAAAAGAAATAGCGTGAGTAGCAAGCAACATAGAATCACAATTTTTAATTTTACACAGATAATGAAGTAAGTGCAAGTACCAAGTTCAAAAGAACTTATCTTCATCCGTGTCCTATATGTTTTATGACAAATTTTTTTATTTATTTTTGCATCAGTTGTATATCACCCACCTTCATTAATTGTAGCTTTTGAATGCACATTTAAAAATATATAGGATTTGAAGTAGTAATATACAAGCTCAATTGTCCAAATGCAAATCCACAAAAAAGGTAGAGAACCAACCTTGATCAACTCTCAGCTCGAGAGATGTTTTCGACACCGTGGGCTTTCCACCATTTACAGCCTTGGCTCCTTTTCCCCCTTTGGATAGTATAGCAGATGCATGTTTAGGACAAACGATACATAAACAAATGACCATATAAATGAAAAATGGTAAAGAAGCAAGTACCTTTACCGTTGGAAACGTTATCACCCTTCCCATTCGACATGTCAAATTTGGCATCGGGTATATCTGAACACCAACATAGTTCATTGTTACAAGTTCAGAACAGAACATAATTAGAACCCCGAATCTATGGGAAATTCTTAAAGAAAGTCACAAATACACATAGAGAGAGAGAAAGAAGGCATCTAAACCTTCTGAATTGAATTGGACTTTGCGGCCTCTCCTTGACTTATCTGAGCCATCATTATTACCATTCAACGAAGCTACATTACCCAAAATCAAAGAAAAAGGTTGTGCTTTGTCACAGAAACAACATAACCAATTACAATAGAGGAATAGTAATAGTGATAGACTAAATGGTTGCTACGACAAAATCCTTTTTTTTTTTCTTCAAACGTAACTAACATTTGATGCATGCTGTGGAAATAATCATATTTTCATACTAAGACCCTTTCAGTTGATTTTTTCGACAATGTAGACTATTGATTTATTACGTAATTTTGATCGGCATCTTATTGAGTCTGTGTTTTGACGATCTCTGTAGCGTTTCTAGTAAGGAGGAGCCAATCTCGTGAAACATTTCAACAAAAAGATAATAAGTAGCAACAGGCTAATATAAATAAACCCTTTGAACAGAAAATACAAATGATAGCTAAATATCAATAATCAATTTTTAAAAAACAAAAAACAGTGCATGCAAAGTGTAAATATGAAGTTAATATTTGTATATTTTGATAAAGAATATAAAGATAAAAGTGTGTGTTTTTTTGTTGTTGATATTTCCATATATATATATTTCCATATATATATATTGTAAAAATAGAAAGACAGTATTGGGGAGGGAAGAGGATGATTTTAATAATAATAAAAAATAAATAAATAAATAAATAAATAAAGAGAGTATTACCTTTCATGGAAGATTTACCGTTCTGTACCATTTTTTAGATTGCTCTGCAAAATAAATAAATAAAAGAGGGTGAGAATGAATGAATGAATGAATGAATGAATGAATTAATAATAATAATAATAATAATAATAATAAGATGAAGAGAAGAGAAGAGAAAGAAAGGGGTTGGGTTTAGTTTTATTGATTAATAATAATAATAATAATAATAATAATATCACACCCTTCTTCTTCTTCTTCCTTTCTTCTTCTTTTTAGAGAGAGAGAGAGAGTAAAAGAGAGGGGTTGGGTTTGTTTGTTTTGTTTAGTTACTTATTTTTGTAGCTTTTTTTCACTCACTAGTTTTACATTTTAGCAACTATTATTTTGGGTCATATTTTGGATTTTACCAAAAGCAAAATCATATTTGTTTTAAAATTAATCCACAGTTTAAATAAGTAAATAAAATCTTATTATATACTAGTGAATGGGTAAATGTAATTAAAGTAAAAGATGAAATGAAATCCATAATGTTAGTATAATTGATTAAAGTAAAGATTAGATGAGATTTAATTGCGGGGCATTAGGTTTGATGTGATACGTTTATAGTAAATGGAGTTTTATGGGGAATTACATATATATATATATATATATATATATGGGAATAAACAAATAACAAAATCCACAAAACTGTAATAATAAATTATGATTTGGTGTATGCGTGTATGGATTTTAAAATATGATATGGTGTATCGGGGTATGGATTTTAAAATAGGGTTCGTAAGTTAATTTTACAGTTTATCTGTGAAATTACCAAATTGCCCCTGCGTTGAAATTTTCAAATTTTATAGTGGACCGATCGATCGCCATCACAGCCGATCAATCGGCCAAGCATTTTGTAATATTTTACAGTGGATCGATCGGCTGTCACCTCCGATCGATCGATCTCTCTGTGAAAAATTCGAGAGAGGATGGCTAACCGATCGGCCAAGACAGATCGGGCCGGCCAACTTGGACGTTGCAAATTTGCACCGCTTATACATACATGCCTACTACACTCATATATATATACATATATCTCTCTCTGTAACACCAAACAAATTAGCCGGGGAAAAGAATGGAAGAGAGGGAAAAGAAGAGAGAGAGAGAGAAAGAAGAAGAAGAAAGAGGAGAGAGTAAAATGAAAAAGAAGAGTGAAATAAAAAGAAGAAGAAGAGAGGTGGTGGTGGATTTGGGAGAAGGTAGTCAAGTTATATACTTTCCCTCCTTCTTCTTCTCCGATAACTCATCCGATAACTACTACTCATCATCATCATCATCATCATCATCATCATGGGATTTATTTGATTATTTAAATAACAATATACCTTGGACCCGCCCCACCCTCCGCATCTTCGCCCGTTCTTCCCTTCAGGTTTTGTTTTTACTCTCTCTCTCTCTCTCTTTATTTATTTATTTATTTATTTTATTTACTTTATTCATTCATTTATTTATTTATTTATTACCCTCCTCCAAGAGATATATACAGTTAATAGTGTCATTTCAACCCTTTTTTTTAAAAAATATATATTAGTTTTAATTGTGTGCGCTTGTTTCTAGTATTTTGTTTAAAGGGTAATAGTCTTTGCGAGAGAGAGAGAGAGAGAGAGAGAGAGATAGCATGTTTCCTTCGCATACTTTCCTAACATGTACACCAAATGCAGCCACTTCATAAAATGTACCTCTTTTCTCTGTGTGTGTGTGTGTGCGTGTGTGTGTTACAGCCAAGAGATACGTGTTATGTAGCAAGTCCTGGATTAGAACCATTGAAATATAGCGGATACCAGCCACATCCCTACTCCTGGGATCAATTTCCTCCCCTCAAACATATCTTGGATTCCGTAAGTTGCCTTTTTTTTATTCTTGTTAACTAACTGCTATTATCTTAACTGCTATTTGTTTAAGATACAGTATTTTACTCATACCACGTAGCTCTAATTTTATTTTATTTTGCTCCTTGGTTGTGTATATTGTGTTATTATAGGTACACGAAGCTTTTCCTGGAAGCTGCTTCAATAGCTTATTGTTGAATAGATATAAAGGCGGAAACGACCATGTTGGTTGGCATGCCGATGATGAGAAACTTTATGGTCCGACTCCTGAGATTGCCTCTCTCTCCTTTGGTTGTGACCGTGAATTCCTATTGAAAAAGAGACCAACTAAACCGCCGTCTCAAGGTATATAAACTAACACGCTCATCTTGTCTCTGCTTATTTTATCGAGCATGATTTGTATAGACTTGATATTCTTTCATTTCAACTCTCTAACTCGTCGATGGTTTTGGGCCTTGCTTCTTTACCTTAAAAGCTGAACTGCATTCGGTTGACTGACCTGAAATTTGGTTTGTTTTTTTCTGGATTTTTGGTCTGAATAAGCTACAAGATTTAAGCTCAATGAGCATAGCTGACCTTAAATCTTCAAACTTTTTTGCTTTAAAGTTGCACAAGTAAACCTTCGGTCATTTGGTTTTATTATTTTTAATGGCATAGGAAAGGCAGCAGATGCGAACTGGATAGTGGCGTTAGCAAGCTACCATATCGCGATGATCCTAAAAAACTGAATGACTGCTATATGTTTTCAATATAATCGTGTTTGAATTAGTAAACTAGTGATATTGCATCCCAGTAGACACTATTTTCTGATTCCGCCACTTAAGGCACATAATTTTCGGATCCATAGCATATGTAAATATCTAGTACTGGTTTGCATTTGTTTTCTTTTATGCTCATTGGGTATAGATTAATTTCAAGAGAAGTATCATCAATTCTAATTTTTATAATGCAATGTCAACAGCTAAAAGAGACGAAGACGAGGCACCACCTAGCAAGAGGCTAAAGAAGAGTAAGACTACTCAAAGTAACAGTTTGGAGCAGCATTCGTTTATGTTGAAGCATGGATCGTTGTTGATGATGAGAGGCTATACACAAAGAGATTGGCTACACTCTGTACCCAAACGTGCTAAAGCAGATTCTACTCGTATCAACCTCACTTTCAGACGCGTTCTGTGATTTTACTCCTCCTGCTTACCTGTGTGTACAAATTTATGTATTGATGCAAAAGGTTGCAGGCATCTTAGATGTTGGCAAATGAAAGCTGTGTTGAATACGTTGTTGTATTTTTCTCACTTTTCTCTCTCTCTGTTTTGTGGAATGCACAATCAAGCTAGTTTGCTGTGTGATGAATGAAGATCTTTACTTTTACAGTTTTACTAGACCATTTTATCAATTTTATGTTTACTAACTTAATCAGCTCTCGGCCTTCATAAGAAAAAGAAATCCTTCTTTGTAGCGTAAAACTGCCAAATCAGAAACTTTTGTAATGCCACAGAAAATACATACTGATTATGGCTAATACAAACTACTGCAACAACTCTTTCAACTTGTAATATTTACTGTAAGAAAAAAGTAGAAAAAAAAAGAAGAAGAAGAAGTTATATAATAAGATTAAATTTAAAGTAAAAAAGAAAGCGGGGATAGCTCAGTTGGGAGAGCGTCAGACTGAAGATCTGAAGGTCAGGTGTTCGATCCACCTTCACCGCACTTTTCCTTCTTTTTAATTTTTCATTTTAGGCATTGTTTGCGGTCTTTACGTGAAATGGCAAAATGTAATCAACATCTGTTTTGTAATAACATGTACAAGATACAGGAATGCGATAAGTAATTCAGTTGAATAACTTTTTGCCTTGCAGAATTTGTAGGCACTCGACACGGTCTCTCCTCTTCTTTTCTTCTTAATACTTACCTCTTATAGAACCAAAGAAACTCTCAAAGTTCACACTTCACAGCGTTGGTCGAATGAGTAGAACTGAATCAATATATACTCTACTAAGACACAAAGCGTGATCGATGGAAAAAGAACCGAGGCCCATGACTAAGAGTTGTTTATTTAGAAATATATATACGGAGCAAACTGTAGGAAATAAATAAATAAAACAGACTAAAAAACGACATTGGTCTAGATAATGAAGATCAAACAAAACTCGAAGACTCTAATATAAAGTCCATTATAGAAAGTTTATCACATTGGTTTGTATTGAGTTTATTATATTCAAGTTTGTTTGATTGTATGTCATTAAAACAATAGCTCATCAATATTATATATCTTTTTTGTTCAATACGATTATAAAATTAACAAATAGAGAACCAGAAATAAGAAGAAGGTAAAACTAAAAGGACCATTTAAGTAATTGACCAAAATCATTTCCACAACAATAATAATAATAATTTCTTCATATTTTTATTTAATAAGTAATTTAAGTTATTTTCTAAACTCAAAAACTATACTTCTTAAATTATATTCTTTCTCTCTCTCTCTCTCTCTATATATATATATATATTTTTGTTTATCTTCTTCGTTTGCTGGTAACTCTCTCTCTTTCTCTCTATATATATATATATAATACATATTTATGGTGTTGTATTAAATACGTTTGTTTGTTTGTTTGATTTTATATTTAAATATTAATAAGTAAAGTAAAAAAGATTTAATGGATTAAATGATAGTATTATGCTAAGTTGATCTGCTGCATTCTCAATCACTTTATTCTCAATCTCAGTTTAATTACTACGTTTATTTATTTATTTTATTCATTCATTTTATTTCTACTGAGATACACTTATTAGCTGATTTTAGCTTTAGTGATGATGCTTTTTATTTATTATTATTATAGAAAAGCTGATTTGGGTTTTTATATTTTTAGGGTTTATAAAGATTAACCATAACTCTTTTTGGGCATTATTAGTAATTTTTAGGTAATGTTTGTTTCCTTTGTTACTGATTAGGTTAGTATGTACTACAAAAATAAATAAATAAAAAGAATAAATAAAACCCATTACTACTCAGATTTCTATATTTTACTTATTCATTTGTTTTTATTATTCTTAGTTTTTGTTTCTGCTGATTTGAGCGTTGCCGATGTTGCTTTTATATAAAAGCTGATTGATTATATTCTTTTAAGTTCATAAAGAAAACCCATTACTGTTTTTTGCTGGCAAAAACATACTAATTATTAAGGTTTAGTATGTACAAAAAGAATATGTTGGTTTCAATGAAATGCCCACTTAAAAAAAGATTACTACTTCTTTTTGGAAAGATTGAATTTTTGAAATGCCCACTTAGCTTCATTCTACTAATATTGGTTAATCTTTTTATTTAGATGTTTATAAAGACGCGTTCTTTTTTGTTTTTGTTTTTTTACTTCGGACTTAGCTGGCTTTATAGTAACGGTGTTTTGATTTTGCTTATAAATAGGATAAAGACAGACTATAATGTATGGTCGGAGTGGTCTCGACAGATTTAGAAAAGCCCAATCTTCAGAGCCATTTTCCGTCACAAACAACTCAAATACTCGTAAAACAGCTACTTTGCCAACTCAATCAGTCGCTACCATAAAACCTGTCGAGGCAGATGTTGTTGTAGCATCGTCTGCTGTGCCAGCTCAGACTGGCGGTGGGCAGTCAACTTGGCAGCCTCCTGATTGGGCGATCGAGCCTCGGCCAGGTGTGTATTACCTTGAGGTGTTGAAAGAGGGTGTCGTGTTGGACAGGATTAACCTTGATAAGAAAAGGAGTATATTCGGAAGGCAGATTCAGACTTGTGACTTTGTTCTCGATCATACCTCTGTCTCTCGTCAACATGCCGCCGTTGTTCCCCACAAAAATGGCAGGTAGTTATATGTGTTATATAGTATTATACATATACCTACACACTCACAAACATATGTATATAATTATAGCTTGTTTATCCTTTTTCTATTATTTCACTTACTAAGTTTGTTTGTCCTTCTTCCTAAGCTGGGAGACTAAACTTCTTTGCACCGCTTATGACTTATAATTGTTTTGTCTTTCAGAAATCACTTTTCCCTCTTTTTATTTACTTGATGTGGCAAGAGAATTCTCTTCTAGTCTTCTTTATGTATCCCAACACTATTTAAATGCATGGTGAAGGCTCGTCTTTTTCACATTGGGCGAAAAAATTCAATGTGTTCCTTTCGATGGCAAAATGACCTAAAAAACACTAATGAACCTTAGTTATGTGACATTTAGGTAGAATTAGTAGTAGCTTCCTTGAGTGTGCATCCAATGATTTCTGCTAGTTAAGTTGTGTTATGTATTATTCACACCTTTTCGTTTTTCAATTCAACTTGTATGCATGAAAGAAAACCGAGAATGTTCAATATAGATTACAGTGCAAAAGGGAAAGATAACAACCTCTGTTATTCGCACTTTTTAACTAGCAGAACAGGATAATCTGTTCTAATTTCTAACACAAATGGCTTATGTAGTGATGGAATGGCTTATGAAGGGAAAACCGGGAATACCCTGTTCTTGAGGCTAATTACGTGTGTACTCCCCCTGTTTGTAGTTGGACGCAATTTTTCCCCCCCCTGAAGATTCCCTTTTAGAAATTTTAGATGGTCTGGCCGTGTTCCCTTCGTAGCATAGGGGCTAGGCCTTCTCCGTGAAGAATGTTGCTCTTAACGTATTACTATTTGTTTTAGCTATAAAATGCAACACTGAACTTGAGAGAGTGGATACAAATTTGTTCAGTCAATTTAATAAACTATCCATCCTTGTAAAACATTGATTTTAAATACAATTCACTGACCTCACTGACAAATTTTCTGTTTATATTTTGCAGTGTATATGTTATTGATTTGGGATCAGCACATGGAACATTTGTTGCAAATGAGAGGTTGACAAAAGACTCCCCTGTAGAGCTCGAGACAGGACAATCATTACGCTTTGCTGCATCGACACGAACTTATGTTTTGAGGAAAAATAACGATGCTCTCTTTCCCCCTCCTATTTCACCTACACAAATCAAATTACCTCCTTCTCCTGATCCCTCTGATGAAGAAGCCGTTTTGACTTACAATACATTCTTAAATCGTTACGGTCTAACCAAATCAAAGAAAAGAACCATAACAGATGATGAACTGTTGTCCTCAAACAGAGCAGGGAAGAGACGTAAAAAAATAAAAGTTGCATTTCGAGATCAAGTTGGGGGAGAGCTGGTTGAGGTTGTCGGATTTTCAGATGGCGCTGACGTGGAGACGGAACCTGGTCCAATTGGTGTTAAAGAAGGTAGCCTTGTTGGGAAATACGCGTCGTTGGTACAGACCACTGTGATACCAAAAGGGAAGGAAGAAACTTCTAGTAAGGAAGTAAATATTACTGGTAAGGGCGTTACTGATAAATTGCAAGAAGTGTTGAACAAGGTTAAAAATGTGCCGAGGGGTGGTATTTATGATGATCTTTATGGCGACTCGTTTTCTGCAAAAGTGGGGTCATCCTGGGCTAAAGATGCTGATTTTAAGGACACTGGTGCTTTAAGTGGAAAATTAGGGGATAGCTCGAGTACTATAACCTATGATGACGATGATGACGATTTATTTGGTGACTAACGGAAAGGTGATTGTGGCAGATCGGTGCTAATTTTTGTCTGTGGATTTTAACCACTATATGAAAGAAATGTGGGAGATCATTCATTAGAAGATGGAACATACAACTTTTTGAGAGCAAAAGACCTTTTCACTGTATCTCGTCTTTGATTTATTGACCTGGTCAAATTTGAAATGTGTCAGCTGAGAGTATTGTTATATCCTGGTTTTGTAGTTTGACTGTTTTTCTTCAATGAGGAACTTAGTACCTAACTGTGTGATGATTTGTGTATGTTTTTACAAAAAAACAAACACATTGATCATTCTGAGTTCATCTCATGGCCTGGTTTACTGGAAATTGGAGATTTTGTGTATTTTCATACACACTTGTGTGGTGACAATAGATTGTGTACTGGAAAAGAAAAGATAAAGAAATTTGAGATTGGATTTTTCCAATTTTTAGTTTAGTGTTGGGGAAGTAGAGAACACTTGTACATATTTCCAGGAATTTCACATTTTCCATCAGCCATGTTGGTTGTGATTTTTGATTGTTAAATGTCTCATACATTTCATGTTTCAACTTTCATGAAATCTCCATAACACCCTCTGTTTTTTAAAATCTAGGAACTTGTGTTCGTTCGTTCTTTCTATCACTAAAATGAATGTATACATGGTTGAACAGACGGTCATAAGCACAAGGTAAGTGGCTGGTATGACCAACTTTTAAAGCAAAATAAAGTTAAAAATATGTTGCTCACGTTTAAGATGAAGATTATCTGAACTAGTATGAGAGCAAGTATTAGATGAGGCCAAATTTACTAGTACTATATGCGATATTGTCTCGACCCCAAGCCAAGTTCAATGATCACTGCAGACTGCACTGAACGCTGAAAGAAAAAAATCTTCCATGAAACACTACATAATACTACTCAGAGAATTAAAGTTTAAGCTGCTGCTGCTACATCAATACAAGGATGGCAAGGCTAAACAAGAAAGCAAGTTAATCCGTTCCTAAATCAACCACCTAATAGAATGTCAGATAATACAAGCAACAAAACAAACCCACCACCCAATTAGAATTAGAGCTAGCTAGGAAACTGAGGTAGAGGCGGTTGTTATGAGCTTGAGGTTTAGCTCGATCTCACCAGACTCAACATCGTTGAGCCTCAACCAAACATGTTGCAGTACAACTTCACTATTAATGCAACTAATCGTGCTCTCAGTTCCCAAACAGTTGTCGCTCTCAGGTATAACCTTCCTTAACAACGTCGTCGTTGTTGCTGCTGTTTTTGTTGTTGTCGTCCTTTCCTTAGGAGAAGAAACCGCGAGGATTTGGGTCAACCTGGCGGCAGAAACTAAAGGTTGAAGATTGAGAAAAGCATTGCCCATCTTGTCGTCTGCTTTCAGTAGGTCTTTGTCATACACTTCCTGAAAAATACCCGATATTACTATCTACAGTATAAACATGTCCAAAGCAAAAGAAACATATATAAAGCCATATGGTATTGGGGGTAAGCACGGGTGTAGATTTTTTAAATGACAGCTTCATGGGTAGTGTTGTATAACAAAGTACAAGAAAATTAATGTCGGGATAGAGGACAATTAAAAAGGAAACACAGATTATTTCCTAATACAGCAGTCGTTGTGCAAGAGATCTAAATACTTAATTAGTTAATACATATGTGATGCCTTGATAAGACACTACCTTTGATGTTAAAGGAAGTCATTAGCGTATTTGAGACAACCCAACCCCAATAGAGTTTCAGAAAAAAGGTGGACTTCTGGTATTTTAAAAGTCTAGGAGTCTCTATGGCAGTTGAAAATGAGCATGAAATACATCATAAATTTTTTCAATTATCGGTGTTACTAGTTACTGCAAAATTTGTTTAGTTGGTATTTACATACTCGTACACTTTGTGCGTCTTGTCGAGGGACCTAAGATCACTCGCCAATATTGCCATACGATATCAAACTAAAATAGCACGTTTCCCACCCTAAAGAACTTGATTTTTTTTATATTAAAAAGCAGCTTCACATTGTATTTTTGTGTTTATATAGCAACGTTACAATCAGAAACTGAGCCATGTTCAAGGTGAGCTGGAAACCTAACTTGCTAATGCAAGAGCAAACATATGCACGTGAATGTTTAGGCCCTGAACTAGCAGCCACTTCTTTTTCCCATTTTCTACTAAAAAAAGCACAGGTAAACTAGGGTACACTACTGAGATTTTGATGGACTCAAACCACCAATGGGGCTTGTTCATACATCACAAACCACTGCCCAAGCTAACTCATTTAGCTAGACAAAGTTCAATTAACTAAAAATCAATTTAAGGAGAATCCAAGAAGGGGCCGAAGTCTCCAACAAGGAAATAGTTTCATAGTACTACTAAAACAAGGAAATAATAATTGTTCTCAAACACGGAAATTGAACAATTGACTATTGAAATAAATGAAATGGCCCGAATACGGGATAACTACCCGTCAGACAGATTGGGCCGAGTGGGCCCAATCTATCAGATTCAGTGATCATGGTTGTGACTATCAAGTGGATTCATTGAGAGTTTACTATACAAACTTACCAAGTTTAGAGTTCCAACAGGTTCTTTAAGGGAAAAACTCAGTTCTTCATTCCAAACAGGGTTTAGATTGCTGTTTATAACCCGGGTCTTGGCTGTCTGTAACATGAAAAGAAGTCATCTCGTTCAATGTTTTACAATCATACAACACAGCTGTATTTGTATGTAACAAACGATAAACAGTTTGAGAGCCACAAGGATAATTGTGAACTGTGATGATAATTAATGGACATTCACATCCTAAGAGATCTAAATTAAACGTGGAAACAAAATCTTCAAGGAGTTTAGCTCAGGAGCCCAGAACCCAATCCCCAAATAAGATGCTGCGGGTTTGATCTCCTACCATAAAGTTGTAGCATTGCAACTAAAAACAAAGTTTGAACAAAAGAAGTGGCTTGGGACCAGTAGAAAGAAACAGGATTGAAAGCACCAACTCAGAAATTGAGACAAGAAATGAAACCAAAATTCAACATTGAAATCTTCTTTTCCCACAATTATATGAGCTCGTTTATGATTAACTTTCAACGTGAGTGCATCCCCCGATACTTGCTACTGTGACTTGCAAGAAAGCCCAAAAAACTAGTATATATGAAATCAATGAAGCATTTCTAACAAAATCTTATGCGGGCGACAAGAGTAAAGAATAACCTGATTTCCCAACTTGACGACGACATAAGGATCACTAGTCTTAAAATCCCGAACAGCCAATCTTTTCCCTTGCACAATTATCACTTTTAGAAGACCTAATGGCTCTCCCATAACCCACTGCTAACTTCAAAAGGGACGCCGAAGCTGAAAAGAAAAACAACAAAAGCAATCTGCCTATCAAACTTCTGCATTCAAACAAACAAGTAACAGCTGAGATGCTAGATGACAAACTTTGATGCACTTATGGATTCAATAACGTGATAACCGCGGCGAAGCTGGTTAAATGAGCATAGCAATGTTAAATTAATGGAAATCTATTCTGTTAAATACTCAATATCAAAATTCGATACAGCTGTCTAAGAAATAAACAAAGTTGTTTACCATCTACGTATGTGTATATATATATATATATCCTTCCAGAAAGATTATCTGCAATAACTAACATAGATGTGCACATGTATAGTTATTTTTTTAAATAGATCGTCCTACTTTTAATTGGAAAAGACGACGTCCTATAAGTCTATAACGTGTTTCAAACATGATACCGAAACAGGAATACTTTGATGTTTAGGAGGTGTAATAACCTTAGTTAGCTAACCTGTTACTATATTTACACAGGAGCAGCACCACCCTTAATCATAGAATTTTTTTTTTAATTTTTTTAATGTATGCTTTCAGCCCCACATATTAGCAAAAAAATAAAAAATAAAAAACAGGGAATTCGACCCCTTTAAAACAGTTCCAGCACTGCTTGAATCGATGGATGAAAGAAAAAAAAACACAAGTCTATGAATGGTAGAACATATATATAAATGAATAAATCAATAAAAGAGAGCTTTAAATTTGGAGTGAAGCTTCCTAATTGAATCAAAGAAGATGAGAAGCATTAGTTGCTGCTTTTACATAAACTAACGATTTTACTCGAATTAATAAACAAAATTCCCAAATCAAAGACAAAGACAACCCCCCTCATCAAAATTAAGCATAAAATAGAAAGTAAACATGGAGAAAAGTAAAGATTTTATGTTTGTTTGTTTGTTTGTAGTAATCTCAGCAAATGATTTCAAATAATAAAATAAAAGGTAAAAAGTAGAGTAAAAAGGAAGATAAAAAGAGAAGTAGAGCTTAGCTTACTGTTTACTCCAAACTTTTGTATTTATTTTATTTATAGCTTTTAAGATTGAGATTCCTCCTCCTCCCCTCCTTTTATGTTTATGACTTATAGATATAGATATAGATATAGATATAGATAGATGTGTTGTATTACTAATTTGTAATGATTTGGAACAACTTTCAGACAATCAAAGTAAGTAATGGGAGTAAGTTAGTAGTACAGAAGACTTAATTAATGTTTTTTGTACGTTGTTTTGTGTTTTTTATGACGACTGAATACCCTTTTTTTTTCCTTTTTTTTTTCAAATCAAATTGACCACTCACTCATCCTACTTTTTCAACTCTTTCTTTTTCTTTATCAATCTTATTTATATAATAAACTAATTACTCCTATTTTTATTTTTCGTATTCTATTAAGACACTCCTCAAATTTTCATCAACCAACTTTTTCTAGTATTTGGAAATAATGAACAAGAGTTGTGCTACTATTTTCTTTAAAAAAACAAAAAACAACAACAACAACAACTTTAGACGGTGTAGAATTGCCAACTCTTGTCCCATGCGCTCAACTCTGACTTAACTTATTATTACAGTATTTGTTTTAATTTTAATTGTTAGTACTCGTTTTTTTATTATAATTTAAATTTTACTATAACTAATGAGATATTTTGTTTGTGTAAAAATATACTACTGTAATTGTAAATTGCAAGGAAGAAAGATATAGGCACATGGTGGTAACGATGGTTATGATATGATGATTACCAATAAGGCAATTGGCGATACTATTAATTATGAGGATTATGAGAACCAAGTCTCTAACTACTACTATAATTAACTACTAATTAATGGCCTTCCGTATCATGCACGTAGATTTAGTCGTACTGAATAGCATAGTACATTGCGCTATTTATCTTTCTATTTTGCCAGTTTTCAATAACTAAATTAAATCTAGGGAATGACGTCTATGGGTAATGTGAATTTAGACTAGTTTTACAAGTGATTAATGCTTTTCATTATTTAATATTAATAATCACAGGAGTGTGAGCTGGGAAATACTGTGAACATATTAACAAACAGTCATATATATTTATATATCCATAACCAGTAGTCAACCACAATGAATGTGTCAAACTAATCTCCATGCAAATGCTAAGAAAGTCCTTATTTGGTGTCATAATTTAAGATAATGGCTATTTGGTATACCTACTGTTGTACGTAGTGAACTGAATGAACATTTATGTTATTTTTATGCCATAGTCCAATGTATAATTACAAAGGATACGTTGATATGGAATTAATTAGAACACTATCTTACATTACATGGTGACACTATCGATTTTGCTAAGTTTCCCAAGAAATATTTCGCCACATCAATATCCCTTGGATCATATGTCAAATTAATCAAATAGCTAGAATTCCACCACATCCATCAAACACATATATATATATATTGGTTTAGCTATATAAAATATTGTATTTGTTTTTGAAATAAATCCAACACTTGATAAAGGCTAGGTACGTTACTGGACCCTATATATATATATATATGATATGCTTGATGACTAGAACCGCAACAACAACAATAATTATTAATAATAATAAGTGACAGGCAAGTTTTGGTCATTCATTCAATTATTCACACATGTGATATGACAAATGTATGTATGTAATTATGTATTTGTGTAATAGTGATGAGTGAGTATGATGCATGTATACGATAAAATTCAACGGCCATAGCTTGTCTTCTTTCTTATATTATTATTTATTATGGGTTAGGTTTAATTTACTTAATCATTACTACATAATTACATAATATACTCTGTAATGGTCTGCTTATTAATTATATATGCAACTCTATATATATACTACTCCTAGCTACTACTACTTTACATATATACTCATATGTGCTTGTATATATATATATATATATAAGCATTATTAAGTACTCCTTACTCTTTCTCTTCATTGGGAATACTTAGTTCCAAATTCAGATCAGCAAAATGGCTGAAAAGGTAATCTTCTTAATCACATTTCTAGCTAAATACCAAGTATATCTCTAGTTAATTAGCAAATAGCATACATGTTAATTTATTTCTGGAAAACTAGATTTATATTATACTCCTAACATTTTCCTAATCTTGTTCTAGTAGAGGGCCGGTTTTCCCTTGATCTTATTTTTTACGTGTAGTTTATTGAATTATTTTTTATATGGCATGTGAATATATGTATACAGCTGAATACAATGGTGATAAAGGTAGATCTTCAGTGTCGTTCTTGCTACAAGCAAATCAAGAAACTACTTTGCAAGTTTCCTGGTCAGTTTCTTCTCTCTTCTTTTAATCCTTTTTTTTTATTTCTCTTCCTTATTTTCTATTCTTTGTCCTTATAAAAATAAAATAAAATGTCGGTGCTCATTTTTCTGATGCTTCTGATATGTTTCTTTATGGGATAGTGGCTGAGTTTCTTATTTCAATTTGATCTTTTTATTATTGAATCTGCAAAAATAATTTGAACACCTATTTTTTTATTGTTGATCAACCACATTATTCTTGTTTGTAATCTTTCAATCTCAACCTTACTTTGCTAATAAGCTTAAGAAAAGGTACACAACACTGCATTGGACAAATAACTCAATGTGACTGTCAGTTTCGGGTTTATCGAGTTCAATGTTTTACTGAAAAGTGTTGAATCAAATGAAAATGAAAGTAAAAAACAAAAATAGGATTATGATATCATCTAACTCTATCTAGTTTCAAATTTCCGCTACAAAACACGCACACACAATAATGCAATTCCTAGTTTCACATTTAATTGAATTTTAGTATTGTGTACTTTTTGGGATAAAAGAAATACGTGACCAGATCTATGATGAGAAGCAAAACACAGTTACGATAACCGTACAATCATGTTGCACTGAGAGGATTCAAGACAAGTTGTATTCCAAAGGGGGAAAAACTATAAAGAGCATTGAAATGAAATCACCTCCAAAACCCAAAGAGCCCGAGAAGAAGCCTAAAGAGTCTGAAAAGCCAAAAGAGCCCGAGAAAAAGCCTAAAGATTCTGAAAAGTCAAAAGAAGCCGAAAAGAAGCCTAAAGAGCCTGAGAAGAAGCCCAAAGATCCCGAAAAGAAGAAGGAAGTTGAAAAGGCGAAGGAAATAGAAAAGCCTAAATCAGATGGCAAAACTGATAAGCCAAAGGAGACAGAAAAACTCAAATTAAACGAAAAAGCCAATAAGCCAAGTGGGGATCAGAAGAAACCTCCTGTTATGGCCCAAAAGTCACTTGAACCGGCCTATGGGGCTCCCATACCTATGTATGGTTACCCTACATTTTATCCGTCTGGTGGGCCTTGTTGTGGGCCCTGTTGCAATGGTCATGGTTTTGGTCAAGGCCCATGTAATCAGGCTTATGAAGCTAGACCTGTGCCGGTGTATGACAACTACGGTGCGTATGTTGACTATGGTCATTTTGGGAACAGAGGTCATTATGTGAGGCCAGACGAATACTTTAGTGAAGAAAACACTTCCGCTTGCACAATCATGTGATTTTTAGTATGTTTTCCGTTCTTATTTTACACGTTTGCAGAGTTTTGTATTCTTAGTAACGTTATTTGGATGTAGTTTGCAATGTTGTTGAGGTATTGTGAACTCTAAACAGTTATAATCATATAGCAAAATCTATCAAACTTTATCCGTTTAAGATGCGAAACCGTTGCTAAAGCTTTTCTGCCAGATATTCACTAAAACTACGAAATTTTAGCATTTAAACAGTAAGGATTTGAGCTTTTGCACTGAAGGTTTTTTGCTTTTTAAAACATGTAGTGTAATTTATATACATTTACAAGATGCATGCCTGGTGACTGGTGTTTCCTACCTATGATACCTTTTTCTTCTTTTAGATATTGCAATTCTCATCTAGGATATGTAACTTTTGTGTGACTGGTTTTTGTAGTTTGTACCAAGTAATGCCATCATCTTGGTGTGAAACTGTCAATATATAATTAGGTATAACACTTCAACAAAGAGCTTTCATGATGAAAGGTTGTATTTGACAAATGCAACAATTTAGGCACTTACTTTACCTAACAAAGCACTTACTGTCAAAAACATAAAAACATGATTTCAATGTGTTCTCACTTATTTCACCAACCTGATACCAAATTACAACCCACCAACTAGTAATTCCCGGCTTGATTCAATGAATCACTGTTTGTCATTTCTTAGAGAGTACAGTTAAACAAAATCCATCAAACTTTATAATATGTGATAAGAACAACAAACATGACGAAAGTGGACGTGATTTGTGTGTTTGTCGTCTATCATTGTCACTGTTCTAGAATCTAAATTCATATTACTCAATTCTGTCATGTTGTCACTAGTAGGTATTAGGAAAAAAATTAACTCACGAGTCACGAGTAATTAAGAATGGTACTTATGGACTAATTGCTGGTTTATTGAATTGATATTGAAATAAAATCAATTATTTTTTATTGTTATTCAAATGTGATAACATTTCGTTTCTTATTCCCTTTAATATATAGTAGGAGTTAATGCTTATCAAATGACTTTGTCAAAGAGCACTTTGGCGATGTGAGAATCGATTGTGGCGGGTGTAACATGAGCTTTGTAATAGTAAGTTTTTGCTATCATGAGAAACATTTGCTTGATATTAGGTTCCATCCCATCAACTGAGGAGCCTGAGAACACTAATTCTACTAGCTTTTGCATGTCCGATTCTATCTCGATCATTGCGTCGCTCTTGTCCCCATTAGCAACAACCTGTTTGTTCAGAATGAATCACTCGTATTACATAACTAATTTTCATTTTTATTTTAAATTTCTTGTTTGTCCATTACTAGAACATGTTCAATATGAAGGAACATTGAAAATCTAAGAATAAAATAAAGGACAAGTAAACTCTCCCTTAGACTTCTTATAAATGGTTACCTTATTGGAATCGTTTTCTTGTTGAGCTCGACAAAGACTTTGACAGACTTTATTAGTAATGTCAAATAGAGGCTGGTATAGAGAATGGTTCTCAATCGCAGTCAAGTGGCCACTACATAAAAACATAGTTTGCAGTATAAGTTTCGCTTCACTCCCGTGCGTGTAACCTTCTTCTTGCCATGTCAGCAGCCACATTTCCCATTTTAGTACCTCAAAAGATCACGGACAAATATATATAAGCATATATATGAGGGTCAGTATATTGGTGCAAAATTTACAAAAACAATTTTGGTCAATATGGTTTATATAGTTATACTCACAGCGTTACATAATTTGTTACCAATGTCTCCATCGTGTGCGACGTGCACGTCTAATATGAATCGGTTTAGTGTTTTGAGCAACATATGACCAACCCTCGCTCCCTCAACTCCTACTAATCCATCATTCCTGCAGAAAATATCAAACAAATTTAGAAGTTTTGGATTCTTACTTTCAATTGCTACGATTTCTATTATCTGCAAAGATAGTTGGTATATTGAGAGTAGCTTTCGGAAGCAGTAACCATTATAATTTTCAATTTTCAAGAAGTCATGTCTAGATTGAAATATGCTCAAACATAATAGGTTACACGCACCTTCCAAAATGTTGATCAACCCTATGCTTTAAATCATCATTAAATCTTTCTAATTTCAAAGTAGGATTAAAAATACATTAATCCATGAATGAACTGCTTTATCGAGTTTTAGTATGTACCTCCCATTATTAGATTTAACCAGAGTTCCACTATTCCTAAAACTATTCACGAATTCTTTTCTGAGATCTAATGAAAATCCATTTGTTTCGAAGAACTTCCCAATTGTCTCCACCAAGACTGCAGTTTTTGCCCATGCTACTCTCTCGTTCCACCTTTCTGGTTCAAAAATACTAGCCGCCGCTATAAAATAAGCCAATAATAAGCTCCTTTGGCTCATTCCATACTCTTCAAGATTGCTTTCCACGTACCATCTGTACAGAAGTATAATTGATATTCAAATTTCTTAAAGAAGGTAAAGTTAATTGGAAACAGTATGAGACCGAAGAAATGAGTTTTTGTAAAGTTCTTTCTGAAATTTTTAATTCTGATATTTGTTTCTTGAGTAACACATACTTCTGAATGTAGTCCCATTCCACTTGGTGTATGGCTTGGCAATTGTTGTAGTCTAACTTTCCAAGCTCAAGATAAGTGTTATTGCTCACGTAAGGTACCCTGCCAATTAGAAAAGGAGTTTAACATAAATAATAAACTTGGTGATGTACTGCAATTTAATGAAATTTATGATCCAAGAGGAACAGGACGAGCGAGTGATGTCAATAGTTAATATTGCATAATTACTTTTTTTTTAGTTTAGTTCATTACTTCATTTGTCTATAATTGGCATAACAAGTTTAGATCTGGCGGATAAGTATAAAAAGAAACAATGAAGAAATAATTTACCTGTACAAAGTCTTGCCTATCCATACATCATCCTCACCACCATATTGCTCTAAGTAGAACCTTGCCTCAACTCGCGGTAAACTAGCATACCATGGAACTTCAAGGGCATAACTCACCTAGTTATTTTACAGTTAGTTAAACTTAAAACCTTTATTTAATCATAGTCGCGCAAGCGCATTAATAATTTAATAATTGTCATACCTCACCAGGCAAGTCCTTCGTTATGATCCATTTATCTAAGAGATCATTACTAGCTTGTTTGTCCCTTAAGAATTTGGTTGAGAAAACTTTGGCATCTTCTAGAATTTTTTCTCCTGGAAATATCACTTGGGTTGCTCTATACAAGTTAAATGTAGCGGTTAGACTTTGGCTCGACTGTCCCACCATACCAACGAATTCACCATCCTTTTTAAATTTCCGAAACACTTCTGTTAACATATTAAGAGGATCTATGGATCAGAATTATGCTAGCTACAGTTATGTTAATTTATTTTGTTTCTGGAAAAGAAAAATTACTTTAGTCTCATTTTTCTACAAATTCTTAGTTCATTTGAAAAAGATTCTCAAGCTGGATGGGTGAAACTTAAACGTATGTTGACTGTAAGAAAAATAAGCAGATGTTTCACATAATGGTCACTTCTCATTGAAAAAACACTTGCCAGCAGAAACTTTGCGCCCATGTGACCGTAAAAGCCTAAAACCCATGAATGTACAATCACCATCCTTAACCCTGGAATTTCTTGCCCAGGCGATTCCTTCTTCTGTCCAATATCTACAACACGTTTCATGAGAGTAAACAATTAACGCGTAATTCCTGTTCTAGAAAGTGACATTTTTACATGCCACCTGCATATTTTGTTAGCTACAGATGCAAAATTTATGGTAGTATACTCAAAACTTGCAGTTTTAGTTTGGTGACCTCCCTCGAATTTATCTTTCTGTCTTCGCTGGGATAGGATCTGAATCTTTTTATTGTTATTGCAATTAGGTGTGTTAGGGTATCAAAGTTCTTAACAAACGTAAATATTTCAGTTGTAAAGTTAAACCATAAAAGTCAAATTAGAGTTGCAAAAACATGATCAATATTCATACCTTTCAGCATAATCAATAAAGTCTTTGATCTCAGATGAGAAATACCGAGAAATTCCAAGACGTTCTAGCCTATCAACCGCCCAAAGGTGCTCAAATAAGTCGAGTGGATAAACACATGGAACTAATGTATATGAAAAGGAAGAGGTTAGAAAATTCTATATATTGACAAAATGCAGAGGATTTAATTACAGACCAGTTTTAAATCAGTTACCTCCGCTGTTAAACTTTTGAACAGTTCTGGTTAGATATCTTAAGCAGTTTTCATCTTTGGTGTGCATAAATGCAAAAGCCGTCGCAGATAGGGAAAATAAAAATGACCCTTCGGAGCATTGCAATTTTAGTATTTTATCCCATTCTAACCCTGGCATTGCTTCCAAGGTATAAAGCAGTGATGTGGGCGCCGTGTGCAGTACATCATTTGGTATCCTGTCAAAAAATTGCATAGATTATAATGATGTGAGTTGCTTGAGAATTTGAAGAATCTTCAGTTTGATTGTATTTTCTGATATCAGTTTACTTTCAGGTTGTTTTATATAAATATAAATACAAGTATTTTTGTCTAGAATTACCTGAACTTTCTTTCTCTAGAATATTACATACTTATTCATTGGTTCAAAACAAAAAGTACCACTTTATTGGGAAAGAAGTATCAGTGACACAATTCAAGCAGCAAATCATACACAGAACTGTTAGGAAATCAGTCGAGCACAAAGAAAGACAGAAATACTTAAACCGAGCACACACACTTTGATAACGGAGTTCACTCAAATTGGCTACGTCTCCGGACCGCTACACGTGACACTTAATATTATTATAATGAGAATCACAATCGTAATCTAGCTTAATCACAAACTATGGTTCTCTCGCAAATAGAACTCTCTCACTTATAATATGTAAAAGGTGTTTGTGTAGGTGTAATTAAAATACAAGATATTGTGGCATATAAATAGAGCCCTTAGTGGGTCATATTACAATTCCAAGTGATGTGGGATAATTAGAAAACATGACCAAAACTTATTTGGCTCCACAACTCAACAATCTCTCACTTGGAGTCAAATGTCAAGTGCTTCAAGAGAATTCTGATTATCCCCGACCACCAGACTCACTGTGCTCCACCGAGCAGAATGCTCCCATCGGTATCCTTGTATAATAATTATTACTCTTCAGAGTTGCTCATTTTCCATGTAACGGCGACCCTGAGTCTCAAGCTCGGAGTCCTACTAAGGTTGCACACAGCCTCAGTTTGTCGATTGTAACAGTCTTCGTTAGCATATCGGCGGGGTTCTTAGCGCCCTCAATCTTTTCTAGCGCGAAGATTCCATCTTCTAGAACGTCCCGGATAAAATGGTAACGAATCTGTATGTGCTTAGTGCATGAATGGAATACAAGATTCTTAACTAGCTGAACTGCACTTTGACTATCACAGTGCATAACTTCCTTGTCATTTTTTCTGACCGAGCTCCTTTAAGAAACCTTGCAACCAAATAATCTCTTTGCTTGCTTCCGTCATCGCGACGTACTCAGCCTCTGTGGTCGACAGTGCAACGATCTTTTGCAGCTTAGATGTCCAACTCACAGCAGTACCACCGTAGGTACAAACACATCCCGTTGTGCTCTTTCGGCTGTCCAGATCACCGGCCATGTCAGCATCCACATAGCCGTGCAGGCCTTTTGAGGTCTTTCGGAAACATAATGCCGAACTCACAGTACCCGAGAGATATCTCAATATCCACTTCACAGCTTCCCAATGGTGCTTTCCTGGGTTACTCATGTAACGACTGACAACTCCCACTGCATGGGCAATGTCCGGTCTTGTACACACCATAGCGTATATCAAGCTACCAATTGCTGAAGCATAGGGTATGTTCGACATACGATCCTTTCCTTCCTCGTTTGAGGGTGATTGTTTCTTCCACAAGCTAAAGTGTGCGGCTAGCGGTGAGCCTACAGCCTTGGCATCACTCATGCTAAACCGTGCCAACACTTTCTTCACATATTCGGCTTGTGACAGAAACAAAGACCCATCTCTTTCTCGGGAAATCCTCATACCGAGGATCTGATTTGCGGCTCCCAAATCTTTTATCTCAAACTGTTTCGCCAACTGTTGCTTCACCTTGTTAATCTCCACAAGGCTCGACTCGGCAAGCAACATGTCATCTACATACAAAAGTAGTATGACGTACGAAGAGTTCTCGAATCTCTTCACGAAACAGCAGTGATCACTATCACTTCTTTCGTACCCGGTATCCACCATGAAACTGTCAAACTTCTTATACCACTGTCGTGGTGCTTGTTTTAGCCCGTACAAGCTCTTCCTCAATTTGCAGACCAGTTTCTCTTTTCCCTTTTCGGCAAACCCTTCAGGTTGGAGCATGTAAATTTCTTCTTTAAGATCTCCATGGAAAAAGGCAGTTTTCACATCTAACTGCTCAAGATGAAGATTCGCATTTACAACAATGCTCAACAATAGCCGAATAGTCGTCAACTTTACGACTGGTGAAAAGATCTCGGTGTAGTCAATTCCTACCTTTTGCTGGAACCCTTTGACTACCAATCGTGCCTTATACCGTTTTGAGCCATCTTGTTCCTCCTTTAGTCGGAACACCCATTTGTTGCTCAGTGCCCTTTTCTCTTTGGGCAGTTCGGCTAACTGCCAAGTCACATTCTTCTCAAGTGACTTAATCTCATCCTTCATCGCGAGCTCCCACTTGCTCGAGTCTTTCAGCTTCAGAGCTTCCTCTCTACTTTCGGGCTCGCATGCATCATTGAGTAATATGTAATGCAGGGAAGGAGAGTATCGGGCAGGAGGTCTCCTCTCGCGATGGCCTCGGCCAAAATTCAGGTCGAGGAGTTTGGGGCAGCTCCTCGTCAGCATGTGCTGGTAGGTTGTCGAGCACCACTGGCTCATCTTCATCTTCCAACTCCATTCTTGGAAACGCATTCATGTCGACCATACCACTTTCCTCGGACGGGAGCGCATCTTCTTCCACCACTACATTTTGTCGATCTTTGTACAAAATCGTTGAAGATGACATCCTTGCTGCGAATGATCTTCTTTGTTTGACCATCCCAGAAGCGATATCCGAACTCAGCTCCACCGTACCCCACAAAGTAACATACTTTGGATTTCGAGTCAAGATTAGTACAATCATGTATATCGACGTGAATATTTGACAGACAACCAAACACTCACAAGTGTTCATAAGAGATAGGCTTTCCTATCCACTCTTCTTCGGGAATTCTCCTTTCTAGTGGCACTGAGGGTCCGCGGTTAATGAGGTAGACCGCCGTGCTTACTGCATGTGCCCACAAGGCTTTGGGCAACCCACTTTGCAGTCTCATACTCCTAGCACGCTCATTGATTGTTCGGTTCATTCTTTCGGCCACGCCATTCTGCTGTGGCATTCTTCGGAAGGTCTTCTCCATTCGAATGCCTCTATGTGCACAGAACCCTACGAACTTCGCATCAATGTACTCTCCGCCGTTATCGGACCTCAAACATTTGAGTTTATTCCCGGTCTCTAGTTTGACCATGACCTTCCATTCTTGAAATTTCTTAAACACCTCAGACTTGTGTTTCAAGAAATAGACCCATGTTTTCCTCATCGAATCATCGATGAAGGTCACATAGTACTGAGATCCTCCCAGTGAGGTTACTGGAGATGGTCCCCATACGTCTGAGTGGACCAGTGCTAGCTTCTCCTCCTTGGGAGCTTTTCCACCTTTCCGGAAGCTTACTTTCTTCTGCTTCCCGAAGATGTAACCTTCGTACATGTCGAGGTTGACAGACTTCAAGCCTGGAAGTTTGCTGTCCTTTGCTAACACCTTCATCCCCTTCTCACTCATGTGACCCAACCGTCGATGCCACAGTTCCGAGCAGTTTTGCGACACAGCTGTCGCAATTATACGCTCCTCATAGGTCATGTACAGTGTACCGACCTTACTCCCTCGGGCTATCACCATAGCTCCTCGTGAAACTTTCCAAGCTCCATAGCTAAATGAAATGGAGTGTCTTTCGGCATCGAGTTGACCTACTGAGATCAGATTCTTGGTCAACCTCGGAACATGCCTCACTTTCGTTAGCTTCCATACCGACCCGTTTGGAATGCGAATTTTCACATCGCCCATTCCAACAACCTCCAACGCTTCTCCGTCGGCTAGATACACTTTACCGAAATTACTCGCAGTGTAATTTTCGAATAAATTCTTCTGAGGGGTTGTGTGAAATGATGCCCCAGAGTCTAGAATCCACGAATCTATATCTCTCTATACGACAAGCATTAAACAGTCACCTGAATCCTCGTCGCTCGCAACATAGCCACATGATCACGGCCGGTACCCTTCTTCGGCTGCTTGCACTCATGACTGAAGTGCCCCATACCCTGGCAGTTATAGCATTGAAGATTCTTCTTACTTCGATCGCTATCTTTGCCGCCTCGGCTTTTCCCTCTTTTACCTCTGGATTGTGAACGTCCTCTAACGTCCCATACCCTGGCCTTACCCCTGTCTCTTGAACCCACGTTCAAGGCTGCTCCATCATTTGAGCATTCACCCATGTCTAATCTCCTGAGTTCCTCAGCGAGTATTTGATCTCGGATGCCGTTGTAAGTCAGTTTCTCCTTTCCAATTGAGTTGCTAACAACAGCTCGCATGAATTCCCAACTGTTCAGTAAAGATGCTAGCAGTATAAGGGCTCTCACTTTGTCTTCAAAAGTTATCTCCACCACATCCAACTGATTTACGGTGTCGATGAACTTGTTCACGTGATTTGCGACAGGTGTGTCCTCAGCCATGCGTAGGTTGAACAACTTACGCATGAGATGTACCTTGTTGTTCGCGGATGGTTTCTCATACATGTCGGTGAGGACCTTCATCATCCCCATCGTCGTCGTCTCTCTTGTGACGTTATGTGCTATACTCCTAGATAGTGTTAGGTGGATCACTCCCAACACTTGTCGGTCTAAGAGTTTCCACGCCTCCTCGGTGGTCGTGGTCGGCCTTTCCTCAAGGAGAAGTGGCTGATGCATCTTCCTCCCGTAACGGTAGTTCTGTATTTGCATTCTCCAGAATGCGAAGTCCTTCCCGTCGAACTTCTCGATCCCATGTGCGCCTCTGTCTTCTTTTGCCATTGATCTTCCTCCCGATCTTAGTTCTGCAAACCTTGGGCTCTGATACCACTTGTTAGTAAATCAGTCGATCACAAAGAAAGACAGAAATACTTAAACCGAGCATACACACTTTGATAACGGAGTTCACCCAAATTGGCTACGTCTCCGGTCCGCTACACGTGACATTTAATATTATTATAATGAGGATTACAATCGTAATCTAGCTTGATCACAAACTATGGTTCTCTCGCAAATAGAACTCTCTCACTTATAATATGTAAAAGGTGTTTTTGTAGGTGTAATTAAAATACAATATATTGGGACATTTAAATAGAACCTTTAGTGGGTCATATTACAATTCCAAGTGATGTGGGATAATTAGAAAACATGACCAAAACTCATTTGGCTCCACAACTCAACAAGAACTTTATGAGATGAGTTAAGAAATATACATTGTGAGTTTCAGTTTTTTCCTTGCATAGATCTCTTGCATTGCTAGAGAATCATTTGGAATATTGATATCCAACTTTTGTGCCATCTCTATAAGTGCAGGGAATGCGACTTCAAAAGCAATAGGCATGTGTTCTGCATTTGCATCTCCGAGCTTGCATAGATTCTCTTTAACAAATTTTATACCTGTTGTAGAATATAATTTCTGGGTAATATCAACAAAGAAAAAGGCTGTAACACTAATAAATTCTGTAAAAAATATTAAACACTTACCTTTGCGGGTTTTGTCCGGATGATGATTCCATGTTTTAAGTGCAACTACACATGCTAAGGTATTGAGAAGTCTATCGTGAGCCTCAAAAACAAAACTATCACCCCATGAACCATCAGGTAGCTGATTGTTTGAAATCCATTCGAGGCATGAAGGGAATTGAGGACAATTATTTCCATTAACATCTTTTATTAAAGCAACCCATGCTGTGTCATAAGCACTAACACTTATCTCTCCATCTTCCATCGACACTAATATTAACCTTATCGTGTCTACGTATTCCTTGATTTCAGATTGAACCTGCATTTATGCATGACCAAAAAAGAGTTTTCTTTGTTGTGCAGAAGAAGATATATAATTTTGATAAAACATTAAACATACACCACTTTTTTACGAGTGCGGATATTTAGATACGACGTGTTTGTTAGACACGCTCCTTTGCAGTTTCTTAACCAGGTTTATTAAAGGACATGTTCGTTGTTTCAGAGCTACGTACCTTTATATAGTGTGATCGATGTATATTTACAACGAATTTGGAATTATTGGTACTATAAAAAACATTTGAAATGGAAAAAGGAGGTACGTATTACAAGTGTTAAAAGGTGAGATTCTCCTGATTCATTCAAAAATGGATAATTACTCCATTTTGTGATTTGAAGATCCTCCGGGTAATAAACAATATCCGTGCGCTCTGCAAAATATAAATAGTGAAGATGATGATGATTAGTGTACGTAGTTTGTAAATTGTACAAGTAATTAATTGAATGAATACACATGTAATTATTCATATTAAGTTTTAGCAGTAATTAATGTTGGAAAAAGTTGGAAAACATGTAGTTTAAACATGGTTGTTCCAAGTGGTCAGGACCATCTTTGAGTCAATTTTTAATGCGACTCCTCAGTTTTTTTGAGGCCATACTCTATGCGTTTGAGTAGCTTGTACGACGAGATTCGCAACGGTATATCGCATGACCTATTCGGAGGAAGGGTGTGAATGATAATTGGACTCGAAGGTTGGTACTCGAAAGAGGGAAAAACCGAAATCTGGAAAATGGAGTAGAGAGTGGGAAAAAAGCATGAGGGTTATCCCACATTGGAAAATCAAGATTGATTTGTACTCTATATATACAAGTCCATCCCATGTAGTTGATAAACTAATTAAGTCCACATACCCATGAGTGGGTTAGTGTGTACCACACATGCGCTCGCTCGGGCCTCGGGACGCGGGTTCCAGAAAGTTCGAAAGGGACTTTTGCATATTTGCAAGAGCAGTCCCTAAAGTTTCAGAAAGTTCAAAACTCCAGCAGTAATGGAGGAGGATTTTGGGGATGTAACTCGCAGAATTAAATTACCACAATTAATTATGCGGTTTCAGAATTCTCTATAAAGAGGCAACCATCCCCTCACATTCTAACACACATGAAATCATTCTCTCTTCTCTCTAACATTCAAACAGTAGCATATATTTTTTTTTCATAGCACTTAGAAACCAGAGAGAACCACCCACTAAAAGCTCGACTTAGACTCGTCGCCAGTTTCCGGCGAATCTTCCGAGAGACGTTGTACCTTGGGATCGAAGCGCCAACGCAACCAGAAACATCAAGGTGGTTGAGCGAATATCGGTTAAGGACATACTGTTAACAGTAGCCTCGTCTAAATTTATTTACATTCTGTCCAATTTTATTTCGCATTTAAATTCAGTTTTTTACATTATGTCCTTTCAATTCAGTATTTTAATTTCCTGTACTTAGCTGTAGCTTTTATATTATGTATTTACCTTTCTGTAATTTACTTAAAGTACCGTTTCTATTCTGTAATATCATTTCTGTAATTAGATTCTGTAATTAGATTAGTTTCAATTCAGTCCTGTATTTTCAATTCAAAACAGAACAGTCCGGCTATTAAGTTTATACTTTCCAGTCCGGCAGTTTCTATTAATTGCAAATCAGTACATCAGATTATTAATTAATAATAATCTGATAACGTTTGCTTTAATTACTTTTCAGTACTTACATGTTATAATCAGTTTATTGTATTCCATTTGGAAATTAATAAAGATTACACTGGTTTTGTTTAATTATTGTTTAGTCCTTTAATTATTGTTAATTGTTATTTCGTGCACGGAAACCAACAATCTTAACCGATACCTCTGTTGTTTCTTTCGTGTATTAATTAATACAATTATTTATTTTTTATAAGGAATAATGATTTTTTGTTTTCAATTCTAAATCATATTAGAAATTGAATTACAAAGAAAAATTCCAAACAGTTTTAATTTTTTGTTTTTGAATCTTGTTGATACCAACCGTATTGGTATTCGATAAGAATCATTCAATCCTTTTAATATCAACCGTATTGATATTTAAAAGGATAAAAAAGTTTAATTTTATTATTTGTTTGATAATTCTTTTACAACCCCAAATATCAGTTATGGTGTTTGTTTATAGAATTTTTGTACACGTATCTCATACGTTTTGTGTTGTCGTTTCAGATGACAAACACGTCGCCTATTGAGTTGCCTATCGGGGATGAGCATGACCCAGTGGTTGGTGGGTCTGTCCATAACACTGGGGGCGATGCGAATGTAGTGGCTAACGCCGATGACGTGGCCGCCGCGGCTGAGGCCGCCGCGGCTGCGGCCATGGCGGATGCTACGGCCAAAGCTGAAGCTGAGGCTGCAGCCGAAGCAGCGGCCATGGCCAAGGCCGCAGCTAAGGCTGCGGCAAGAGCCAAGGCTGCGGCCAAGGGCAAGGCACCGATGTATTCGGCTCTGCCTACTTCTCATCTGGAGAAACCGGAAAAATTCAGGGGAGACAACTTTAAACGTTGGCAGCAAAAGATGCTGTTTTATCTCACGACCCTGAATCTGACCAGGTTTCTTAAGAAGACTGCTCCCGTCCTAAGCGAGGACGATCTGGACGAGCAGTCGTTCTCTGCGGTTGAGGCATGGAGACATGCCGACTACCTATGCAAGAACTATATCCTGTGTGCTCTAGATGATACGTTGTTCAGTGTTTTCAAGCCCAAAGCTACTGCAAAGGAGCTGTGGGAAACTCTCGAAAATAAGTACAAAGTGAATAACGCTGGCACAAAGATATTTGTTGTTACGGACTTTCATGAGTACCGTATGACTGACAGCAGGGGTGTCATGGAGCAAGTTGAGGAGCTCCAACTCATTTACCATCGCCTTGAGGCTGAGGGGCTAGTGATTAATGAGTCTTTCCAGGTGGCACTCATGATTGAGAAATTGCCACCGTCTTGGAAAGACTTTCAAAACTACCTGAAGCACAAGCGAAATGAAATGAGGTTGGAGGGGCTCATTGAGAAGCTCAATATCGAGGTGAGCAACCGTCACTCCGTGAGGAGAGTCGGTGGTGCTAACATCCCGATGGCAAAGGCCAATGTGGTCGAAAGCTCCAACGTCAAACGGAAACGTTTTGACAGCGGAGGCAGTACTGTTGTCGCAAAGAAATTTGCGGGAATCTGCTTTGTGTGTAACAGAACTGACCATCGTACCGCGGAATGTTATGACAATAAAGGCGCTGTTAAGCCCCCCCCCCCCCCCCCCCCCCCCCCTCCGCGAGGAACTTCAAGGGCAAGGGAAAGAGGAAAGCTCCAGCTCAGGCACATCTGGCCGAGGGAGGACGAGATGATGACCACTTTACTGATGTGGTCTCTGAGGTGAATCTTGTGGGGAGCAACCTCAAAGAGTGGTGGCTGGATACCGGCGCCACAAGCCACATCTGCTCAACAAGGTGGATGTTTAAGACCTATGAAGCGGTAGAGGGAGAAAGCTGCTTCATGGGAAATTCTGCTACTTCCAAGGTGGAAGGAAAAGGAATGGTCGTGATGAAAGTGACCTCGGGAAAAGAGCTGAGGTTGACAAATGTGCTTCATGTTCCGGATATCCGTAAGAATCTGGTATCAGGATCGGTGATGGTGAAGAACGGGTTCAAGCTAGTTTTAGAATCCGATAAAATTGTAATCACCAAAAATGGTGTCTATATAGGCCGTGGCTATATGACCAACGACATGTTTAAGTTGAACGTAGGGACACCTGCTCCCAATAAAGGTGCTAAAGCTGAGGCTAGCACTAGTGTTGTAATGACTGTTGCCCAAGAGGCCAATAAAAATTCTGAGTTTAATTATTTATTTGAGTCATTTCATTTGTGGCATAGTAGATTAGGTCATGTGAATTATAATTCTTTAAAGAAATTAATTTCACTAAAACTAATACCAAATTTCGTTTTTGATAAGCAACACAAATGTGAGATTTGTGTAGAAGCAAAATTAACGAAATCATCGTTTTAACATGTTGAACGAGAAAGTGAATCTCTCGGTCTAATACACACAGATGTATGCGACTTAAAGTTTATACAAACACGAGGAGGGAAAAATTACTTTATCACCTTTATAGATGATTGTACTAGATACTGCTACGTTTACTTAATGAGAAGTAAAGACGAAGCAGTTGAGAAATTCGCTCTTTATAAGACCGAAGTTGAAAATCAACTCAATAGAAAAATTAAAACATTGAGAAGTGATAGATGCGGTGAATTTGAATCACTGTTTGAGCAGATATGCGCCGAAAGTGGCATTATACATCAAACCACAGCCCCATACACTCCCGAGCAAAATGGGGTTGCTGAGCGTAAAAATAGAACGCTAAAGGAAATGATGAATACTATGCTAATCAGTTCTGGGTTACCCCAGAACATGTGGGGGGAAGCGATACTTTCCACAAACTATGTTTTAAACAAGTTACCACATAAGAAGCGAGAAAAGACTCCATATGAATTATAGAAAGGTCATCAACCCAGTTATAAGAACCTGCGGGTTTGGGGTTGTCTCGCGAAGGTCCTAGTTCCCACTCCTAAGAGGATGAGAATTGGTCCTAAAACGATGGACTGTGTGTTCATCGGATATGCACATAATAGTAGTGCATATCGGTTTCTCATGCACAAGTCAGACAATCCCGATGTGCACGTAGATACGTCTATGGAAAGCCGAGAGGCCTCTTTCTTTGAAGATATCTTTCCCCGGAAATTACCTACATCTGTACCAACTGAAGAGTTGAATAGTGAAGGAAATGTGGGGGCAAGTGAACCGACAGAGAAAGAGGAAGAGGAAGAGCCTCGGCGCAGCAAAAGGGCAAGGAAGGAAACTTCCTTTGGACCTGATTTCTTAACCTTCATGGTTGAAGGCGGACCGGTGACATATAAACAAGCTATGTCAACATCGGATTCCCAATATTGGGAAGAATCTATTCAAAATGAGATTGAATCAATCATGCAAAACCACACTTGGGAACTAGTGGATCTTCCGAAAGGTTGTAAGCCCTTAGGTCACAAATGGATCTTCAAGAGGAAGTTAAGGGTTGATAGCACGATTGAGGAATACAAGGCGAGACTTGTAGTAAAAGGCTTCAGGCAAACTAAAGGTGTCGATTATTTCGACACGTATGCTCCTGTCTCTAGGAAAACGTCAATCCGAATCGTCATTGCTCTCGCAGCTTTGTTTGATATGGAAATACATCAAATGGATGTAAAGATGGCGTTTCTGAATGGAGAACCGGAAGAAGAAATTTACATGGAACAACCGGAAGGTTTGTAGTTCCTGGTAAAGAGCACCAAGTGTGCAAACTTGTAAAATCTCTATATGGACTCAAACAAGTGCCAAAGCAATGGCACGAGAAGTTTGATAGAATTATGCTATCAAACGGTTTTCACATTAATGAGTGTGATAAATGTGTCTACTCTAAAGGAAGTGGAAGAGACTGTGTAGTAGTCTGTCTCTATGTGGATGACATGATCATAATTGGGAGTAATGATAGAATCAGCTCCACAAAGAAAATGTTGTCACAACACTTCGATATGAAGGATCTGGGTATAGCTGATGTAATACTTGGTATGAAGATTACCAAAACATCAGAAGGGTATGCCTTGTCCCAAAGTCACTATGTTAAACAAGTATTAGACAAGTTTGACAAGGGCAGTAAGGCTATGTCTAGAACCCCAATTGAGTTCAACTGTAACCTGAAAAAGAATTTCGGTAAGAGTGTGAATCAGTTGGAGTTCTCTCGAGTCATAGGCAGTCTCATGTATATAATGAATTGCACTAGACCAGACATAGCAAACTCAGTGAGTAGACTGAGCAGGTACACCAGCAATCCGAATGAGGAACACTAGAAGGCCATAATGAAACTTCTCAGATATATGAGGTTTTCAGCCGATTATGGGCTGCACTATACCAGATATCCAGCAGAACTGGAAGGGTATTCAGATGCCAACTGGATATCAGACTCCAATAGCACAAGGTCCACGAGTGGATATGTGTTTATAATGGGAGGAGCTGCCGTGTCTTGGAGATCCTCCAAACAGACATGTATTGCAAGGTCAACTATGGAATCTGAATTCATAGCGTTGGACTTAGCAACCGAAGAGGCAGACTGGCTGAGAAGTCTATTGGAAAGAATTCCAATGTGGCCAAAACCTGTTCCCGCAATAAGCATGCATTGTGATAGTCAATCAGCTATTGCGCGGGCTCAGGATCATATGTATAATGGAAAGTCTGGACATATACGTCGGAGACATAAATCCTTAAGGGAATTGTTATCCAATGGTGTGGTATTCTTAGATTTTGTGAGATCAAAGGAAACATAGCGGATCCATTAACTAAAGGCTTGACTCAAGTGGGAGTCGAGACATCATCGAACGGAATGGGATTAAAGCCCATTAAATTGGTGGCCCCCCCATAGGCAACCCAACCTAAACGGAATCTTTCCTGATAGGTTCAAAGGAAAACTGAACTGTGGGGGCAACCGAACAAAACACTCGAGAACCTAGAGTTCCCAGCCCATCTCCGCGATGACAGAGTGATAGACCTGTACCATTGTAAGGGTGAGCTTGAGGCTCTTAATGATCCAAGTAACTCGACGGTCGAGTAAAGTGAGTCAGGACACTTTCGATTTGGAACACCTATAACGAGTGTGTAAGGCCGGTACCATGTGATGAGCTTGGGCTAATTCACTAGAGCACTCAGTTGAAGTTGCCAAGGCAGTCCATGTCAAATATGGACAACAACTAAAGGGCCTAGTACGTGGGTAGAGATGGCACTGTGCGGGTGCCATTCTGGGATACACAAAGCCTGATGGTTCAAAGCTTTACAACCACCTAATAGCAGTATTCTGGGTGGTACTCCGCTACGACAGGTTCAAGGCGCGTGCTACCTGACCTTAGGCAGTGAACTTTTGCGGTTCTCTTGATTTGCATTTAGGACATGAACTTTTGAGCCAATTGCATTCATGTGGGGGATTGTTGGAAAAAGTTGGAAAACATGTAGTTTAAACATGGTTGTTCCAAGTGGTCAGAGACCATTTTTGAGTCAATTTTTAATGCGACTCCTCAGTTTTTCTGAGGCCATACTCTATGCGTTTGAGTAGCTCGTGCGACGAGCTTCGCAACGGTATATCGCATGACCTATTCGGAGGAAGGGTGTGAATGATAATTGGACTCGAAGGTTGGTACTCGAAAGAGGGAAAAACCAAAATCTGGAAAATGGAGTAAAGAGTGGGAATAAACCATGAGGGTTATCCCACATTGGAAAATCAAGGTTGATTTTTACTCTATATATACAAGTCCATCCCATGTAGTTGGTAAACTAATTAAGTCCACATACCCATGAGTGGGTTAGTGTGTACCACACACGCGCACGCTCGCTCGGGTCTCGGGCCTCGGGCCTCGGGATGCGGGATGCAGGATTTGGGATTTGGGGAATGTCTCAGGTCTTGGGTCTTGGGTCTTGTACTAAACTGAAAAGGGACTTTTGCATATTTGCAAGAGCAGTCCCTAGAGTTCCAGAAAGTTCGAAACTCCAGCAGTAATGGAGGCGGATTCTGGGGATGTAACTCCCAGAATTAAATGACCACAATTAATTCTGCGGTTTCAGAATCCTCTATAAAGAGGCAGCCATCCCCTCACATTTTAACACACATGAAATCATTCTCTCTTCTCTCTAACATTCAAACAGTAGCATATATTTTTTTCATAGCACTTAGAAACCAGAGAGAACCACCCACTAAAAGCTTGACTTAGACTCGTCGCCAGTTTCCGGTGAGTCTTCCGAGAGACGTTGTACCTTGGGATCGAAGCGCCAACGCAACCAGAAACATCAAGGTGGTTGGGCGAATATCGGTTAAGGACATACTGTTAACAGTAGCCTCGTCTAAATTTATTTACATTCTGTCCAATTTTATTTCGCATTTAAATTCAGTTTTTTACATTATGTCCTTTCAATTCAGTATTTTAATTTCCTGTACTTAGCTGTAGCTTTTATATTCTATATTTACCTTTCTGTAATTTACTTAAAGTACTGTTTCTATTATGTAATTTCATTTCTGTAATTAGATTAGTTTCAATTCAGTCCTGTATTTTCAATTCAAAACAGAACAGTCCGGCTGTTAAGTTTATACTTTCCAGTCCGGCAGTTTCTATTAATTGCAAATCAGTACATCAGATTATTAATTAATAATAATATGATAACGTTTGCTTTAATTAATTTTCAGTACTTACATGTTGTAATCAGTTTATTATATTTCATTTGGAAATTAATAAAGATTACACTGATTTTGTTTAATTATTGTTTAGTCCTTTAATTATTGTTAATTGTTATTTCGTATACGGAAACCAACAACTAATTGGGTTCTATTTGTCATGCATATATGTTAACTATTCTGATATTCATTTTATATATATATATATGCATGGTGTCTATATATACATTTCTTTTGAAACTGCATATATCTATTCTGTACTGCAACCTCTTTCCACAAGCCTCTTCAATTTTGTTTTACTTTCTTTATATATCTTTTCTATTCCCATATTGCAAATATATATATGGAGTTAATTATACATAAATCAGAAAATTAGATAGGATTAATTTATGAGTGACTCTTTGGAACAATCACCTTATTTGACTGTTTATGTAACAGTCACCTTAACCACCATTAGATTAAAAAAATAGATGGTTAGATAATGTTTTTCAATAACTAATTTATTTTTCTATTTTCAACAAATTAGAATTTGATAAATTAAAAACAAAGTGTACAACACACTAAAAACCCAAATAAAAATATAGAACCCTAGGAAGGTCTAACCTAAACTTAAATATTAATCAAAATTTAATTTTTTTTATGCATTTAACACCTTTTGATGCTAACGGTTGTGAACCAGTCATATACCAATAGAAACCAACCAACTGCATATTGGTCAAGTTTTTGTTCTGTCATTCTATCTTGATTTTCTTTGTATTGACAAAATAAATTTTCCAAATATATATATAAAATTTGTGTACCTCTTGTTTGGTCTTTGCATTCAATCCTGCATCTCAGGCGTAGTTGGACATTAGCCGTTGTATCCTTTAATTCATGAGATCTTATTCCTTTTAAATATCATGAAGAAAAATATAACTAGTGACATGACAACACAGAAAAGCCATTGTTTTTTGTAGTGACCAAGTTTATCGAGACTTTGAAATTGGAAGAAACTCTATAAGAAAAAATTACGATACAATTATGGAGTAGCCAATACCTAGCTAGCAGTCTGGCGTATCATACAAACATTTGGAAAAAATAAGAAAACAAAAAGAAGGATATTATGTGAAGTATGTACCAAACAAGCGAGAGACTAGGGTGTGATTTGGAATACATATTGTAGAGTGGTGTATTGCGGGTGCGAAGCAAAGTAGAGTGGTCGATGGAGACGACGACATGATTTAATAGATCGAAGAATGTGTTCCTGAACCCCCAGTACTACTGCAACCCAAAGGCGGAGATATATATATATATATATACATACATTTTTGGCTTCTTTTTTGTCTTCTTCGTACAGATATCCCCTTTACAAGTACATTTAGATGCCATAAAGATAGATATCGTTACGTGTTTTGGAAATAATAAATCATTAAAATAAAGTCTCCTTGATTATTGGCATATATATTACTTACATATATATAGTATGATGTATGTTGTATTTTTTCTTATATGAAATGTATAGTTGCACCTCTATATAAGTATATAATACGTGTGTCTCGTCTCCCATGGAAATATTAATTCTTTAACAATTAATTGCTAAGCTTATAATGGCAATGTAATTGTGAATAGATGAAGTTACGGGTAGCTAGCTAGCTAGTTCTCACCAGAAGGATATGGAGCCGATTTTAAATGATCCGATCGCGAGTGATATCATTTCAATTCCCTCAAAATTACTTAAAAGCAAAAAATGAAGTAAACCATAATTAATTAAGAATGTGAAGTTTCCAACAAACTAACCAATTTACACTTAAAAAATGAATGTCCTTGAAAATTTCCTAGGGATTAAATAAATATGTAATGTTACCAAACCTGAACGGAAAACGCAAGGCCTAAAATGGTATTGTGAAGCATATTATATATATATACCATGCATGCACAGAAATAGCTGCAACCACTTTAATTAGACCTTGTGAACTCAAGACCCAAAAAGCTGTTTAAATTGCAAGATAAGTTCATTTGCCACACTGCTTCAACTTACGATATGCATATATAAAGAAATGTTAAAAACTTTATAGAGAAAGCGACTAACAACCAATACCATCACATACATTTTTATATATATAAAGGGCCTATTTCGAATTAAAGTCTGTTATTATATGGATTACATTTTTATTTACAAGGTAGGCTAATTAAAGGAAAGGTTACATTCTCTTTCAAAGAGACATATATATGTATATGCATGCATGCCCTCTTTTCCTCTTATCTCAACTTCATTTCTTCTATCTGTTTTATCTTTCCCTATCAAGAAACATATATTTAGCTAAAATACAACATTTTGTTACATTGAAAACATTTTCCTTCCTTACATTGAAAAAAATCCTTCTTTTTGTCTAATAATGTTAACACTCATGATTTCCCATAGAATTAGATACAAAATTTTACGAAATTTAAAGTGGGAAAATTAAAAGCCATGTCGCGCAATTTAATGCAGATGCGTCAAATTTCAACAAGTTCACCAATTGTCGAAATCGAGTTTCCCGGCGATTTGAGCTAGGATTATATTCAAATTTTAGGCAAGTAAATTAAATTTTTAAGTTTTTAGCTAGGTTAGGCACATACCTAACTTTGGTTAATTTGAGCCGAATTTGAGGGTATAGCTAGGTACGAAATATATTTTGGTCCACCAGATTATATATATTCACGTTTTCACCATGGGGACCTTTTTTTTTTTTTGAACAGCACATCAAAAGTGAAAGAGACTCTTAACTAAACATTACACATGACACAACTCATTGTTGCTTTCACCATGGAGTACAAGATATGTGTGCATATCTCATGACGATTTATTACTTTCAATAAACTAAAAATGAAAAATAACAAAACAAGATGTGTATATTATATTTATATATATTAGACCAAAATATTGGGTCAGAATTTTCAAATATCTGCCAACGTACGTATAAGGAGCTTGTATCATATTTGATAAATCATGCACACACACTAAATAATATGTTAGTTACAAACTGAAACTGCCAAGGTGTTATAATTAGTACTTTTACTACATCCTCTAGAAACTTTTTATTTTTTATATTCTAAATGAAATTATGTTGTGCATAAAAAGTGAATAGACAACTAAAGCCGATTATTAAAAACACAAAGTACTTGTTTGGTTGCACATTTAATGGTCGGGGATTTAAATGTCTCATCGGAACCAAAAACAATTCTTGTTTGGTTTTGCTTAGTCCAAATTCATGTTGAGTTGACTTTCATGATTTCTAAACCCGCTTACAATCCTTACCAGGTTGTTAATTAATTAATTAATTAATTAATTAATTAATTAATTAATTAATTAATTAATTAATTAATATATATATATATATATATATATATATATATATATATATATATATATTAAAATTTAAGTTATTAGATAAAATAAAATTTAAGTTATTAGATAAAATAGGTACTTGTTCAGTAATACATAAATTATCATTTCTTGTTTTATCTTTCCCTATCAAGAAACATATATTTAGCTAAAATACAAATTTTTTTGTTACATTGAAAACATTTTCCTTCCTTCCATCTCACAACATAAATTTACATCCATTCCAACTACTCATTTCTACCAGGATGGTTCAAACTTGTAAGTTAATTGTAACAGATATTGCGTTTTTGTACAAATAGAGATTTTCCTTCTTCCTAATATAATCATGGAATCATAACATTTTCACGAATGTATATACTTTATCCTATTTATCTCGGTTCCTTTTGTTTTTTTAATTAAAAAAAGCTATGAGTATTTGATATATTATCTTTTTTAACTTTTTAAAAGCTACCTTTCGCGAAAAAACCTCAAAATTAAAGAAGTTAAGAATTTGAGTTATTTTAGCTTTTACACATAAAAATCAGCAAAAGTTAAAAAAATTCAATTTAATTATGTTGTATATTTCCAAGTCACCAATAAATTAAAATAAGTGAAAACGGACTTATTAACAGAAATAAGTTATAAGTCATTTATAGGTAAAAAAAATATATATAAACGACTTATTTTAACCAAAAATTTTTCTTATTTTTTTTTTTGTGAAAGGCAGTTTTTTTAGCTAAGTTTTTTTTCTAATTGTACAAACAATATTTTGACTGCAAAAGTCAATGCTGAAAGCGCATTTAGTCAAAAATTTCCATTCAAAATCCAAGAAACGCCAAACACTCGAAAAAGAATTTCCAGAAAAAGAATTTCCATATATATTTTCCAGTCTAAATATTTTTCGTCCAAACAATCAGAGTCTAAGATGATTCATATGCATGTATTTGGAATAGAATAGACCCGAAAATATTATTGAGACGATATCATCTAATCATCTATGCTATCAAAACGTCTTATAATGAATTAATGTACATTTAATTAGTTAGTGTATGCACAATATATACGAATCATTAAACATATCTCTAAAAGATTTTATACTTAATTAGCGATGTTTTTCACGATTCTCATGCATTCATGTTTTCCAAAACATTTGGAATTACAGAAACCAGGGCTAGCTTAATTGTAATAAGTAATTGATTTCATGATATTCCAAATTACAGATATATATACTACAAATTAAAGGCATATATAGCTTTAATTAGATTGTTGAAAATTAGGCAAGAGAATAAGAGATTTTATATGTGCATTTAATTATGTTACAAGATTTCGTGAGAAATATTCTTGGTATATATCGATCTCACCTTTGAATATTTACTTCTCTATTACTACATGACTCAAATCAGTTGGATTGTACGTTTAAATTAAAAATAAATCCTAACCTTGAAATGAATCTTCTTCTGTTGAAAAAAAAGAGGAAAAAGAATCATATCGTTTTGTTATAAATAGGTCATAATATGTCACATAACATGTTTTTCTTCTCCATTGCAAGATTACCTACTCTTTTTTATTTTGATTTTTATTAAAAACAACTCATGCATTATTGTCAATACAACACTAGTCATGCATGCCAGTTTTATATATTTATTTATTTATTATATATAATTGGTTGGAAAACCCAACATTTTTATTAATAATGATGTATATAAAAATATGGGTGAAAACTCCCCACATAAAGTACAAAGAGTAACAAGATTTGGAAACAAATAGAATTACAAGAGGTTATGGGACAAATTTTAAAAAGAACGCAAAACTGGAATTAATTAACAAACTTCAGGGAGTTGTTATGTAAATTCCTTGAAATAAGCTTTCACCTTTTATCATATTCACATGCATATACGTAATAAAATTTACCCATTTTTATGAAATCTTATTTTTCCCAATCATTTGAGCTTCAATTCTACAGTGAAAATACATTGAGCTAATTAAATGATAGTCAGTTCCTCGAGTATTAAATTTGTGTTTTTTTTATTATAACTCTTTAATACGCTTAAGAACACCTGCATGCAGTTTTTTTTTTTATGGCAAAGTAATGTTTTTTTATTTTTGGAATAACAGTTAATTATTTATTCTCCATCTCTCTAAAATAATGTTTTGCTATATTTTTTCCCAGACTTATTTCTTTACCTGAGAAACTAGAAAATAAGCAACTTACAACATGCATGGGCATATATTATTTTCATGCTTTGATTTTTTTTAATGCTTAACTGTGTCATTATAGTTAAGTGTTGTTTGCTTAAACTATTTTTTTATGATTTAATTGCAGCTTATGGTTGTTTGGTTCTGTGATTATATACTAATGTAGGCTACATGCTTACATAAATTGGGTATTTATTATTTAGGGAAAAACATTTAGGTATTTGCTGGAAAAAAAGTTAGTATTTTCTTTGTGCAAATAAGTTTGGTGTTGATGTAATGATAGCTATTTCGGTACCGTTTTATATGTTCAAATAAGCTGGCTGCTTATAATATATTTTTCCAACCAAATAAATAGTAAAGTTACAAGCAATAAAACAGGCTTTATAAGCTTTTTAGCAGAATGTTTCAAAAATGTAGTAATGGACAACAAACATGAAACAGATATTGCATTCTTGTAGAAATTAATAGAGATATTCCCTTCTTCTTATAATAATTAATAATCATGGTATATATCACATAACCATAACAATTAACATATGAACAATATTAATGAGACCGGGCTATACTCTATCCCTATATCCACCATTATTTGTTCCATTTAAACCGTTAGAACAAGTATACTTTTGAGCTTCATCATCTGCTCTTTTTCTCTTCAATACTATAATCCAAGTGTAAAGCTCCATGACTGCGGCAAAGGCAGCCAAACACCACAGAAGTATTATGTAATTTCTCTCCCATTCCCCCTTCGGTTTCAAGATATTTAGGCCTTTGAATACGTTGAATATCCCGAGTACAATAACTGAGTATCCGACACTGTAGTGGTATACGTTCCAGTATTTCCTGTACTTGTTTTCTTTATTTGGCCTCAGAAGTAAAGCAGTCACCTAAAAATCCAATAATTATCATGGTCATCGAATACAAAATCAACAGGATAAGTATTAATCATAATGTTGTGTCATTTTATTTTCAGCCAAAATTAATCCACGTTCGTAGCAAGGTTTCAATACGTTTTTATCCATTTTTGTGATGTGGTAAAAGTAGAAGAATTCTTGTATCAGTATGTTAATTTACATAAAAGTAGAAGAAAGTAGCAGTTTTATGAGTAGTACCTGAATGGTTGCAAGGCAGAAGAGGACGATCCCAATGGTTCGGTGGAGAGTGTATCGGATACCAGAGGATTGGGCCCCGAGTTTAAGGCCCGTGGCCCAGCCTGCAACACCAATTATATATGCCGATATTTGACATGTTGAGTGAATGTAATACCATGCCGGGGTTGTGATTTTGAATACCTTCAAATATCTTGCTATTACAGCACCTAACGGCATCATCATACCCCAACTCACCGCATTCAACACTCCATGAATCTAAAAAAGGACAAGTTCCGGTAAAAAAATTGTTAAAAAAACTTTTTAATGATAAACAAAGGTCACCTAGACCTCATGGGATACAAGAGTAGTTTAAAGTGAAAATCAACAGAGTTTTTGATAATTTCATTGTTCTCTTTTATCTTTAGAGTTTTGTTTTTTGCTTTTTTTAGTAATACAACATGTGCCCTACTACACAGTGAGCATAACATCACTCTTTATTGACACTACATTAGAGGATGGTATAAGAAACACATGACTAGCTAACTATTCATGTTGTGCTAATGGATGAACGTTAACTTGAAACAAAAATATTGAGCTTAAAAGCTCCAAACAAGGTCATAGAACAAAAAGAGAACTTTAAAACAGGGCATCTGTATATGAAAAAAATTGACTGGACAGTTATATTTGCTATTGGATTAGTAAAAACTTGAAACAAGTCTGCAAAGTGACTTACATTCTTCTTCTTGATCTTTGAGTTAACTGTACCACCCTGTTCTACCCTTGATTGCCCAGAGACAAGATTTAAAGTAGACACCGATTGAACGTTTTCGCCAGAAGTACCATGTATTCCCGGAGAGTCGTTGGTTAGTGGGCCATCTTGCCAAACTTGGTTGAAACTCGAGCTATTGTTCGGTAGCTTCAAAGTAGCAAAAAATGTTATCTCCTTGTTTACATATGTGGCAGATAAATCCGAGACCTCAAAGCTTAGTTTTCCCTTGGGTAAGTTTGTCTGGTAGCTCGACACTGGTGACGTGTAAACACTCATGGTCCCGTCAGATTTTTGGAAAGCTACAATAGCCTGTTGCAACACACAATTATCAAAATAAGAAAACAAGGAAAAACAATACTCGACATTACCATTAAGCAATGTTTTAAATAGCGTTATCGCTATCGTAGCGTTTTTTCGAAAGAAACGCTAAAAGCGCTAATAGCGTTGCTATATAGCGCTTTGCGGTGTATTTTTTTTTGCCTGAATATGCACTAAACTTTAGAATATATAACAATAAAAAAAGAAATGTATAGTTATATTAGATAGTAATTAAAAAAAATTGAAAAAAAAATTGAAAAAATAAAATTGTTGTAGCTGAGTTTTGAACTTGGGCTATTGAAAATTACAACACTGTCTCAACCATCTGTACTGCACACACTTTTATGAAAATTACACAATATATATTAATTAGTTAGATCCGATGTTTTTTTTCCTAACTCGCTATTTACACTTTTGGTCCAAAATTTCGCATTTTTGCGCTTTTGGTCCACTATAGCGCGATTTTAGTCAATTCCAGCCAAATAGTGGTTTTTCGTTGCGTTTTTTTTCCCAAAAAACACTATTTCGCGCTATATAGCGCCATTTTTAAAAACATTGCCATTAAGTGACACAATTTGCAATGAATTCTGTCACAGTCTCTATCTTTTCTCCCGATTTAAAGGTACATGTGATGGTCATTAACTTCGATAAACTGACTTTAATTGTATAAAGCATTTGCTCTTTTGACGTGTGTCGACTTAAAAAATGATAGCACAGAAATATTGTCACTTGGTAGCAATTCAACAAAAATAGGTGTAAACTGTTAGGACCGATCAAGTCGAACCAATGAAAAAAGAAAGACAGATAGAAACTCAAACCGAGCACACACACACAATTTGATAACGGAGTTCACTCAAATTGGCTACGTCTTCGGGCCGCTACACGTGGCACTTAATATATATATAGAGGATTACAAACGTAATCTAGCTAAACACAAAACTATGTTTCTCTCGCAAATAGAACTCTCTCTTTATAATATAGAGGTGTTTGTGTAGGTGTAATTACAATACAAGATATTGGGGCATATAAATAGAACCCTTAGTGGGTCATATTACAATTCTATGCGATGTGGGATAATTAGAAAACATGACCAAATCTCATTTGGCTCCACAACTCAACAATCTCCCACTTGGAGTCAAATGTCGAGTGTTTCAAAAGAACTCCAATTATCCCCGACCACCGAACTCACTGTGCTCCACTGAGCAGAATGCTCCCATCGGTATCCTTATATAGTATTTGATACTCTGCCGTCATCGGCGAGTTACTCAATTCTTCCAGTATAGCGGCGATCCTGAGCCTCAAGCTCGGAGCCCTACTAAGGTTTCACACAGCCTCAGTTTGTCGATTGTAACAGTCTTCGTTAGCATATCGTCGGGGTTCTTAGCACGCTCAATCTTTTCTAACGCGAAGATTCCATCTTCTAGAACAGCCCGGATAAAGTGGTAACGAATCTGTATGTGCTTTGTGCGTGAATGGAATACAGGATTCTTAGCTAGCTGAACTGCACTTTGACTATCACAGTGCAGAACTCCCTTTTCGGTTTTCTGACCGAGCTCCTTCAAGAAACCTTGCAACCAAATCATCTCTTTGCTTGCTTCTGTCACTGCGACGTACTCAGCCTCTGTGGTCGACAATGCAAAAATCTTTTGCAACTTAGATGTCCAACTCACACCAGTACCACCGAAGGTACAAACACATCCCGTTGTGCTCTTTCGGCTGTCCAGATCACCGGCCATGTCAGCATCCACATAGCCGTGCAGGCCTTTCGGAAACATAATGCCAAATCCACTGTACCCGAGAGATATCTCAATATCCACTTCACAGCTTCCCAATGGTGCTTTCCTGGGTTACTCATGTAACGACTAACAACTCCCACTGCATGGGCAATGTCCGGTCTTGTACACACCATAGCGTACATCAAGCTACCAATTGCTGAAGCGTAGGGTATGTTCGACATACGATCCTTTCCTTCCTCGCCTGAGGGTGATTGTTTCTTCGACAAGCTAAAGTGTGCGGCTAGTGGTGAGCCTACAGCCTTGACATCACTCATGCTAAACCGTGCCAACACTTTCTTCACATACTCGGCTTGCGACAGAAACAAAAACCCATCCCTTCCTCGGGAAATCCTCATACCGAGGATCTGATTTGCGGCACCCAAATCTTTCATCTCGAACTGTTTCGCCAACTGTTGCTTCACCTTGTTAATCTCAACAAGGCTCGACCCGGTGAGCAACATGTCATCTACATACAAAAGTAGTATGACGTACGAAAAGTTCGTAAATCTCTTCATGAAACAGCAGTGATCACTATCACTTCTTTCGAACCCGGTATCTACCATGAAACTGTCAAACTTCTTATACCACTGTCGTGGTGCTTGTTTTAGCCCGTACAAGCTCTTCCTCAGTTTGCAGACCAGTTTCTCTTTTTCCTTTTCGGCAAACCCTTCAGGTTGGAGCATGTAAATTTCTTCTTCTAGATCTCCATGGAGAAAGGTAGTTTTCACATCTAACTGCTCAAGATGAAGATTCGCATTTACAACAATGCTCAACAATAGCCGAATAGTCGTCATCTTTACGACTGGTGAAAAGATCTCGGTGTAGTCAATTCCTGCCTTTTGCTGAAATTCTTTGACTACTAATCGTGCCTTATACCGTTTCGAGCCATCTTGTTCCTCCTTTAAACGGAACACCCATTTGTTGCTCAGTGCCCTTTTCCCCTTGGGCAGTTCGGCTAACTGCCAAGTCACATTCTTCTCAAGTGACTTCATCTCATCCTTCATCGCGAGCTCCCACTTGCTCGAGTCTTTCAGCTCCAGAGCTTCCTCTCTACTTTCGGGATCGCCTGCATCACTGAGCAATATGTAATGCAGGGAAGGAGAGTACCGGGCAGGAGGTCTCCTCTCGCGATGACCTCGGCCCAATTCAGGTCGGGGAGTTTGGGGCAGCTCCTCGTCCTCTTCAGCATCTGCTGGAGGGTTGTCGAGCACCACTGGCTCATCTTCAGTGTCATTTTCCAACTCTCTTGGAAACACATTCATGTCGATCATACCACTTTTCTCGGACGGGAGCGCATCTTCTTCCACCGCTGCATTTTGTCGATCTTTGTACAAAATGACTTCGTTGAAGATGACATCCTTACTGCGAATGATCTTCTTTGTTTGACCATCCCAGAAGCGATATCCAAACTCAGCTCCACCGTACCCCACAAAGTAACACACTTTGGATTTCGAGTGAAGCTTGGTATGATCATTTATGTCGACATGGATATATGACAGACAACCGAACACTCGCAGGTGTTCATACGAGATAGGCTTTCCTATCCAGACTTCCTCGGGAATTCTCTTTTCCATTGGCACTGAGAGTCCGCGGTTAATGAGGTAAACCGCCGTGCTTACTGCATGTGCCCACAAGGCTTTGGGCAACCCACTTTGCAGTCTCATACTCCTAGCACGCTCATTGATTGTTCGGTTCATTCGCTCGGCCACGCCATTCTGCTGTGGCGTTCTTCGGATGGTCTTCTCTATTCGAATGCCTTTCTTAGCACAGAACTCTACGAACTTCGCATCAATGTACTCTCCGCCGTTGTCGGACCTCAAACACTTGAGTTTATTCCCGGTCTCTAGTTCGACCATGGCCTTCCATTCTTGGAATTTCTTAAACACCTCAGACTTGTGTTTCAAGAAGTAGACCCATGTTTTCCTCGTCGAATCATCGATGAAGGTCACATAGTATTGAGCTCCTCCCAGTGAGGTTACTGGAGATGTTCCCAATACATCTGAGTGGACCAGTGCTAGCTTCTCCTCCTTGGGAGCTTTTTCACCCTTCCAGAAGCTTACTTTCTTCTGCTTCCCGAAGATGCAACCTTCGTACATGTCGAGGTTGACAGACTTCAAGCCTGGAAGTTTGCTGTCCTTCGCTAACACCTTCATCCCCTTCTCACTCATGTGACCCAACCGTCGATGCCACAGTTCCGAGCAGTTTTGCGACACAGCTGCCGCAATTGTATGCTCCTCATCGGTCGTCATGTACAATGTACCGATCTTACTCCCTCGGGCTATCACCATAGCTCCTCGTGAAACTTTCCAAGCTCCACAGCTAAATGAAATGGAGTGCCTTTCGGCATCGAGTTGACCTACAGAAATCAGATTCTTGGTCAACCTCGGGACATGCCTCACTTTCGTTAGCTTCCATACCGACCCGTTTGGAATGCGAATTTTCACATCGCCTATTCCAATAACATCCAACGTTTCTCCGTCGGTTAGATACACTTTACCGAAATTATCCGCAATGTAATTTTCGAGTAAATCCTTCTGAGCGGTCGTGTGAAATGATGCCCCAGAGTCTAGAATCCACGAATCTATATCTCTCTGCACGGCAAGCATTAGACAGTCACCCGAATCCTCGTTGCTCGCAATATTAGCCCCGTGATCACGGCCGGTACTCTTCTTCGGCTGCTTGCACTCATGACTGAAGTGCCCCATACCCTGGCAGTTATAGCACCGAAGATTCTTCTTACTTCGGTCGCTATCTTTGCCTCCTCGGCTTAGCCCTCTTCTACCTCGGGATTGTGAACGTCCTCTAACGTCCCATACCCTGGCTTTACCCCGGTCTCTTGAACCCATGTTCAAGGCTGCTCCATCATTTGAGCATTCACCCATATCTAATCTCCTGAGTTCCTCAGCGAGTATTTGATCTCGGATGCCGTTGTAAGTCAGTTTCTCCTTTCCAATTGAGTTGCTAACAGCAGCTCGCATGAATTCCCAACTGTTCGGTAGAGATGCTAGCAGTATAAGGGCTCTCACTTCGTCTTCAAAAGTTATCTCCACCGCATCCAACTGATTTACGGTGTCGATGAACTTGTTCACGTGACTCGCGACAGGTGTCCCCTCAGCCATGCGTAGGTTGAACAACTTACGCATGAGATGTACCTTGTTGTTCGCGGATGGTTTCTCATACATGTCGGTGAGGATCTTCATCATCCCCATCGTCGTCGTCTCTCTTGCGACGTTATGTGCTACACTCCTAGATAGTGTTAGACGGATCACTCCCAACACTTGTCGGTCTAAGAGTTTCCACGCCTCCTCGGTGGTCGTGGTCGGTCTTTCCTCAAGGAGAAGTGGCTGATGCATCTTCCTCCCATAAAGGTAGTCCTCTATTTGCATTCTCCAGAATGCGAAGTCCTTCCCGTCGAACTTCTCGATCCCGTGTGCGGTCCTGTCTTCTTTCGCCATCGATCTTCCTCTCGGTCTTCGACCTTAGTTCTGCGAACCTCGGGCTCTGATACCACTTGTTAGGACCGATCAAGTTGAACCAATGAAAAAAGAAAGACAGATAGAAACTCAAACCGAGCACACACACACACTTTGATAACGGAGTTCACCCAAATTGGCTACGTTTTCGGGCCGCTACACGTGGCACTTAATATATATATATATAGAGGATTACAAACGTAATCTAGCTAAACACAAAACTATGGTTCTCTCGCAAATAGAACTCTCTCTTTATAATATAGATGTGTTTGTGTAGGTGTAATTACAATACAAGATATTGGGGCATATAAATAGAACCCTTAGTGGGTCATATTACAATTCTAGGCGATGTGGGATAATTAGAAAACATGGCCAAATCTCATTTGGCTCCACAACTCAACATAAACCTATTACATATATACATAATTATATAAAATCTACATTTAGATTTGAAGTAATGTGATACCTGTGTGCCGGCCATGCCCTTGGAATGAAGATTGATGCCCCACGCAACCCATCTGGTGGTAGAGATTCCGGTGTGGCGGTATGCAATTTGAGCAGTTTCGGAAGACGGGTTGTAAGTGTAGTGAAGAAATGAATTCAAAAAAGGGAGATCATTGCAATTGCTATAGACCTTGTTGCTAGCAAATGTATATTTGCTACAAGATTGAGCAGATGTCAATAGAAACAAAGAAATTAAAGTGCAAAAAAAATAACAAAGGCCTAGACATTCTTGAAAGTGATAAATAGATATGGGACATTTACTTAAAAGAATTATGTGACTAGAAGTGGCTAATTGAGGGGAAATTGTAGAGAAGTATTGATAAAAGAGAAGCATATATAAAAGTGAATCTTATTATAGTAAGGTCATTGATGATAAGAGTTGGTTGAACGCCTAGAAAATTCATGAGAGACCATTGCTTTTTTGGCTGCAACAACTATCAACTTCTCATTAGTCTCCTTCTTTAATTAGTAGTATATATTATTAATATTCCATTAGTCTCCTTCTTTATTTACGTCACGTACACAAAATATATATTGTTGTCACACGATGCATTAATGGCTTACAATGAGCATCATATTGTTTTACAATCATCAACCAAAATTTCCAATAAACTGCCAATAACACATTACAACAAAACCAAAAAAAATAAAAAGAGAGACTAAATCATGACAACTATGATTAGCTTTGTTGGGATTACACAGTAAATGACAGAATACAATGTTTTGAATGTATCGTGGTGATACCAAAACTTATGGTACATACATAATCTACTCAGTTTATGTTTCGTAATGCAAAATTTGCAAATACACGACTTAAATTTCAATCAAATTAGAAAACTAAGTTGATTACAAAAAAAAAAAAAAAAAAAAATTAGAAAACTATATTGAAAATCCGGAGCTCAAACCTTAAGGAAAGCCTTAGACTTTTCTGTTTGTAACAAGTTCAATATATAATAGGTGCTCCTATTAACTCTATCAAGTGTACCGTACTACAAATTGGACAACCAAATCCAGAATATGAATGATCAGAATGAATAACACTGCAGGATACGAAATTTAATAGATGAGAAATGAGATAATAAATCAACAACCAATCCATAATCCTGAGAAAATTCACAATCCTGATCCACTTCACTTAGATTAAAATATATTTCAAAAACATTATACTATCAAAAATAGTATAACAACAAAGAGGTATAAGTGCTTAGTACTTACTAGCTAGAAAAAAAAAAGAATGATAAAGTTTTACCAAAAAGAATATATAGGAGATGAAGAAGGCCTTTTTTTTGTGCTTTTCCAGAATAAACCAATGATTATATTATTATTATTTGTACTTTTAGGCCATTTGTTTTGCCTAAAAGCTTCTTGGATAACATACCATGACACACATTCAACTATATTTAATATCCCACTATTTTTCTAAAGCAAATGCTAATGCATTCTCCGGACACAGGTTAAACTTTCTATTTCCAATGGTATTTCAATATATAATCATATTATTTATTGTGAACATTATTGAGATTTAAAAACATCAATTATTGACTCATTAAAAAAGTGGTGATCATTAATTGACCATTTAGTTACACACGTTAAATACTATTAATTGTATGTAATCATGGTTACATTTATTGTTTTTTTTTTTTTACTACTCCATATATTGCTTGGATTTTCCTATATATTTTTTATGTTTAACATATATTTTTTAAGTTTAGCATATATTTTTTAAGTTTAGTGTATTACCAACTAGAGTTTTTTTTTTTATTTGAGTTTTTAATAATAGATGTAGTAACTTATTCATCTTAATAAATGTTTAAGTTTAGGGTAGTATCAACCATATTTTTATATTTTTATTTGAGTTTTTAGCAATAGATGTAATAACTTATTTATTTTAATAAATATTTAAGTTTAGCCTAGTATCAACTAGGGTTCTATATTTTTATTTATGTTTTTATTAGGTGAGATCATTAGTTTTAGTTTAACAATTTATAGTTTGCATTTTTATTTCAAAAATGAAAAAAAAATATAAATTATATTATCTATGTGATATTTATTAAATAATTTTAACAATTAATATTTAATGACATGGTGTCAATTTGATGGTGTTGTTATCATAACACAATAAAAGATTAAAATCATGGAATTAATTAATTAGAATATATTTTAGTTGCTCATTAGTATTTAAGGACACAATAAATAATTAACAATCCCCGAAGACATAAGTTAGCAAAGATCCTTTTTACTAAAACTACTAAAGAAAGACACGCACACATATTGAAGCCAATTAAGAGACAACAATAACAACATTACAAATAATGAAATAATTAGGGTATCTACGTACATAGTATTTCAGTTATGATATAAAAGTACCGTGTCACTGTATAAGTCTTGGCAATAAGTTCTCAAAATTTGGGTCCCCTTTATATTCATATTGTAAAAATATTAATTTACAAATAGTCTTACAAAATGGTGACACCGTCTAGTTCTTATGTTCCTCTGAAGTGATATTAATATGTATTGATAATACTATGTGAAGAAAATTACTTCAAACGAAATTCATGAACCAATATATATAAGTTTTAAATTATTATTGAAGAAACAACAAGAAACGATGGAACGGGGTTAGCATAAAAAACCTTGTTATTCTCACCTTTGATATATATACATACTATAAATCTATTATTCCGAGGATACAAATTAATTACTTAACTTCCAAGTAAAAAGCATAAAATAACACAAAAGGTTAATTAAGCTAACATATGTTGTTTTTTCTCAGAGTAGGCTGAATTATAAATATAAAATTACATTTGACTTCTTTATTTTATAAACCGTGATAGCACGTTGGTAACTTGGTAGTATAATTAAGCAATAACTATAAATTAAACAATCTCACTACCACATACAATAATAATTTTAGTCACTACCACATACTATAATCAATAACTATAAGGTTAATTTAGTTACTTGTTTGGATTTAGATCATCTAATCCATGTTGATGTAATTAGCTTTACATGGAAATTTAAGGATCTAATTTTAAGCAATTAATCTCACTACCACATACAATAATAATTTTAGTGTGTCATTTTCGTCATGTTTTTAAGAGGACAAGGCCACTGTGTTATCATATATGTTCAATCTAGCAACCTATAGATATTGACGGAAAAATAACAAATACTAATTAATACTACGATACATGTAAAAGGGACCCGAGAATATATTGTCGAACATTTTATCGGAAGGTGAGTTCCAATGTGTTTTAGTACTGAAATGTATTCAATTGTTTAGTTACATACATAATATCTAAGTATAATTTGAGATTGACGAATGACGATGAAGCCTTAAGCTGTAACCAAACTGTTGAGACCCTAACGAGAAGATCTGTCTCATTAGATTTATCATTCCGAGAGCTCGTAATGGGAAAAAAAGAATGTCACATGTCGTTTTTGACTTTCTGTTTTCTCTTTTTTGATGTTTGCTAGTTATAAACTTATATGTGAACTAATTTATCTCAAATTCTGAAACTATCGCGCGCATATCTATTCAAGAAAAATCATTCAGCCAACAAAATTACTCATTCATTAAAATAGCTTAAAAGCTGTTAATACAAAGAAGCTTACAAAATCTCAGTTCCCAAATGCTGCAAATATAACTAACCCCGGTCAGGTTATACAAACAAAGATAGCAAATAAAACTGTCAATTGCACATCGTTCTTTTTCTACATATGATCAACCAAACTAGATTCTTGCTTGTGTGAAATCTCGCAACAAGTTAGCTAGTTTTTTACCGTACTTGATATTCTCTAGCATTGGTAATAATGGTAGAAGGTTATTTATCAGATACGGATAGTAACTTGAGTTGGTTCCCTGCAAAGAAACAAACCAGATTAGAAGATCGAAAGATGATAATTTGAAAGCTTCTTATAGTTAAATTATTTCAACAATAGTTAAATAAAATACCTTTGAGATGGTTACAGCTTGTTGGATCACATAATTTCCGAATTCATGTTTTGCGAGGATCTCGAGCATGCCCTGTCTGGTAAAAATTTCGTCCATAAAATAAACAAATCCCAAATTAGAAAATTGTAAGCATTTTTCAACAAGGTGGCTCCCACGATAAACTTGAGAAAGGCTCGCGTAATTTCCTATAAGAAGCTCACAAATCTTGTCACTGAATCTTCGGTTATAAAGTTGCAATACATGCTGGATAACAAAAGTCCTACGGAAAACGTGAAATTCCAGTTAGGTATAAAAATCCAGGGTTATACAGCAAAGGCCAATTTTAAGTGACAAAGTGAAATAATAATCATGGCTTGACTGATTGCGACCAAACATTGCATTTTTTGCAAAAACATTCCCAAGAAAAACAGGAGACTAAAAACACATAAAGAATGAAAGTAAGTATTTTGATAAAATGAGAGGAAAAAATATCATACAGAAGAGAGTCATTAGGTACATACCCGTAAGGTTCGAATGAAAGATAAAGGGTATGATCGGAGATAGTATGAAGTAGCATGTCTCGTTGAGGGCAGGTAATGGTGTTGATGCAGGCGTTTATTGATAAACACCCAATCTGATGCGTGCTTAGTTTGACACAATGTTGTATCACTTCTTCGTATAATGGCTAATACATCAAAACGATAAAGTTTTGTGTTAGATTCAAAATTGTGAAACAGATCAAAGAGTGAAACTTGGAACATTAAGACAATCTAACCAAAGCGGTGGGAAATTACCTTATTTTCATTAGCATCCAAGTAGGTGAAGCACTGTTGAATTACACGCCTGCCGAAATTATGAATCATCATTACGTAGCACCCCGGGGATAAGGCTTGGGTGATAGGCATACCCAAGTTCAATTTCTTCAACTTTTTTATAAGTGTTTGAAGCGAACGAGACCTGTCAGCAAAAGGAGAAAATTCCATGTTGTCAGTCTTTCTGCCGAACAAGGCCTTGTTTGGTCACGGCTTTTAAGCTCCATATTTTACATTTTTCTGCTTTAAAGCGGGTCTATATAGTTTTTTTCTAACCGGATAAACATACTTTTCCTGAATTTCAAAAAAGATGGCTTATTTATTGAAAATTTGTTTCCAAACAAACTTTAAAAAAGAGCAGAATAAAGAAAATACTCCATAATTTGATTTTTGCGCATACTCACCCTATTTCATTACAAGCCGTCTTGATCAGCTTTTCGTTATTGACTGATATCTTGCTGACAATCAACTTCAAATGGGATACGGAATAGAAGGGAATAAGCTCTTTAAACGAAGACCATCGGTTTGGGTCGGTCATTAGATGCAATAATTTATCCGGAGTCAGAGCCAACATATCAGATATTCTTGGGTCGAACCTGTTGTACATCAGATGCGTATAATCGGCCAAAAGTGAGCTATAATCGTACTGATTACTCACTAAACCGCAAGTAGATTTTGCTCGGCTACAAGAACCTTCATCGCCTAATGATCCATATGCAGGCATATTTCCCGTGGGACTTGCTTTGCCATATATCTGATTTAAACAATATTCATAATCTTCTGCACAAACGAATTTTCTTTAGGTTTTCTGGTACCTCAAATAAATCACCGCCACATGTGTATAAATTTTTAGTTACCAATAATAAAGTAGATTTGTTAATGTACTTTTAAAACTGTGATTGTTGTACATGTAAACAGACCAACATGAAGTGATTTCTGATCAGAAACGTTTTTCAAGAATTTATGCTTTAGTAAACTTATCAAGAGGGATTCTAAAAAAACCTAATCAGATTTCCCAACCTAGCTATAATTATAAAAGATATATTTCATAAGAGCTTTGATTATATATGGAACTACTAAAAAATTCTTATCATAGTAAGGATCGATTGCATTCTGATCATTACCATTATCTGAATCAAAATAATAATCGTAATCGTCTACGGTTTTAGACATGCAGTTGTTCAAGACGCTATTATCCACTCCTTCATCAGTCTCGCCAGGGAGATAATAATTAGCTAATGATTTCCAATTATCTCCCAAATCACATGCATCGTCCCAACTTGACCGTGAGTACTCGATGCAATTACACCATATGTTTTTACCCCCATGGAACAAACCCAAGTGTGGGTAAGATATTCGACAAGTACCTTCCTTAGTTCCTTCACATACGTGACCTTCAAAAGAAATATTTAAGCTTGGATTATCGATTAAATTTGAGTTTCCATCCACAACTTTATCTTGGTTGGCATATGTTCCGGAAAGATGCTCGTTTCCTACAGATAATAATAAGTACAATAAAGAAAAATTTAGTCTTTGAAAAAAGAGTTTAAACCTAAAACTACTTTTTCTTTCCTTTGTAGATTAGCAATATAAGAGTATCAGATATTTACAAGCAGATAATTTTATATTAGCTTCCACAGTAGGAAACTAATGCGAAAAGATACAAATACAAACTAAATTTGAACAACAAAGCAACTAAAAATAGGAAAACTTTTAAAAAATCAAATACCTGTATTGGTTGCAACAGGCGGTATAATAACGGTTTCTACAGAAGAATCACTCAAACAGAACAAAGATTCAGAAGTTGACTCATTGGTCGTATTAGACGATAAATTAGTTGATTCATTATTATTTTTAGATGAACCACTTGAAGAAAAGGAAGAACCGGTTTCGATTTCGTTTTCAGATTCAATGCCGTCTAAAAAACCTAATGTCTCTAAGCCTAGAGCTTCAACTTGTAGAGATTCTAGAAAAGTAGTATCCAAAGCCATTAATCGATAACAATTGTTTTGAGCTACAACATTATGACGAGTTTGGTTGTATTTATATATAAAAAAAGTATTAGTCCTAAGTTGAGTATGACTATGCTTTGTAAATTAGTTTGATGAGAAACTTCTAAATAGGAAACATTGAACGAATAAGATTTGGATTTTAAGTTTCTGTTAACAGGTTTTTATTCTAAATGGGAAATCTTTTTTAGTTTGTTTCCTTTTCCTTGCGGGAGAAGGAACTAGTTATCTATTATTTGTCAACATCTTTAAACATTCGTTTTATATTAAAATTTAAATAAAAACTAATAGGAATACAAAATTTAACCTATAAGCTTGTTGTGCATTTGGGTTTTTGACGAATAATTAAATTGTCAAGATCTTTTTACCCCATATATTCAAAAACACGAAATTCCACCTATAGTACAATAATATCGTTTCATATAAACTGCTCACTTTAGTCTTGTTGTTAGTAAGATCGAAAATCCGATAATATTGCACATTGGAATTAAAACTAATGAGTGTAACAAAACATCTCATTGTTTGTATCTTTTCAAAGTTATTGTCACGTATAGTCGTTATACTTCTAGGAATGTGATGACTTTAGGATAGTAAACAAAGAAAATGAATTTAGAATTGAGAGCTCATTGCTTTTCATTACTAAGATATTATCCATAATACTATATATATATGCAATTACACTTAGTCAAGTACCCTACATAATCAGTGACGGAACCAATAATTCCAAATAGGAGGGGTCGATATTCTAAAAATAATAATTATACAATATATAAGTACTAAGCACTTTCTTCGTAGGGGGGACTGCTCCAACCCAATTCATACCCTGGCCATAATACTAAAATAAATCATGCCTACTCGAAAAAGGCTAGCTAAAAGACGGAGTCATTTTGTTTATATTGGTTTTGCTAGCGAGGGTATGAGTATCCACAAAAAAAATATTTCCGGGTATGACTTTGGACCACTTCCACAAGATTATGCCTAAGCTTGGGCCTTGTTCCCATAAAGCATTTTCTTTCACTGGTCTTTCACTAGTCCGCGTCCTATAATTTGATATAAGCGCTTATTGCAGGTTGATTTCCCTAAAAAACACTCGATCAGTGCCTCGATCTCATATTTGTTTGAGCTTTTAAACTAAATTTTCCGTTGGTTACCAAGTTTTCTGTTCATTTGCTTTAAAAACATAGTATTCGGTTAATCAGCTTATAACTTGAGTGTGTTTTCTAAATCTTTTTCAGGGACTGAAAAGTCGGCAAAGGTTTTAAGCTGAAGAACGGGCCGGGTATTTACAATTTCATTTTAATTAATTTTCAAATAAAACTCTTACTGATTTCAAAACTAGGATTAGTAGGTATAACATGTTAGGTTTTCACCAAATTGAACGTGCGCTGATCCATCTGCTTGTGTAAAGTTGCTTAAATTAATGAAGATTTACTGGAAATAAGAAGTTGTATAACCCTATATAATACTTGAAGGCAATGTGTTTTCTTTCATGCAAACAGCATAAAACCGGAATTTAATCCTGGAAACTGTTTTAAGGTTTATATGCATGTATTTGTACTATATATACAATATTGTTGGTCCTCATTAAATGTTCTTTTTTTATCGCAATTGACCTTAGTGCAATAAGAGTAATCATAAGGATAGATGGTATAGCGAGAAAAGTGACTTTTTTTAGCTCAATTTATCTTAAAAATGGGGTTTGAATGATTTGTATTTATACTCTTTTTCCTTCAAATATATTGTTATAGTTTATTTGTAATGGATATAGTAAACAATGTGTTTTTAGCGAATTGTAATCAGATTATTTAATTAACATCGTAGGGACGTATTGTCCATGTATTACAAAAATTTTTTTCATCTGGTAAAAATTTTGGAACGTAAAAAAAAGAAAGAAGTATATATACATTGTTCCACATACAACCACAATCATTGAAAGCTAATAGAAATTGATGTTAGCGTTGAAAAAGTTGAACCACAGAATATTATGTATTTATGTTGGTGGAAGCAACAAATAGCCATATTTTATTATTAAATGCTTAATTGAACTTGCGAAAGGCACTGTTTAATTTATTACTAATATATATATATATATATATATATATATATATATATATATATATATATATATTCAATTTTTGAAAGTTTCAAAGAATCAAAGTGTACATCATCATCAGCTCTATCTTGACTAGAAAAATTAATTATATACTAATTTGTGTCGGTTATAATTAATTCCATATAAGGTCAACGACTCAAGAACAATCAAAGGGACCTCTTATACACTTTTAACGGATTTAATTCCATATCCCCTTCAACAGTTAAACATGTATTTTTTTTTTTGGTAATTTTAAAACGTACAAACTGTACTATCGGTTTAAATTAAGGACATGCATGGTAGTTAATCAATTTGTTTATATGACCGATATAGCAAGAATCATGATACAATCAAAACAATGAATATTTTTTATAAGTTTTTATTTTATTTTATATCATTACTTTTTCATCACTTTATAGTTTATACACAGGCGTGTACTTTCAAATTACCCATTACACGTACTTGTTGTTTTGCAAATAGCTGTCTTGTAATTCCGTTTTGATTAATTTATCTACATAAAATTCCTCCCAATATTGGTAAACGTCAATAAAACAACAACACTTGATATATGTTCTATATCCATTCCTTTGTAACAGAACTTTCGTACCCAAATGCTACTTTTCTTTGTCATGTTCCCTTTTCACACGCATTTATATTTTTTTTTTTTTATATATGATTATACCTACAATTAATATGGTTTCACATGTATATATATATATGTTTCTTCTAGCAAGATACTAATTCATCCATAGAGGGAGAGATATATAGGGGTGTGATGGAAGGTTTAATATATTACCAAAATTTCAATTGGGGTGAAGAAATCACAAACTTCATCAATGTTTGGTTATTAGTGGTTGCATCTCTATGTTATTGCTATTTCACTAGCAAATTTGTACAAAAAGGTAAAATCAGGCTATGCCTATTGATCCCCATAATATGCCTTTTCTTAATTCTCCCTCTTCATATCCACTCTATGCATCTTGGTGGTTTAAGTTCTTTCTTTATTGCCTGGCTTGCTAACTTCAAGATTCTCCTCTTTGCTTTCGGAAAGGGCCCTCTTTCCGACCCCTCTCTCGCCCTCTCCCACTTCATCGCCATTGGTTGCTTCCCGATAAAGATTCAAGAAAACACCTCATATAAAAATACAAAAACGACGTCCATCAACCCTAGTTGGCTAATTAAAGGCGCACTTGTACCATTATTCTTGAAAATATACGACTGTTGCGATTGGGTCCACCCCAAGGTCATTTTGATCATTTATTGCCTCCATATTTACATCTGTCTAGATATCACCCTGGCCGTTATGGCAACTCTGGCTCGAGTCACGTTAGGGCTTGAATTGGAACCACAGTTCAAAGCACCGTACTTGTCCACCTCCTTACAAGACTTTTGGGGGAAGAGGTGGAACTTAATGGTAACACGTATATTGCGCACTAGCGTGTATGACCCAACCATCAAGATATGTGCTCGTGCACTCGGACGGGAGTGGGCTTCAATCCCAGCAGTGCTGAGTACCTTTTTGGTCTCAGCACTGATGCACGAGCTCATCTTCTTTTACTTGGGCCGAACGTGGCCTACGTGGGACATCACTTGGTTCTTTTTGTTACATGGGATGAGCTTAGCATTCGAACTTTTGATCAAAAAAGCAGTGGGACGAAACAGGTGCCAGGTGTCAAGGGTGGTGTCCACGCCGCTAACCATCGGATTTGTGATGGTAACTGGATTTTGGCTCTTTTTCCCGCAACTGTTGAGGTGTAAGGCCGACGTTAAAGCGTTTGAGGAATACGCGATATTAGGCAGGTATGTGAAAGAGCTGGTTGTCGGTAGGGCCGTACCTATTGGAAGCTTTAACATAACAAGGGCTCAATCAAATTAGTCGATATATATATATATACCAGCTAGGAGTTAACAATAATGCCTCTTTTTTTCTTTTTTCTTTTTTATTTCCAACGAAAAGGAAATACTCCGTACTAGATAGTAAAGATAAATATAATTACCTACTTATTACGAAGGCTAAGTTACTTTTTTCTTGAAAAGATATCATATTGTTGTACGTACCTACTAGTTATTTTAAAAGCCAATATTGTGTTTGATCATAAAGTATAATCGAAATGAAAAATGCTATCTATATTCAGAGGTGTTACTCCAATGTATTGCAACTTGGATGGTAAGTAAAGTATAAAAATAATTAGGTTGTATAAAAAAAATCCTTCTTTTTGTCTAATAATGTTACACTCGTGATTTCCCATAGAATTAGATACGAAATTTAAAGTGGGAAAATTAAAAGCCATGTAGCGCAATTTAATGCAGATGCGTCAAATTTCAACAAGTTCACCAATTGTCGAAATCGAGTTTCTCGGCAATTTGAGGTAGGATTATATTCAAATTTTAGGCAAGTAAATTAAATTTTTAGTTTTTAGCTAGGTTAGGCACATACCTAACTTTGGTTAATTTGAGCCGAATTTGAGGGTATAGCTAGGTACGAAATATATTTTGGTCCACCGAATTATATATATTCATGTTTTCACCATGGGGACCTTTTTTTTTTTGAACAGCACATCAAAAGTGAAAGAGACTCTTAACTAAACATTACACATGACACAACTCATTGTTGCTTTCACCATGGAGTACAAGATATGTGTGCATATCTCATGACGATTTATTGCTTTGATCAATAAACTAAAAATGAAAAATAACACAACAAGATGAGTATATTATATTTATATATCACTACAAAATAATATTTGATTTAGTGAGATTCAAAAGCTGTCGCAAGCCTGTCACTAATTTAAAAAGTTATCACAAATCTGTCGCAAATTGACTAAACTGTCACAAAGCAGTCATAAAAACCGTCGTTAATAAGCTCGTAACAAAAAATACCGTCACTAATCCCGTCGCTATTTGAGTATTTTTTTGTAGTGTATATTAGACCAAAATATTGTGTCAGATTTTTCAAATATCTGCCAACGTATATGGAGTTTGTATCATATTTGATAAATCATGCACACATACGTACTAAATAATACCTCTAGAGCCTGAAGATGAAAATTTAGAAATCTGCATGTCTAATAGTGCAAAAAAAAAACAGAAAAAAAGAGAGTTCAAAATAGCTGAAAAAGAGAGTATGATTCTGAGATCCTCTAATGTAGGGGCAAGATAAATGTATAAATGATTAATGCTCTTATTTGGAATGTAAGAGGAATGGAAGATAAATGTGCTACTAGTAGAAGATTGAAATTATTTTGCAAGTTACACAAGCATGTGTTATTAATATGTTTGGAACCTATGACTTGCAGTAGTAAGCTTGACTTTTATAAGTATAAATTTGGGTTTAATAATGCTGTTTCTCAAGATTATAATAAAATTTGGGTGTTTTATAATATTGGTATTAATGTGGAGGTGTCTAATCAAATGAAGCAAGATATTAGTTTTGTTATCAAAGGGAGTTTTCTTCTGAAGCAAATAAAGTTTACAGCTGTGTATGCTAAGTGTACAAGAGAAGAAAGAGTACCTTTATGGGATTGGTTGCAGCAAGAGAGTACTGATGAACCTTGGATTATTGGAGGTGACTTCAACACTGTTTCAAAAGAAGAAGATAAGATAGGTGGTCTTCATTTAAACTTGGGAGCAGCTAATGATTATATAGAATGTATTAATAATGTGAACATGGTAGAGATGAAGTTTTCTGGTTCTAGATTCACTTGGTGGAATAAGAGAAGTGATGATAATGCTATTTTTGAAAGAATTGATAAAGTTCTTGTTAACCAGAATTGTCTAGATATCTTTCAGCATATGTCATTAGAACACTTAAACAAAGATTCATCAGATCACAGTCCTCTTTTAATTAGATGTAAAACTGAGTTTGATAATAATCCTAAAAGATTTATCTTTCAGAAGTTCTAGACTAAACATCAAGATTATAACAAAGTAATATATTCAGTTTGGGTGCCTTATTCTAGAGGTGATGCTCTATACTCTCTAGTTAATAATTTAAAAATGACTAAGAAGGCCTTATCTGTGTGGAACAAAGAAACTTTTGAAAATATTTTCCAGAAAGTAATTGATGCTGAAGATGAGGTGCTCAAAATGGAAAGTATATTTGTGAATGATCCTACAATGAGCAATAAAATTGTGTTAAATAAAGCTGAAGCTAATTTGAAATACAGAATAAAAATTGAGGAGGAGTTCTGGGCTCAAAAAGCAAATCTAAAATGGGTTAATGAAGGAGATGCTAATACCAAGTATTTTCATAGTATTGTGAAAAAAAAAAAAGTTAGAAGCTATATTACTAATATTAAAAAGGCTACAGGTGAGGTGATTACAGAGAAATTAGATATTCAAAATGAAGCTGTTGAGTATTTTAAAGGCCTATTAGATGTTAATAAAGGTGTTAAGGGTCCCTATAAGAGCTTGAATAGCATTTCTAAACTTATCAAAGATGATGATAATGAAATGTTAAACAAGTTCCCTGATGAAACAGAAATTAAAGAAGCTATGTGGGGTCTTAATAAGAACAATGCTCCAGGTGTGGATGGTTTTACTGGTTGCTTTTTTACTTCTAATTGGGGTCTAATTGGTTAAGATGTGTGCTCTGCAATAGTTTCTTTTTTTGCTGGGCAACTACTCCCTAAAGGTATTAGTAGCACTGTTATTGCTCTCATTCCTAAAAATCAAGCACCTAATGATTTCTCAGAATATAGACCTATTAGTCTATGTACTTTTATCAACAAAGTTATCTCTAAAATTATGGCTAAGATGTTATCTACTATCTTGCCTTCTATTATTTCTTCTAATCAAAGTGGTTTTGTTCAGAACAGAGATATAGTGGAGAATATTCTATTGGCACAAGAGTTTATTGCTACTCTTAATAAGAAAAATAGTGGGAAAAATCTGGCCATTAAGCTTGATATGAAAAAAGCATATGATAAAGTCTCATGACATTTTCTTATATGTGTTCTAAGGAAATTTGGGTTTTCAGAGGTATTTATTGACAGGATATGGAGAATTATATCATGCAATGGGACTTCAATTCTGGTAAATGGTATACCTACAGGGTATTTTTTTCCCTTCTAATGGGCTGAGACAAGGTGACCCTATATCATCAAGTCTTTTCATTATTTGTTCAGAAGTGTTAACTAGAAATTTAAATGCTTTGGTGGAAAAAAAGAGTTGGAAATCTTTCAAATCTCCACTACATGGTCCAATTATAACTCATCTAGCCTTTGCAGATGATATTATTATTTTTAGTGCTGCTGATAAAAGGTCTATACTTAATGTTAAAAAAGTTTTAAAAAGCTATAATGAAGATTCTGGGCAAGAAATAAGTTTGGACAAAAGTTTTGTTTATATTTCTAAGAGTGCTGCTGATAGAGAACTAAAGAAAGTTATTAATGAAGAATTACAAATAGAAGTGAAGAAGACCTCTTTTACTTATCTTGGCTGCAAGCTGTATTCTGGACACAAGAAGTGTGTTTTGTTCCATGAGCTCATCCTGAAAGTAAGGAAAAAATTAAGCAATTGAAAAAGTCAGTGGTTAAATATGGGTGGAAGACTCATTTTGATCAGATATGTTTACAGTCTATTCCAGTGTATACTCTATCAGCTATGAATCCTCCTAAACAGGTTATAAAAAAAATTGATCAAATATTGGCTAATTTTTTGTGGGGATCATCTGATCAAATAAAAAAGCACCAATGGGTTAAGTGGAAAAAAGTTTGTTCTCCAGTGGATGAAGGTGGTCTAGAATTAAGAAGATTTACTGAATTATCAAAGGAATTTGCAGCTAAATTATGGTGGAATTTCAGAACTAAAGATAGTTTGTGGTCTAGATTTTTGCAAGCTAAATTTTGTAGAAGAAAGCACCATAATTGTGTTAATAATGGTAAATGTGATAATACTTGGTCAAAAATGTTAAAAGTGAGAAAGGAGGCTGAAAAACACATTGTTTGGTTAATAGGTGAAAGTAATATATCACTTAATCAAGATAATTGGACTGGTGAAGGACCTTTACAGAATGCTAATTTGGATAATGAGATTATGGTTTCAGATGTTATCACTAATGGTGAGTGGGATAGAGAGAAAATTGATAATATTATTCCCCAAAATTTGAGACATCTGTTTTCAAATGGTATAAGTACAAATAAGCTAAGAAAAGATACTTCTATTTGTAAGATTAATAAATTGGGTAATTTCAGTATAAAATCAGCTTGAGAGTTATTGAGAAACAAGAATTCTATAAACTGGATAAGCAAACTAAGCTGGGATAAAATTATACCTGTGAAGATATCTTGTTTTATTTGAAAATTCTTCAATAAATCTCTATCATTGGATCCTGCAATTCAAAATTGGGAATTATGTTATCTTCTAAATGTGAATGTTGTGGATGTAATGTGGAAGATACAGATCACTTATTCAGTAATAGGCCTATAACTACAGAAGTGTGGAATTATTTTAATAGATTGATGGGTGTTATTAATAATTCAAAACAAGAAAGGGGAAAATTTATTTCTTGGTGGTCTCAATCAGGTACTACTAACTCTAAGCTATATTGGAAAATTTGCAAAATCATGCATGTGTTCATAGTTTGGGAAATTTGGAAAGCTAGATGCAGTAGTAGATTCAACAATAAACAAATGAGTGGAGATATAATATGTTAGAATGTACACAGGTTGATTACATGCTACTCCAGAAAGGATAATTGTTTTTCTTCTAATTTTGATATCAAATGTGGAATTACTGCTAAGGTAAATAATATTAAAAAGATGAAAGTGGTCAAGTGGTTATGTCCTTCTAAGGGTTATAATAAAATCAATATTGATGGAAGTTTTAGAAGAACCAATAATAAAAGTGGTATTGGGGGTATTATGCGAAATGATCAGGGTAAATTTTTGTTAGGGTTTTATACTTCAATTACCAGTAATTCTGGGCTTGAATCTGAGATGAAGTCACTATTATTGGGTGTTCAAATTATTGAGGATGCCAATATATTATTTGAATCAGACTGTCTACAATTGGTAAATATTATACAAGAGAAGAGTAATTGTCCTTGGGAATTAATCTATTATATGGATCAAATTAAACAACAATTCAGTTTTCATAATTTAAAAATTGTGCATATAGAAAGAGAAGGTAATAAGGGAGCAGATCGCCTGACGAATTTAGGGTGCGAAGAAGACCCAATTATTTCGAATTGTTTGGAAGACTTCTCAGATTATCTTAAGGGTGTAATCATAATCAAATGAATTTTGAAGGTTTTGGATGATGAAGAGAAAGAAGAGAGACAGTCTCTCTCTAAAGGAAAGTGATGAAGATACAGTATGCGAAGGGTTCACAGTAGTTAACACTGGGACGCGTGTCCAAAATTTTGATTTATTCTTTTTAATCCTCAAGTTTCTGTCGGTTTGCAATTTGCAACGTTAGTTTATAATTATTACAATTTAGTTCCTTTTGTTCTATTAATAAAATTTGGAGTGTCCCACTGTTTATTTAAAAAAAAAAAAAATATGTTAGTTACAAACTGAAACTGCCAGGGTGTTAATTAGTACTTTTACTACATCCTCTAGAAACTTTTTATTTTTTATATTCTAAATGAAATTATGTTGTGCATAAAAAGTGAATAGACAACTAAAGCCGATTATTAAAAACACAAAGTACTTGTTTGGTTGCACATTTAATGGTCGGGGATTTAAATGTCTCATCGGAACCAAAAACAATTCTTGTTTGGTTTTGCTTAGTCCAAATTCATGTTGAGTTGACTTTCATGATTTCTAAACCCGCTTACAATCCTTACCAGGTTGTTAATATATATATATCCAATGCATTTTATTTCCATGTTTGTTTCACACTTTAGTGATATGGATCACTATTCTTTCGTCATTGATTGTATAATTCTAAAAAAATAAATTCTTAAGATGTTCGACATCAAATAAATTTTTCCCTTTCTTAAACGAAAAGATGTTATAGTTTAGGCCAAAATCACAACGACTCTTATGAGCATTACTCACTAACCAATTCTAGACATCGATTCTAATAAAACCATGCATAAGTACGGTACCTCACTAGTTTTTTTTTTTTTTTTATTACAAAAAACTATAACAATATATTGAGGGAAAAAGATGCAGATAGGCATCATTCAAACCCCATATTGAGCTCAAAAAACGTCACTTTTCTCCTTATATCTCATATCCTTATTACTTCCCTTATAGCTCACTAGTTATAAAGTCACCTTAATTATCCAAAAGACGTCCCTTAGTAAATTAATGATTTATGCCAAGTCTTTTTAATTATGTAATACTAAAACAGAACCAGGATGGTAATAGGTTGTCACCGCCACACAAAAAGAAAATTAAAAATACATTTTTTTATATAGAAAAATTCAAAAATTTAAGATTTTATACATTAATAGTCTCCAAATGAACAAATATTAAATTAGTTGAAATGTTAAACATAAAATTTTTCTGTCAAAAGATCACTAGCTAGTTCGAATCTTCTGTTTATTTTTTACTATTTATTTAATTAACATCGGCTTAATCTTTGACTTATCTATTAGAAGGTTTTATAAATAAATATTTTTATGTAGTTTCATAGTCATATTACAACAAAGTTTAAACTAATAAATTCTTATTTTTAGTTAATTTTTCTGTATCGTTTGAATTTTTTAGATCAATGGACAAGTCAGATAAGTTTTTAACTCCAGTATTTTTTGGTTTTTTATACCGTTTATTGTTATTGTACTAACAAAAAAAAATCAACATTTTAAATTTTTAGATTAATGGATAAGTCAGCTAAGTTTTATTATACTAAAAAAATTTAACGGCCCCTATAAGAATAGAATTGTATACTGGTTCCGCTACTATCTAATTCAACTTAATTTTTTCAAAAAAGTTGAGAACTCATATGATCTCAAATATTTAAGCACGAATATAGTACTATATAATTAGTGTTGAACTTAGAGTTCAATAATTGATTTTGATTATAACGTTGATTATGTTTTTAATGATTTTACGATTTCTCTATTTCGATGATATAATGCTTGTTTTTTCCAAAAAGAGAATTTGTAAATTTCAGACGCCAGAAAGATAGGGCACAGAAAAACGAAGCCACAGGTTCAAGCGGAACCAGAATCGGAGCTAAAACGAAGAAGTTATGGGCTTTTGAAGTTTAACGAGAAAATAGAGAAAACTGAAGAACGACAGATCGACTGGACAAAAACGACCAATCGTTTTTGGTCCAAATTCTTCCAGTGAGGACGTCGAAAAAACGACCGATCGTTTCTCAGAAAACGACCGATCATTTTCTGAAAACGACCGATCGACTGTAGAAAACGACCGATCGTTTTTTGCAGATTTCGAAAACAGCTTTTCAGCTTATTCTGGAAAATTGCTTAAAACCTTTGGTTAAAAGCCTCAACCACTTCCAACGGTGTGATACAGAAAAACAGACTTTGGTGATTATATAAACCACCCAATCTCTCTCCCAAACCACCAATTAATACACCAATCCATTATCCTTCAACCTCTAAATAAAAACCCTAAAATCACCATTTTGGTGAATATATTCAAGAAAGAGGGAAATCAAGGAGAATACGATTCAAGCTTAATCATCATAAAAAAACTCACAAATTAGCTTATTTAGAAGCAATTAAAATAGTGAGTGTAGTTACATTGATTGTAACGATTTTGTAAAGAGTAAAATATAAACTCATTTGTGAGCGAGTGATCGGGTAGAGGCTTTGTAAGCAATTGAAGCTTAAAAGCTCTAGGTTTTTTCATTTCGGGATACTCATAAAGTGAGGGGGAGCTCAATCGGTTGATTAGCTCGATAGGATTTGTAATAATCCGCAAGGAGATTTTTAGTGAAATACTCGGTAGTACCGATGAGAGGACGTAGGCCGTTTGCCGAACCTCTATAAAATCACGGTGTCATTTTCTTTCCTTGCTTTTACTTTCTGCAAATATATTATTGCTTAGTTTATTGCTTGCGTTTAGTAATTCTAGCAATTCTTTATCTTTTGTTAAACGCAATAAGCTTAAATTTGCGATAGTTGGGTTATTAATTGCGCTTAAGTTTAATTAGACCAAAAACGCCTAGAAACCTTATTCACCCCCCTCTAAGGTTTAGCCGCACCTGGGCCAACAATTAGGAAAACTCAACCTTTATTTTATCCGGCTGACTCAAACTCGATATCGACGTTGTTTTATTATGAAGTTTTGTGCATTTATTATCGACGTTGTTCTATCCACCTTCACCCTATCAAACTTTTTTACAATTTTTATTTAATTTTAAAATTAATTTATATTTTTACATTCTTTCTATGAAGTTGCCTGAAAAATTGAAGTTAGTTTCATCCTTTTTTTATTACTCTCTTTAAAGTGGAAATCAATACAGCTTTGTTGAGTTTATATATGAGATCAAATACTTTACATCTCATCAGACTACTAATTAAACCTTAATTCATTTATACCATAACTAAAGGAAGTTAATTTTATTTAAGAAAACTTAGGTGGTTCATTAACAAAGAATGATGTGTTGACCCAACTATAAGTACATGAATTGTGTGTTTTCAAATGCTAACCAATCTCTACTTACCTTTATATTGAAACTATGAGAATTAAGCAGCTATGTTCTATATATACCCTCCACACTCAAGTTTCATTTTCATCAACACAAATGCACAATAACTTGTACAACAAAGGCATGGCTAGTAGTAAGTTTGTTCTCTTTGTGGTGCTTACTATTTCACTCTCTTGTATTGCCAACTCCCAGAACGCTCAAATGGAGAACGACGACTCTTATCTGGACAATAAATTTAGGCCTCGCTTTCCTCCTCATGGTGGTCGATTCTATGGTGGTGGTGGATCTGGCGGTCATGGTGTTGGGCTTGGGGGTGGCAGTGGACTACGAGGGGCAGGTATACGAAGTAGTGGTGGTATACTAGGTGGCGGTGGATTAGGTGGAGGGGCCACATTCGGTGGTAGTGCAAGACTAGGTGGCAGTGTTGGGCTTGTCGGTGGTGGAGGTATTGGTTTCGGAGGTGGCAGTGTTGGGTTCAGTGGTGTTGATGGACTACGTGGTGGTGTTGGATTAGGTGGACACGACAGTTTTGCACATGACTCTGCTAGTGAAGCCAAACTAGGTGGTGGCATTAGAGGTGGAATGTTGAGCAACGGTGATACAAATAGACGAGATTTTGAAAGTGGCGGCGAGGCCAACAACGTTGAATCTAGTGGCGGTAGTGGTGGAAAGGTGTAGAGAGAAAAAAAAAGGTGTCTATTACTTCAAAATGGTTGTTATGTATGTTTTTTTTTTATTAGCATTTAATTTTAATTTCTAAGAGATGCATGGAATAGTACTTTGTGTGTTAACTGTAAGCTTTGATATATGTGATGTTACGTCAACTTTTCAATCTAGATAATGAGCAAAAACAGTTCCACTTAATTTGATAATCCATTAGTTCAATATTAGAAACATTATAGTATCAAGTCAAATAGACCACTGTGAAAAGGGTAAGCTTCATGTGAAGACAAAGGAGCATAAATTTCAGTTATTGCAACACCAAGCCAACATAATTCGTATTGATATTTATTTGTTATACAATACATATAGCCTTCTTTTAAAAAATAAAATAAAATAAAAATAAATATAGCCTAAAATTAAACCAAAATAGGAGATATACATTAAATTTCAAGTCTTTAGATCAAAGTTAACAATATTAAGGGGAAGCTTCTACTTATAAGCATTGTATTAGCATGTAAAGGATAAGCTAGAGTCAAAATAACGCAAGTACATTAATGTTATATACCTTGAGGGTTCAGGTTCACTTTATTGCAAAAAAGAAAATTATTTGCGTTCAAATGTTTTTGCCCTTGGAAATATTATTGCTTTCCCTTTGATTTCCCACCAGGATCTTATAAGAGATTATTGTAATTGTGAATCGCGACAATCTTAGGAAAAACTAACTTTAAATTTTGCTTACTTAAATATTACTAATTTTAACTGATCATGATAAGTAGATTAATCTAAAACTAAGGACTATTTTCCTGAACAATGCATGGATTGACTTAAAAAATATATATATATAATGATGATGATTTTCATCTACCGGATGAATAGGTCATGATTATTCATTAACCAAATAACTTATATTGTCGTTAAAAACTAAAAGTTATTCTTCCACACAAATAACCATCCTATATTAGCTATGAATTACTAGCTAGCTACAAGCTTGTACATATTATAAAAATGTTCTTGTTTTCTCATATGTTTTATTTAAATCATTTTAAACAAGATGTTCTTTTGCATAATTATGTACACAGTCGAGATAATCCGGGACCCCCGAAATAAAAGTGCGATTCTAAATGTTTGCCTGATGGTCCAATAGTTAAATCGTAACATCTCTTTTTTGTAACAACATCAACTCTGAGGTCTGGTTCAACCCATTCAAAATTTTCATTGGCTACCTCAATATTACTTATAAAACTTGATCTCTTATACCCTTCCCATGAGAAACGTCCACTTCCCATTGTGGTGCTGGTGTGACCGTTGTTTCGTTCAAGATTTACGATCTCACCACCAAATACTATATTATCGGCACCATCACCCAAGCTCGTAAATAGTGACTTCGGGAAATAGCCTAGTTGTTAGGACCAGATTTCTGGTCTAAATATTGTGTTATTGTCTATTGGTTTTCACTAAATAAATCCTAACTGTTGTTAAGAACTAAGACAGTATTAACAGTTTTCAAGTACCAGTTGCAACCTCAGTTACAACCTACTAAGTCAGTAGTGACAGGTTTCAAGTACCAGTTGCAACCTCAGTTACAACCTACTAAGTCAGTAGTGACAGGTTTCAAGTAGCAGTTGCAACCTCAGTTACAACCTACTAAGTCAGTAGTGACAGGTTTCAAGTACCAGTTGCAATCTCAGTTGCAACCACAGTTCCAACCTGCTGCTCAGCAGTATTCTGTCTAGTTCTGTAAAATCTGCATAGCTGTTATTTATTAATTATTAATTGTTCTACAGCATGCAGGATATATTCTCATCTGATCTTAAAAGATTAATATGCGTAAATTGAGAATATCAAAGTGGTAAGGAAAGATGTTTTCTAAAAAGATATAAAGATATTACTTTATAAGGTTATGTTTCCTTTTAACATATATCTCTATTCTTATGATTGTCCTTATCACTTGTTTCAATCTTTGGTTCTTATCATATTCAGTAAAGATACGTTTAAAGATTGATTGTTATATGGAGTTGAATGTTTCATATGTTTATGAAAAGATATTATCTTTAAAAGATGTTATCTTTATATGTTTTCTTGAAAGAAAAAGATTAACTCCTACTTTCAAGCTTGTTGCTAAACAGGTATTAACCAATGATGATTGGAGTCAATCTATGCTGCGAGTGTCACGCAATACATGGGAAGATTGAAGCCAATCAATAGAGTCAAAAGCAATCAAAAGATATTGAAGATAGAAGATTGTTTTTACTTGTTTATATACTTAGTAACTTAAGCTTGTAAAAGGTGTGTGTTCTAAATTATAAAGAAGCCATGCTTGAGAGAATATACGTGAGCTTTAAAAAGAAAACAATGGTGGGATGCCATTGATTTATAAGTGATAGTTATAGAGTAGGAGCAATATAGAGATAGGCAGAAAAAACCTAGAGGGAGTCTAAGTGTTTTTCGTTAAGACTTGAGTCATATATTGTAAGCTTTTATAATATCATAATCTGGGTAAGTGCCCCGGAGACGTAGCCTAGTTAGGTGAACTCCGTTGTTAAATGTGCTTGTGATTTATTTTAAGTACATTTAACTTCTTACAGTTCTGTCCATTTAATACACTTGGTTCCAACTGTGGTTGCAAACTCACTTGGAACCTAACTGCAAAAACTGCAACTAGAACAGCGGATAGGAATTTCACTAGTTCTTCACCCCCTACTTCTAGGTACCAATCTCCAGCTGAAGTCTGTCGGTAAAATTGAGTTAAAAAATTATCTCAAATTTCGAACAAAAAATAATGAAATATTTTGCATACCCTTGAAAGGGAGATCCGCAAAAGAGCTGGTTCACCGCCAGATTTTGAAATAGGGTCTAGTGCCGCTCCAAGGGCCAGGTTGTTACTTGTTTCCACAAACCCGCACAAATAGTATTATAACAACCTTTCTTGTCATAGTTATCACGCTGAAAAAATTAAGAGATATAATGTTAAAATCATTGGTGTATCGTATAAAAAGTCCATATTTAACTTGTTTGTGACAAAAATATATTGAGGAAATAATCCGAGGATGACAATTGACAACATATCAGGAAGTTTTGGTAATATACGTTTCCAAATGCGACTTTTGAAAGTCTATCTGTTTAGGATTAGGAAAGTATAATTTCCTTTGATTATAAGTACATATGAAGATTTCGATGTGACGTACCGTCCAGTATGTAAATAACCTTGTTAGTGAATCATGATAAAGTGCCGGATTAACCTAGAAATCAGATAAAACTATAAATTAGTTTTACCAAACCAATCTTTCTGCATCCGGTACGAGTTTAATTTTTGTAATGGCCAAATTTGACTTTTCAAAAATCTTTTAATTTTTTTTATAAAATACCCACTGAGTTTGTACCAAATAAAAACTAAGTTTTATAAAACGAGAACTCGTTTTTTTTTTTGAAGTTTTATGAAAAATATGAAAATTTTGTGGAAAAGTAATTATAAATTATAAAGCTAAGTTTTTAATACTAAAAACTAGTTTTTAGAAATTAAAAGCTCAGTTTTTTGTTCCTTTTTCAGCTTTTTCTAAGTTTTTTTAAAATTAAATTTTCTTTTTCAAATTATAAATTATAAATTCATTTATTATTTACAATTATATTTTTAACTAATTTCTTTTTCTTTTGACACAAATTTCTAAAACAACCAAAGAAGAAGTCAAAAAAGTTAAGAAATGAGTTATGAATATATATTACCCAACTTGTAATTTGGACAACTCAATTTTATAGGGCAACTCTTTTTGGGAGTTTTTTTTTAAATCGACAAAACTGAAAAAAAAAATAAACTTGTACATGGGACTTACGAATTCCCAACTGGATTTAGAAAAATGGTAGTTGTGAAAAAAGATTCACTGTACAAAGTAATACGTATATAGTAGTAATATATATATATATATATATATATATATATATACCGTCCATTCAACTTCAACAGTGTTTAAATCCGCACCATGGCCAGATGAAATCCAGACTTGCGATAAGCTAAACTCTCCTGCGTCCTCAACATGAGGTTTCCACACATTAAAGTTTGCTTTCCCACCGTTGCAAGGTCCCTTGTTGAAATATTGAGCTACCGTGGCATACTAAAAATGTAAAAATTAAAGAAAGGAAAGGTCGTAAATTATCAAATTTTGAGAATATATCACCATAAAGTTATTTATATGCGCGATTCTTCAACAATATTGGCTTACAAAAGTTCCTTTGCCAACTTAACTGTATGATTAAGAATGTAGTTCAAAGAGAAAAGAAAATAGAGTAATTAAATTTATATTTGGTTAGACATTTATAATTAAGACAATATATGTACCTCACGAGTGTTTGGATCATCGTCCACTAGACGATGAGTGTTGTTGTTTTCCAAAGTCCTTCGAATAGGAATCGTTCCTTTAGGGCACTCTCCATATTTTCGCCAATTCTGAATTACTTTTGTATGATGATTCATAGTTTTGTTGAATCTATTCGGTAATATCTTCTTCAAATAATTTTTTTTTTTAAAAAGTGAATATTGATGCTAAGAACAAATTGAGGACAAGTTATTCATACAAACGACTACTTTTAAAAAATTATCATATTAATCATGTTCCGATCACAAGAGGCCAACTCTTGAAATGATCAGGTGCTGTTTTATGAAATGGCAAGGTGCACAATATTAAATTATAATCTGATGACAATCGTATAAATGACCAAAAGTAATGAGCATATATATATATCTTGAACAAAAGTATATTTCACGTCTAAATATAATACCTCCATATATATATGTAGTGTTTCAAAATATACTTTTTACGTAATAGTTTGAACTAAAATCAACCTTAATTTTTGTATATAGCATCTGTATGTGTCACGCCAGGTTAAGAACCTTTAAATTCTTAATAAGTTGATTGTCAAACGCGTGCTGCTTGTAGAAATCTACACAGTCGATTATATCGCCGCATTCGAAAGCCTACATAAATTCATTTAAAAATGACAGATCTATGAATATATGATGTGTGGTGTGAGGTTAATTATTGAGATTAGAGACGACAAAAAAACCAACCTCAACAGTTTTGACAGTTCCTTTAGGTTTCGTTCCAAAATATTTTATGTAGTTCAAAGATCGTGACCCTTCAACATAACTCTGTAGAAAAATACCTTCGTAGTCAATCAGAAGAACAAATTCACAAGGATGAATTTGATCATGCACAATTGACAATTAAACAACCAGAAAAGAAAATAGAACACAATTGTTTTGTTTGTGGTTTGGGATACACCTCCACCACTAATACTAGCTTTATTATTGAAGAATAGAATTAAGGATTACAATCTCTCAACTCTCAATCTCTCAAACAATATAGCTAACTATTGTCAAGATCATAAATCAACTTATATATTTGCACGCCTATGACATACTATATATAGCCTACACTTTGAGTTATTCTAGGATAATGTAAGTCTAATCCTATTCAAAGTCTAAGCCTACAAAATAGCTACAATCATGCGAAGCCACATCCTTACAAATATGTATTTGTTGATCTCCTGATTGCTCTCGGTATCCTACGTATACATGGACTCCATGTAAGCGAGGAAAAACCCAACAATTCTCCCCCTTCCGAGCTATGAAAGGAAAGAACTATCTTCATGATCTATCGTGAAGACTCAACCTGAGCTACCCCTAGCCCAGCTATATTGCAACAATTCTCATGCTTCCCTCTAGGCAAGATCTTTGTTAGCATATCCGCACCATTATTGCTTGTGTGAACTTTGCTAATGTAGACTTGCTTTTCTTCTAACACATCCCTTACCCAATGGTATCTTACTTGTATGTGTTTCGATTTGGAGTGAAGTGTGGGATTCTTGCTCAAATGAATAGCACTTTGTGAATCACAAAGTATAGTAAACCTCTCTTGCTCAATACCTATCTCTTGGAAGAATCGTTTGAGCCAAAGGAGCTCCTTACAACATTCGGTAATTGCAATGTACTCGGCCTCCGTAGTTGATAGTGCAACACAACGTTGTAGTTTCGACTGCCAAGAAATAGCACCTCCAACAAATGTAAAAAGATATCCAGAGGTGGATTTCTTTGAATCCAAATCACCCGCCATGTCCGAGTCGGTATAACTCTTGAGTAAAGAGTGTTGATCTCCATAGCAAATGCACACCTTTGTCGTACCTTTAAGGTACCTAAGGATCCATTTAACTGCCTCCCAATGTTCCTTCCTTGGTAGTGACAAGAATCTACTCACCAAACCCACCGAGTAAGCTATATCCGGACGAGTACACAGCATAGCATACATTAGACTCCCAACAGCCGAGGCGTATGGAACATCTTCCATCTTTTCATCGCAAACTTCCTCCAAACTGGACATCTTTGAGCTTAGCTTGAAGTGAAGATCAAGTGGACAACTTACTGGTTTTGATGATTCCATGTTGAATCTTGCAAGCACCTTGTTGATATATCTTTCTTGAGACAACCAAAGTCTCTTTGCTTCTCGATTTCTAGTGATCTCCATGCCTAAGATATATCTTGCATTCCCCAAGTCCTTCATCTCGAACGCCTTGCTTAATTGTCCCTTAAGCTCCTTGATTTTGGCAATGTCCTTGCCTACAATCAACATGTCATCAACATATAATAGTAAGACCAAGAAGTTGCCACTCGAGAATTTTTTGACATAAACACAATGATCAATCATTGTTCTAGTGAAGCCATTCTCCCCCATGAATGTATCAAACTTCTTGTACCATTGTCGAGGGGCTTGCTTTAAACCGTACAAACTCTTTTCTAGTTTGCATATCATGGTTTCTTTGCCTTCAACAACGAACCCCTCCGGTTGCTCCATGAAAATATCTTCGTCGAGATCACCATGCAAGAAAGCCGTTTTTATATCCAATTGTTCAATCTCTAGATCTTGGTGAGCTACGAGACCAAGTATTACTCTAATGGAAGTCATTTTTACTACGGGAGAGAAAATCTCTTCATAGTCAATTCCTTCTCTTTGTCCAAAGCCTTTCACAACCAATCTAGCTTTGTACCTTGGCTTTGAGCTACTATCATCGACTTTCAGCTTGTAGACCCAACGATTGCTCAACACCTTTTGGCCAGGAATCCGATTGACAAGAATAAAGGTTTTATTCTTCTCTAGAGAGTTCATCTCCTCTTGCATAGCGTTCATCCACTCATGCTTGTCATTCTTTCCAAGAGTCTCCTTGAAACAAGTTGGTTCACCTCCATCCGTAAGTAGTACGTATTCATGAGGTGGATACCTACTGGATGGTGCTCTTACCCTAGTTGATCTTCTAGTGGCACGTAAAGATAGTCTTGCTCCTTGTGTATCGGACTCAATTGTCTCCTCTAATTCTTCATTTTGCGCAAGTTCATCATGATAAAGTGGCTCTTGTAGGTTGTCTTCAATAGGTCGATGATCGTCACGATCGTCTTGATCCCTAGTGTCCACAATTTGAGGAGTAGTAGAGTTTGGAACCTCTAACTCTTCCTCAGACTCATCTTCAACCATATCTTGTTCACTTGATTCAATCACAAATTCCTTGTCAAAATCTTTGATGGTTTGATCTTCGAAAAAGATGACATCTCTACTTCGAACAACCGTCTTGGTTAGAGGATCATATAATTTGTACCCGAACTTATCATCACCATAGCTCAAGAAGACACATTGTCTTGATTTGTTGTCTAGCTTGGTCTTCTCGTTTTTGGGAATATGAACAAATGCTCTACATCCAAAAATCCTTAGATGTTTGTAGGAAACCTCTTTGCCACTCCATAGCTCCTCCGGGACTTTTCCTTCAAGAATGGTTGTTGGTGATCTATTAATAATTTGAACCGTGGCACACAGTGCTTCACCCCAAAAAGTTCTAGGGAGATTAGAATGAGATAATAGACATCTAATCTTCTCAACAATAGTACGATTCATCCTCTCCGCCAAGCCATTATGTTGTGGTGTTTTAGGCACACTTTGCTCATGTCTAATCCCATGGTTTTTACAATATGAGTCGAACAAACCTATATACTCTCCACCATTATCTGTGCGAATACACTTGAGTAGTTCCCCAGTTTCCCTTTCAACCATTGTATGGAATTGTTTGAACACCTCAAACACTTGACTCTTGAGCCTCAATGGATATGCCCATAGCTTCCTAGAGTGGTCATCGATGAATGTCACAAAGTATGTGCATCCTCCAAGAGTTTGAGTACTCATAGGACCACACACATCCGAATAGACTAGATCAAGCACTTTGTCCTTCCTTTGAGCATGTTTATTGAAAGAGCCTCTATGTTGCTTTCCCATTAGACAATGAGAGCATCTAGTAATGTCTTGATCATCCATTGTAGGTATGAGTCCACGGTTTGATAGCATCTTGAGTCCTTTTTCACTCATATGGCCAAGTCGATTGTGCCATTTTACTTTCTTTGATTCAAGAATATGAACCTCATTGTCGAGAATCACAAGTTTGGTTCGATAAAGAGTACCTTCTTTAACACCTTTCATCACCATATTCGAATCTTTGATCAACTTCCAATGTCCTTCACCAAAGAAGCTAAGGAAACCTTGATCATCAAGTTGTCCGGATGAGATGAGATTCAACCTGAACCCAGGGATGTGCCTTACATCCTTCAACACGATTACATGTCCAAGTTCTGACTTGACATGTACATCTCCAATGCCAACAATTTTGGATACACCATTGTTGCCCATTCTTGCTTCTCCGAAGTCTCCTTTCTTGTAAGTGTGAAAGAACGACTTGTGTGGTGTCACATGGAACGAAGCTCCTGAATCAATGATCCACTTTTTATCCATGGAGACGTAGCAAATTTCATTAGAACCTACCACAATCAAATCACAATGTGAATGCACTATTGTCACACTATTGTCATCACCCTTTTTGTTCTTAACCGTGCCATTAGCTACATCCTTTTTGAAGGTGTAACACTCGGATTTCCAATGGCCACGTTTGTTACAATAATGACATTGATCACTCTTCTTGTCCTTCGAATTGCTCTTGGTTTTTGTATGAAATTGCTTCGTCTTTCTCCCCTTCTTGTGTTCATAAAACAGTGTATCACCTTGTGAGTTATTTCCTCCCCCTACGCTTGTCGCAGTCCTCCGTAGGTCCTCATTAAGAACAGCATTGAAGACCGTTTCTTTAGAGAGAATTCCTTCCGGTGCTGAGGCACTTAGAGTCACCGTAAGTGTCTCCCATGACTCCGGTAGTGAACGTAACAACCACAAGGCTTGCATCTCATCTGTGAAGTGAGTTTCCATTGATGCTAGTTGGTTTAGACAATGCTCCAATTGATTTAGATGTTCAGTCATTGAGGTTCCATCATGATAATTCAATTGAGCAAGTTGCTTTAATAAACCAACCTTTTGTCCCGATGTTCTCCGCTCATACAACCCTTGAAGCTTCGACCAACACCCATACGCTGTAGTGGTGTTGTCTACATGATGTATTACTCCAATGTCAATGTATTCGCGTATGTAACCCAAGCATCTCCTATCTAGGTTTCCCCACTCCCTCATATCCGCATTAGGTGGCCTTATACCGAGCTCTTCAATAGGACTCGCCAAGTGTTTGACATATAATCTATCAAGCATCTTGGTCTTCCATATGCCATAGTTGTTCCCGGTTAGCATCACCATCTTCGGCTTGTCTCCTCCCATGGTCGTAACCTGTTGCTCTTGATACCAATTGTAGAAAAATACCTTCGTAGTCAATCAGAAGAACAAATTCACAAGGATGAATTTGATCATGCACAATTGACAATTAAACAACCAGAAAAGAAAATAGAACACAATTGTTTTGTTTGTGGTTTGGGATACACCTCCACCACTAATACTAGCTTTATTATTGAAGAATAGAATTAAGGATTACAATCTCTCAACTCTCAATCTCTCAAACAATATAGCTAACTATTGTCAAGATCATAAATCAACTTATATATTTGCACGCCTATGACATACTATATATAGCCTACACTTTGAGTTATTCTAGGATAATGTAAGTCTAATCCTATTCAAAGTCTAAGCCTACAAAATAGCTACAATCATGCGAAGCCACATCCTTACAAATATGTATTTGTTGATCTCCTGATTGCTCTCGGTATCCTACGTATACATGGACTCCATGTAAGCGAGGAAAAACCCAACAAGAAAAAGAAATATGCACAATAAATTCATACTTATATTGAATTAGTTATATATGTGTTTGGAATAATTATTCTCCTTTTCTCTGATAAAGAAAAGTTATCTAATTGTGTTGTGAGTTTGTATTGGTAACCCCTCTATCATAACCCCTCCTTTAAAATGGAAAACACAACAAATCTTTATATGAAATTAAAGATAATATTAGGAATATATCATATTATGCAAATACGTACATGCCATTCTATTAATTGTTGTATAGCTTGCATTAAATGGATTTGAAGCTAATATGGGATTGACCAAAAAAGTGTCCAAAAACTTCAAAATATGGGATTGACTGTAAGTTTGTTGTAGTTAATTATTACTTAAGATATGTACTACTGATTTTTTAACTTATTCATATCTTTTTACATATATGATGTGTACAAATTTTTTATCCCATTTCTCTACTCTCTTTCGTACTCCTTTACTTATTTTATTCAAAAAAAATTGTAAAAAATTCTAAAAAATTCTAAAAAAATTATACAATTACTATAATACATATATCAATACATTCCAATAATTATTTTTAAAAGAAAATCCACACAATTTATTTTGAAATAAATGTATAAATTAGTGTAAATTAAACATTGAATATTAAAAAAATTGTTTAAAACAATATTATGTTCAAATGTTTTAAAATTTAAATATAATATAATATAAAAGTTTATAAAGTTGCGGTATAAGTTATGAAAATTTAAAATTTGAATGAAAATAAGCAAGGGGACACGGAAGGAATAGAGAATAAGGGTAGAAGATTTGTAGTCATATATATGATATATATATATATACGTGGATTTGTACTCATTTCCATTCAATTTCAAATTATAAGTTCATGTTAATTTCCATTTTGAAGTCTTTTATTTATATCCATTTTTCATACAGATTAACAATTTCTTAAATAATTTTACATAATTGTCATTCTCATATGAAATTCAATAAAATATGTGTAAAAATAATAAGACAAAATCCAAGAGTAGATATTAAAGTAGGTTAATCATGATGTTCATTAATTTAGGGGATTTATCGTTGTCGACATATATGTTGGAATGAACTAGTTCCGTTTCATATCAAATGTCATACAACCTCAAAAACCGTGCATTTTGAGAAGCAAAATACTCGTATTTACGTTGCCCAAATGACAAATATTTAAAACTATTATTTACCATCATTCTAGCAATGCACGTACAAAGTTTACATCTTAAAATTTACGTATTTTGAGACTGTACACTTAATATCGATGGGAGTCTACACTTAATAACGACAGAGTAACATATACTAAATCTATAATTATGATAAATTGAACTTAGCTTTAAAAAATTTAACAAAAAAGTAACAAGTACTTTGGTCATGTTCATATATAGTTTGTTTACTTAAGAATGCAAAAATTCTGCTCATATTGGGTTCGATGATGAGTATACTCGATCGGGTCTCGGGTCGATATCTCTGTTTTCTTTTTACCGATTGTGACATCAAAATTATTATGAATGTGTTAGGACCAGATTTCTGGTCTAAATATTATTTATTGTCTATTGGTTTTTCACTAAATAAATCCTAAGTGTTGTTAAGAACTAAGACATTGTTAACAGGTTTCAAGCAATGTTGCAACCTCAGTTACAACCTACTAAGACAGTAGTATTAGGTTTCAAGCAATGTTGCAACCTCAGTTACAACCTGCTTAGACATCGTTGGTGGTTTCAAGTAATGTTGCAACCTCAGTTGCAATCTCAGTTCCAACCTGCTGTTCAGCAGAATTCTGTCTAGTTCTGTAAATCTGCATAACCGTTCTTTATTGATTATTATTTATTCTACAGTATGCAGGATATATTCTCATATGATCTTAAAGGTTTAATATGCGTAAATTGAGAATATCAAAGTGTTAAGGAAAGATGTTTTTCTAAAAGATATAAAGAGATTAGTTTATAAGGTTATGTTTCCTTTTAATATGTATCTCTATTTCTTATGCTTATCCTTATCACCTGTTTCAATCTTTGATCCTTATATACTCAGTAAAGATACGTTTAAAGATTGATTGTTATATGGAGTTGAATGTTTCATATGTTTATGAAAAGATATTATATCTAAAAGATATTATCTTTATATGTTTCCTTTCAAAGGAAAAGACTAACTCCTACTTTCAAGCTTGTTACTAAACAGGTATTAAACAATGATGATTGGAGTCAATCCATGCTGAAGAATCACGTAATGCTTGGAAAGATTGAAGCCAATCAACAAAGTCAAAAGCAATCAAAAGATATTGAAGATAGAAGATTGTTTTTACTTGCATATATACTTCGTAACTTTAGCTTGTAAAAGTGTGTGTTCTAAATTATAAAGAACCCATTCTTGAGAGAATACACAGTGAGCTTTTAAAAATAAAACAATGGTGGGATGTCATTGATTTATAAGTGATAGTTATAGAGTAAGAGCAATATAGAGATAGGCAGAAAAACCTAGAGCGAGTCTAAGTGTTTTTCATTAAAACTTGAATCTTATATTGTAAGTTTTTTATAATATCATAATCTGGGTAAGTGCCCCGGAGACGTAGCATAGTTAGGTGAACTCCGTTGTTAAATGTGCGTGTGATTTATTTCAACTACATTTAACTTTTTACAGTTCTGTCCATTAATACACTTGGTTCCAACTGTGGTTGCAACCTCACTTGGAACCTAACTGCAAAACTGCAACTAGAACAACGGATAGGAATTTAAGAAGGTAAGAACTTAGCATTGGCACGTACACTCGTCCCCTATACACCACTCATCTCACCATGTGCTTTGTCGTTATGGAACCATTTAACAATCAAATGCACAATACATTCTTCCCAAATTCAAATTCAAACTTTCACTTATTAGTTTTTCTCGTATATTTGTATACCAAACCTTTACATGAATATGTAGTAGTACATTAATTATATGAATGAATGGTCTCTATATTCACAATTGTAATTAATATAATCAGTAGTATATTGTCAAAACACGACATGATTATGAACCAATCAAAAAGAAACCTCACAAACTCACATTAACTGAACCATATACATTTATTTACCTTCACATGTATGTACTTTCTTACTTTGTTTGTTGTTTGAATGAAAAAAAAATGCATACATAATAAATTTATTTTATTACAACTGGTGGACCATTAAAGTAACTACTACTATATATACACACACATATTCTCTAGGCTTCACTCATAGAATCTATACCAAGCTCACTTCTCATGGAACTATAGATACATATATAGTCTGTTTTTACGTATATTAATACGGTGGCGGCCGGAGCTATGGCAAAGGGTCTAAAACTCACGACAAGCCGCATCGAGCGATTTCTTGGAACCTACCGCCACGGTCCAGCTGCCGGAGACTCACCGGAGCTTAGTGAGGATGAGGTCTGGTCGGTTATTAACGAGACCCAAGACACATGCACCCCACGCGCCGCTATAGGGAGTGGCCTAACTTTATTTTTTGATCAAGACCAATATCACAAGACGAAAACAAGGATTGGGCACAAGTTGGTTGTCCCACATGGTCAACACCACGTGGCATCTTCTGCACCAGTCAACATACCGGATTGGTCAAAAATATACCGAGCGGACTCGGTCGAGGTCTTGGGTGAGTTGAATGTGTATGATGATGAGGAGGATGGGGAGCAAGAGGTGGTACCTCCACACGAGTACTTAGCACAAGAGTATAGGAGGATGGCGACCAATTCAGTTTTTGAGGGGGTGGGACGCACGCTTAAGGGACGAGACATGAGTCGGGTCAGAGATTCTGTTTGGGGACAGACCGGGTTCGACGGCTAAATAAATCAACAGAGAAGTATTTGTAATCATATATCTGTATTAACGTGATCACAATCATCAAATAATTGAGATTTTCATTTTTTTTTACTATGTCATCACTTTGCGGCTATATGATCCTAAACTCGGTTCAAAGTACGTTTGTAACATGCAAGAGTTTGTTTAATTTAAAAAGGATTATTGAATGTTGATTTGGATTCCATGTTTTATTAGTTTGTATGATTATGGTTAATTAGGAGGAAAAAGATTTAATTATAGATTAAAAAAATGGAGGAAATTAATGAAATAATCAATTAAACGGGGTGTATACTGACTAATAAAAGTACCGGAATATTTAAGTGATAAAAACGGAAATGAGCAGGTGATCGATAACTTGTTGTTTTTAAGAAGTCGCTTTCAACAAAATGATTTTGACAAAATTAAAAACATAAAAATAGTATGTATTGTCCCTAGCTAATTAAAAAACAAACATTAAAAATGTTGTCACTGTTAATGGCTTAGGTTGGATATTTTTTTGAAACATATAGAAACCCCAAATGAACATAGTTGATCTCTTAAGTGTATGCCATTTGTTTAATGCTTTTTCCACTGTTTTTTCTTGTTGATCAACCCGTTGCTTTTTAACCTTTTGTATGATCTATTGATTTGTACATTATGCATATAAAGTAGTGTTGCAATTTTTAAAATTTCATTGGCCTCGTTAAAGTAAGGACTTTCTTGATATTTAATTACCGTCCCCTCCAAGAAATAGTTGTTTTTTAAAAACTGGTCAAAACACAAGGAAATTGTTTTCTTATAAAATCAAAATACACAAAGAAATTAGTACTATCAATTATGACTTATCACTATAACGAGGGTCTACTTCAGCTATTATATTGTCATTTTCACTCCTTTAATTATTCACAACCAGATTTTATAAATAAACTATTACTTATCATCAAATTAAATGGCCACTGAAATTACAATGGCTATCAAAAGAGTTAGTAGTGGTTGGATTTGATAAATCATTAGATCATAAAGCTACATAACTTACAGGGTTAATTCATGTTCATCTTTTCTATAACAAACTATCTGCCGCTGTTAATAATTTTCATATCCAATTACAATATTTAATGATTTATATACTAATTTAATAATAATTAATTAATCAGTATATTTTTGCTGACATAGCACGACGTGACACATGTTTGTTTAATTTGTGTCATAGTTGAGCATGAAAATTTGATATACAAAACATAAATTATTAAGTCTAACTAAAATCATGCATGTGAAGGTGACCTGGTGACAAGGGATCATGTGATTGATTAGGTATTCATGCTTTCCAATTTAGGCCTTGCTTGGCTGCAAAATTTAAGCTTATTCGAGACCGGCCACTTAATTAAGAATAGTTTATCAAGTTCAAAGCCTGGTCGTTTTCCAACTTGCGTAAAATGAAATGGCCGTTCATGTACCTTTATCTTTGGAGGGTCTCGTATTAATCTTTTGTCTCCTGTTATTGGTGATCACAGATGAATTAAAAGATATAACACAATCGTTACCAAAAAGAAATGAATACCAGGCATGCTTTATTAAAATGTTCATCAACTCAACAATCTTTATGTACATAATAATCGAGTTTATTTTGTTAAGATTGTTTTTATCTCCATAATTGAGGGTTGAAAAAACTGTTGGTATCAAGTGGAACGTGATGAGTAATATGGAGACAAATAGTTAAATGAAAATGGGGGAAAATAGTACAATTATTTGAAGGGTGGATACCATATTGCTTAGCTTTTTCAAGAAAGAGACACCCACCATACATTGGCCCGCCCCTTATATGTGAGCCACTTGTTAACTTCTTCAACTTATTAATAATTGACAAATTTATTATTCAATATGCATGCCCCACAATCAAATGAGCATCTCGTGAAAAAATTTACTATATTTTCTTTAGAAAAATGAGTGTTACATTTTGAGAAAAATTAAATAGCAATCTTACTTGAAAACTATACAACCAGATATTATGAAAACTTGTAGGAACTGTATATAATCGCATAGCATATATACTTGATGGGTTTGTTGGGATTTATTGTTCGAATGCACTTTTATACAATGCATTTTTGAATATATAGCCTGGTTTAAGTTGAGTATTGTAAATAAATAAGTATCGTAATGATACCAGTGATGAAAATTTTGGGTTAATTGCAAGTACATTGGACTGATACGTACTCAAATATTAAGTATAAATGCAATGCGATAATGAGTATTAGCTAGTAGTTAATATAAAAAAACAATGAGCCAGAATATAGGTACTAGGCAAAATTTTAATTTTTTTAATCAAGAGCTTCAAGGAAATGTTATACTAATGGCCGCGGAAGAAGGAAGACATGCTGATCTAGCAAAACGGGGACCAAATCGAGCATTGTATTTTTTTTATATTAATGGTGGGGAAAATCGAGCATTGTACTATGGGGTGTGACTGCTTAAATTAGATTGGGTGAAAAACGATTACGGTTCCAACAAATTTCAGTTAGTATACTATAATTCACTCTAAATATATACCCGAAAACACATTTTAGCCTCTCCCTTAATATCTTATGTAGAAAGTTAATTGCATTATGCTTCTAAAATACTCGCATATTAGATTCAGAAGCAATGACTGATGATAAGTAGCAGGTGCGCTAATTCTCAGTTATCTTTTTTCTTTTTGTTTGACACTTAAAACAGTTAAAATAAGTTATAATGCTCCATTTAAGAAGACATGTACTAGTTGAAATGATTTTGTAAAAAAAAAAAAAAGAGGTTTTGTTACGACATCAGACATCAGACATCATGATTGGATCTCGAGTTTTGTAATAGTACCGATGACATGGGAAATCTTTTTTGTCAAAAGAGTAAACAGAAACAATTGATTGAAAAAACTTAATTCAAAGTGTTTCAACTCAAGGCATGTGTAAATGATTACAAACACTCAATATAAAGCTTCAATTATGCAACATATCACGCCACAATATACTTTACACAAACTAGTAACATGCCTATAAACACATTAACTTAACCCCCAATACACATAAATCCACTTCTTAGCACCCTCTCTTTATAAGTTATTTTCGGCTTCTATATATATAGTCCCTCTGGAGTTATCTCACTTAGCTTCACACAAGACCATAAAAGATGGCTATTGTTGCACCTGTTGAGGTTGGTACACGCGACACAATAGCATCGCTAGTGAAACAAGAAATTGAATATCTCCGCAAACTTGAATTTGGCAATGGAGAGTGCTCTAGAAGCTCTCATGGACCTTTTGAGGAGGGGTATACATCATGCAGAAAAAGTAGTTTATGGCATATTTTCAAATCTTTGATAGTTGTAAAGAGGTGGAAAAGGAGAAAAACAAGAAATGGACTTATTCCAAGGATGGGTAAGTTTAGTTACATGAGCCTTGAACATGATGTGAAAGAACTCGAGGTTTAAGAAAACACATTCGTTCCGAAGTTTTGACTTTTAACTTAGGTATTTCACATTACTTGGTTGCCAGCATAAAGCTGTAGTTTTTAATATCTTTGCCTGAACAACGAAGCCTAAGAGATTTTTAACTCGGATATTTTTTTTCTTGCATACATTTGCAGCCAAAAAAGTTATTAATATCTTAATCATGACAGTTATTTGCAATGCTCTAGACTTAACCAGGAATCATGTCCACTCATTTAAGCCATGTCAGCGCAACCACGGGTATAATGAAGAGCACACGATGGTTAAACATATATAAGGAGCTGGTTTTTTGACTCATTCAGCTTGGACACAGTTCTTAAGACGTCCAACCAATGAATTATATACAACTTAAAATTTGACGAAAAAGTTAAACTAAAGCAAAGAAGTCCTTAACTTATAAATTTGAAAATATCACTTCAATAGAAGAAAAACCAAAAGGAAAAACATCGATTAACTAAGCAATCAAAACTGGATAAACTATAAAGTTCTCTTATAGACTACTCTGCACTGCCTAACTATGACCCATTAGGCGAATAATCAAGTTTATGAAAAAAAACAAGTACTTTACATGATTACTTATAAATCTTAAAATCATATTCTAGTGTTCTTCCCCAGTCGTCGCGGGTTAGTGAAAACCAACTTTTCTCATAAGAAATAACGTGGAGACTCTCTCTAAGATGGCATTTTGCCACTAGTGTATCTCTAAGAAAATTGCCACGGGCATCATAAGCCTTTAAATTCCAGCCATCATACCCCAAGTCACTCCTCACTAATACTCCACCTTCACTAGTTTTAAAAATTGCCATCATGTCATAAGATAAACCTGTTGAAATAACAAAGGCACTCATCGAAGACTCCTAAACTAACAATGACATCTCTACCACCCTTCTTAGGTTGTGACATTGCTATTTCAATGAACTCATCTTTGCTAACATCAAAATAAACTATTTGGTTCGGATGTTCACACACACGATTAAAATTATCCAAACCAGTACAATTGCAAATCCAATGTCTATGACCTTTAAAAAACGGCCCCTGTCCCATTTCTGCTACCTTACAATTAGGGTGGTAATTGATCATTTTCCAACTATTGGTTCCACAAGTGGCCACAAATACATCTTCATTGAACCAAGCAAGTCCCATATCTCTCTCTACTAAACCTTGTATTTATCATTGGTAGAACAAAAACATAGATCAGCCAGGTGTTCAGTATCACGCAAATATGCTTTCTTTTCAAATGTAAGCACCTTTCTGGTGAAATTTGTGAATGGGTTCCACACATACAAGTCAATATCGATTTGAATAAGTAACAAATCGTTACAAGTCGAATGAGCCTTAACCTTGTGACTATGTACCAAGTGTTCTTCCAATGGGCTACAAGCAGTTTGGACCCCAGTCTCGTAGTCATATATAAACGGAACAAAAATGGTTTCTTCTTTAAAAACATTAAAAGTTTGGGGACGCTTCGGACTGGGACTACGTTCGAGATCATATGTTGCTATTGTTTTGAAACACATCTATAACGAGCAAGACTTTTGAGGGGTAATTTTGATAGTATCTCAATAAGAATTTCTTCAGGCATGAAAACGGAGGAGTTCTTGGCGCTTCTTTCATCATATCCCCAAAATAAAATCTGTGGCACTCCAGTCTTACTCTTCACGTGTTCGCCTATTCAAGAAAATATAACATCCTTCAAATTTTATAATCATCACCGTGAAATGCAACAATTGCAGTTTCGAATAGAGTTTTCTGTGTTTTGAGACAAAAGGAACATAACCCAAAAAATGAGAACAAGTTAACCCTAAAATAGGAATTTAAACTTTTTGATGGTAATAGGAGGATCGGGTACCCAATACTAACTTCACATTCTTAGATTTTCTTTTCTCTTGATCAAAAGATTTTTTCACTGCAGATATCTTTGTAGGTAATTAATTTAGTATAAAACTACTTGATCAGTGAATTCTACCCCTTCTGGTTTTATAATTTTGGATCCACCTTTTTACATATCGGTTCCGCTAACATGTGCCCTCGTAATAAGTATGTGCATAATAATAGCATATCGGTTTCGCTAACATGTGCCCTCGTAATAAGTATGTGCATAATAATAGCATTTAATGTAACAATGTTTAGAAAACAATCATAATTATTACTACGACGAAACATTACAACACAATAAAAAGTCAAATATAATATTACAGAACCCTGGTTGTAACTATCTAAAGTTAAATATTAATTAAAAAAAGTTAATCATTTAATATATTTTATTTTTCTGAACATAATATTAATTAAATAAATTATACTTAATCCATCATATGTTACAAGATATAATGCAATTAATACTAAACCAATTTATTTTCATAATATCAAGATATATAAGATAAATTGTGTCACAATTAATGCCCAACATGTGCCCCGAGAGTACACCCTAGCTTTTCCCTTTATCAATGTATGTACCGATTTTGAGTCTTTTGATGTTTTATGGTGTGTTTTTAGCTTAATTACGGAAAAAAAAAACTTGTAAACTCCGAACAAGTTTTTGTTAATAAGCTACAAGGAATCGAAATTTTCATCATAGGCTTCACGTAAATCATAATTTGTCTGCAAACCTAGAAAATAGAGAGTAAAAAATATATTTGTGAGTAATAACAGTTGGAGAAATACCTTGAATGATGTTTGCATGAGAGTGATTCTTTGAAACAGTCAACTTATTTGACTGTTTATGGTACGGTTACCTTAATCACCGTTAGATTAGAAAATAAATTGTTAGAAATATAGTTATAGAGCCTATTTTTTAGAATTTGGAATTGTACGGATTCTAAATAGAATTAAGGAAAGTCTATAAGACTAAGGAAGGATTAGTAAAAATAGATTCTATGTATGTATATTTACTAATTATTTATTTATTTAAAAAAGTTTACAGTGTAATTTTACATACATATCTTCATATTTATTTAAAACTTAAATATCGTCATGCACGCACGCACCCTCTCTCCCGGCCATATCTTCATATTGTAATTACATGATTTTTTGTAACACATATTTTATAATTTTTTTAATTACATAATTTCCGTAGTGTTTAAACTAAAATATTAATGCATTCTTAGAAGTTAATAAATCATGTTTAACTTAAATTGACCTAACAAATATATAGCTCAATTTGGTTATCTGTGAATAAACTACCTAGTATATTATTTCTTTTTCTAGACTAATTTCCTTTTCAAAGCTGAATTAGGATTGGTGTAAAAAAGTATAAATTACATATTAAACAACGTTGTTGGCACAGTTTGACTCTGTTATTCAGTTTTTAACAACAGGCTCTTCGTTTTATTTACATATATAAAACGAAGATCCTCTAACCCTGCAATGTGCAATTACAATCTTCATTCACGACAAGATTTTCCTGATATTCATGCAAATCCACTTAAGGGTATTTCCAGAGACACGAGAGAGTCTTACCCGTACATACCCGAAGAACTTGTTACTAATATACTATCAAGATTGCCTGTTCAATCTCTCGCTCGTTTCGAGTGTGTTTCGAAACAATGGCAAGATCTAATCAGTTATATAACCCCCGTGACATACATCCCCAAGCTTTTAATTATATCTCGTTTGAAGAACAATTATTTCTGCAGGTTCAATTCACTTGACAATGAAACCCATCTCGAAAACTTGTCTAGCCCAATAGATCAACGCTTGTTAAACGGAAACACGGTAATTAGAGCCTTTTGTTCTTGTAATGGTTTGTTTCTTATGCAAATCGGTTGTGATTTATTCATATGGAACCCAATGAGAGAATTCTTAAGGAAAGTACTTACGTGCCCTAGATTGGACGATGGGACTTGTAGAAACAATTTGTTGGCAGATCTGTGCTATGACTATATCAACGATGAGTACAAGGTCATGTTGGTTGAGCGTATGCGCCTCTGCTTTTGTTGTGACATCAGACAAAATTTTTATATGACAGCTTGTGGGTCCCGTGGTTGGAAAAAATTAGCTGCTCCTTCTGTTTGTAATACGGGTCCGTTTTTCAACGGATATAGACACTGGCTTTGCGAAGGTTACATGTACTATGGGGACGGCCCTATATATAACTATGTAGTTTACTTTGATCCTAGCACGGATGAGTTTGTTGAAGTACCAATGCCAGAACCTAAAAAGGATTACCAGGATCAAGTTTTTGGTTTAGGAGTTTGTGATGGGTATTTTTGTATGATACGTCCAGATAATCCGTATGAACATGAAGGCAATGTAGAGTTTTTGGCGATGAAAGAGTACGGAAGTAAGGATTCGTGGGAAATTATGTTTGTGATTTCAAACGTACATAATTTACGTACCATGGTACCTTTATTCAAAACAAAAGATGGTGAAGTATTAATAGGTACAAACTATGGGAGTGTAAAGGCTTATGATGTTGACGGGAATTTTCTTAGGGATATTTTGGTTCCGATGTCTGGATGTTCTTTTGATGTTATTTATTATGAGGAAAGTTGGTTTGCACCAACCGCCTACGATTTGGAACTTTCCGAAGATATCTTCTGCTATGATTTGAGTGATTCTGATAATGAAATATTATATTCGCATTACAACGAAAGCTCATCAGACGAAGAAGAGGTTTGGCCCCAGAAGAAAAGGATGGAAAAGAAGTTTCATTATATCAAAAACACATCCGAGAATTCGACAACCAAGACTTCAGGCGATACTCAAAAAAGAAGATATCGACGAAAAAGAAAGAAAACAAACTATAAACCAAAGTACGGATATATGAGTTTTTACTTGTAACCCATTCTAAGTATCTCGGCGAATCTCTTATTAAAAGAAAAGTAGTTTAATAGTTTTGTGTCAGCAATGGCTAATTAGATGATTTATTTTTTGAAGTTACAAATTAAACCTTTAATGCCATTGTTTTATGTAGCTAATTAAACTTCTTTTTAGTTATTTTAATAAAGAATTTTTTGTTGTTAATTATTGCTTTGCCGGTACATTATTTTTCGCTCTTGAAGTTTTTCTTTTTTGTATAATAATGTCAAGAAAATCTCGTTAAGTGAAGATCGTATCCACATTTTGAATCATAAAACTCCGATATATTTAAGGTTTGCTTCTTTTTTTTTCATGATCTTGTGACATCTCTTGAGCTTTATGTTTTTTGTTTTTGTGGGTCGTCTTTCTCCACCATTAGTAGCAAATATATTATCCGATAAGTTATCATATATAAAGGCTAAGTTTATGCGGCTAACTAATTAGTCAAATTAAAAAAAAAGTCTAACTGGTTTATCAAATGTGACATTATGATTATTTAGGGTTTTTTTAGTTCTTCTACATCGAATTTGACATCAAATTTGTTGTAACAACTACTTAATTAGCTTAGTATAAAGTTTTAAACAAAATTCTCACCAGAACAGAAAACATCAAGGAAGATCGATCACTTAAAAAGTACACTCATAGAATATTACCACCCGGCCATAAATAACTTTATGCACTTTTTTCAATTTAGTGATCTGAACTACCAAAGTCACTCATTCTTTGTCAAGCAAACGGAGATGGCACTAAAATAAATTAAATAATTTTGATAGTAAAATGTACTCCGTATTAAATTGGATGCTTCTACGTACCAAAGATACTACATTGAAAAATGTATATTTCACAAGGTATTAAACTGTATAAATCCCTAAAAATAATGCAGATAAAATTAACAAATGTCTGATGTTTATAGTTGTCGTGGGCTATCGTCTGAATGGCCAAGACCGAGAACTGAGAACTTCAGAAGTCGTTTCAATTCCCCACATCTGGTTGATAAATCCAGCAGTGTCACGAGAATTGACATACATATTATACTATAAGGTAAAACTTGTGCAACACTTGTCTACAACAATTATGATTAAATATTCCACTCAATGACCTGATCAATAATTTTTACAAGATTAACAATAAATAAGCTAAAATATAGTAATGTCAATTAATCCCACACAAACTACGAGTCATCTGTCAAATATAAGCAACCAAATAGTGTATAATAATCCGATAGTCATTATATCGGTAGGGAAATAGAAATGTTTTGGAAAGGTAATTAATGTTGGTTTTGGGTACTATTTCGAATACTATAAAAGAAAGAACAATAAAATAAAGAAGACAGGAACGCAATGGAAATAACAATTTATTTCTCACAATTGGAATATGAATTACAATTCCTGACTCGTACAGAATTAAATTAAACTGCTGGACTGGTTTTGCAAATAACCAAACTGCCGGACTGTTTTGGAAATAAAATAAACTGCCGGACTGTTTTCAACAAATAAAAAACTGCCGGACTGTTTTAACAAATAAGAAACTGCCGGACTGTTTTAAACAAACTGCCGGACTGTTTTAACAAATAAAAAACTGCCGGACTGGTTTTAAACAAACTGTCGGACTGGTTTTAACAAATAAAAAAATGCCGGACTGTTTTGTAAATAAAACAAACTGCCGGACTGGTTTTAACAAATAAAAAACTGCCGGACTGGTTTTTAACAAATAAAAAACTGTCGGACTGTTTTTTGTAAAAGCTGGAAATTACAGAACTGAAATTACAGAATTGAAAGACTGAAATTAAACAGTACTGTAAAGTAAATACAGAAAAGAAACAGTACAGGAAAAATAAATTACAGAAAAGAAATGGTACTGAAATGAAATATACAGAATGTAAAGGACTGAAAAATAAATAACAGAAATTAAAAATAAGAGGCAACTGCTGAGCAGTTTCCCTTAAACAATATTTCCCGAACCACCTTTAAAGGTTTCTGGTTTCGGGACTTTGTTCCCAAGGTACAACTTATATCTCAGAGTGGCTCGTATGGAAACCGGCACCGAACCACAGGTCGAGCTGTTGGTGGTGCGGTTCTCTCTCTCTATATGATGCTTATGTTGTGAGTTGTGTGTTTGAAGGTGTGCTGAAATGAGAGGGGGAGGGCTGCCTTTTATAGGCTCTATAGAAACCGCAGCCATAATTGTGGTCATTAATTCTGGGAGTTACACCCACAGAATCCGCTCAATTTAATTCTGAAACCGCAGCATTTAATCTCATTCATTGCTGACGTTTCTCTTGCTGGAAACTCTAGGGACTCCTTTTGTATTTTATACAAAACTCCCTATTCGGGTTTGGACCCAAGACCCAAGACCCGAGACCCGAGACCCGAGACATTCCCCAAATCCCAAATCCCAAATCCCAAATCCCAAATCCCAAATCCCAATCCCAATCCCAATCCCAATCCCAAGCCCAAGCCCAAGCCCAAGCCCACACCCGCGCCCGCGCCCGCGCCCGTGCCCGAGCCCGAGACCCGAGACACGAGACACGAGCGAGCGCGCGTGTGTGGTACACACTAATACTCTTAGGTGTATGTGGACATGTTAGTTTAATAACTACATGGGTTGGTATGGTATATATATTGTAAAATTAACTCTTAATCTTTCAATATGGGATTATACCAAATGGTTTTTTCCCTTACCATTTCGGTTTTCCAGATTTTCCAGATTTGAGCTCCCGAGGTACCAACTTTGAAGCCAATTTGTATTCACACCCATTCTCCGAATAGGTCATGTGATATACCGTTACGAAGCTCGTCACACGGGCTACTCAACCACGTTGAGTACGGTATAAACAACTCAGCGCTGTTACACGAAATAATGACTCGAAGTTGGTCCAGTGACCATTCGGAAACACCCATGTTTTCACATGCTTTTCCAACAATCCCCCACATGAATGCAATTGGCTGAAAATAAAAATGCTCCTAAATGCATACGAGAGAACCGCAAGAGTTCACTGCATAAGGACAGGTAGCGCGCGCCTTGAACCTGCCGTAGTGACGTAAAATCTGATATGCTACTATTGGGTAGCCTTTAAGCCTTGAACCCTTTAGCGTTTGTGCATACCAGGGTAATGCGCACACAGTGTCCTCTCTACACCACTTACTAAGCCCTTTGGTTGTTGTCCATATTTGGCCGTGGACTGCCTTGGCAAAATTCAACCGAGTGCTCTAGTGATTTAGCCCATGGCTCATCACATAGTATCGGCCATACACACTCGTCATAGGTGATGTCAAGTTAAGGGTGTCCTGACTCACCCCTCTCGATCTTCGAGATACTTGTTTTCATTAAGAGCCTCATGCTCACCCTTAAGATGGTCTAGGTCTATCACTCTTTCATCATAGAAATGGGCTGGGAACTTAAGTTCCCGAGTGCTTTGTTCGGTCACCCCCACAGTTCGGTTTTCCCGTTGAACCCGAGGCTGGAGAATCCAGTTCGGGTTGGGTTGCCTCTGAGGAGGTTTCCAGTTTGATGGGCTTCAACCCCATTCCCCTCGATGAAACTTCAACTCCTACCTGAGTTAAGCCTTTTGTAAATGGATCCGCTATACTGTCTTTAGATCTCACAAAATCTAATGACACCACACCGTTAGCTAACAATTCTCTTATGGATTTATGTCTCCGACGAATATGTCGGGACTTTCCATTATACATATGATCCTGCGCCCGTCCAATAGTCGACTGACTATCGCAGTGCATGCTTATTGCTGGGACAGGTTTCGGCCACATTGGAATTCCTTCCAGAAAGCTTCTCAGCCAATCAGCCTCTTCTGTTGCTAGATCCAACGCTATGAACTCGGATTCCATAGTTGATCTAGCTATGCACGTCTGCTTGAATGATCTCCATGAGACAGCTGCTCCTCCCATCACGAACACATATCCGCTAGTGGATCGTGTACTGTTGGAATCCGAGATCCAGTTTGCATCAGAATACCCTTCCAGTACAGCTGGATATCTGGTATAATGCAACCCTCGGTCTGCTGTGTATCTCATGTATCTGAGAAGTCTCATGATGGCCTTCCAGTGTTCCTCATTTGGATTACTGGTGTACCTACTCAGTCTACTCACTGAGTTGGCTATGTCTGGTCTAGTACAGTTCATGACGTACATCAGACTGCCTATTATTCGAGAATATTCAAATTGTCTCACACTCTCCCCAAAGTTCTTTTTCAGGGTGGTTGAGATCTCTATCGGAGTTCTGGATGTAGCTCTACTATCTTTATCAAATTTGTCAAGCATCTGCCTGACATAGTGAGTTTGAGATAGCGCATATCCGTCTGATGTCTTGGTAATTTTCATACCAAGTATAACATCAGCGACACCCAAGTCTTTCATCTCGAATTTTTGTGACAACATTTTCTTAGTGGAGTTGATGTTATCAATACTCCCTATTATTATCATGTCATCTACGTAGAGGTAGACTACCACGTAGTCCTTTTCATTTCCTTTTACGTAGACGCATTTGTCACATTCGTTTATCCGAAAACCGTTTGATAGCATCACTCTATCAAATTTTTCGTGTCATTGTTTAGGTGCTTGTTTAAGTCCATACAAGGACTTCACAAGTTTACACACCTTGTGCGCTTTACCTGGAACCACAAACCCTTCCGGTTGTTCCATGTAAATTTCCTCTTCCAGCTCACCATTCAAAAACGCCGTTTTAACATCCATTTGATGTATTTCCAGATCGAACAATGCTGCGAGAGCAATGACTATCCGGATTGATGTCTTCCTGGAGACAGGAGCATAGGTGTCGAAATAGTCGACACCTTCGGTTTGTCTAAAACCTTTCACTACAAGACTTGCCTTGTATTTCTCGATTGTTCCATCGAGCTTTCTCTTCCTCTTGAAGATCCACTTGTGTCCTAGTGGCTTACACCCGGGTGGTAGATCCACTAGTTCCCAAGTGTGATTTTGTAATATCGATTCAACCTCATTGTTGATCGCTTCCTCCCAATATTGGGCTTCCGGGGATGACATTGCTTCTTTGAATGTCGCCGGTTCGCCTTCTATCATGAAGGTTACAAAATCTGGACCGAAAGACGTTTCCTTTCTAGCCCTTTTACTACGTCGAGGCTCTTCTTCTTCTTCCTCCAACGGTTCACTTGCCCCCACATTTTCCTCACTGTGTGACTCCTCAGTCTCTACAGTTATGGAAGACTTGCGGGGAAAGATCTCCTCGAAGAAAGAAGCTTCTCGAGCTTCGATGATAGTATCTACATGCACATCGGGATTATCCGACTTGTGCACTAGAAAACGATAAGCACTACTGTTTTGTGCATATCCTATGAACACACAGTCTACCGTCTTTTGCCCTATTCTCGTTCTTTTCGGAAGCGAGACAAGGACCTTCGCGAGACAACCCCAAACCCTTAAGAATTTATAGCTCGGCCTATGGCCTTTCCATAGTTCATAAGGTGGTTTATCACGCTTCTTATGCGGTAGCTTGTTCAATACATAGTTGGCGGAAAGCAGCGCTTCCCCCCACATGTTCTGGGGTAACCCAGAACTTATTAGCATAGCATTCATCATTTCCTTGAGCGTTCTATTCTTACGCTCAGCAACCCCATTCTGCTCCGGAGAGTATGGGGCTGTCGTTTGATGTATAATGCCATTTTCTGCGCATATCTGCGCAAACGGTGCTTCGTATTCACCGCCTCTATCACTCCTCAACATTTTAATCTTTTTATTGAGTTGATTTTCTACTTCGGTCTTATAAAGAGCGAATTTCTCTACCGCTTCGTCTTTACTTCTCATTAAGTAGACATAGCAGTATCTAGTACAATCATCTATAAACGTGATGAAATACTTTTTCCCTCCTCGCGTTTGTATAAACTTTAAGTCGCATACATCCGTGTGTATTAGACCGAGAGGTTCAGTACTTCGTTCAATATGTTGATACGAAGACTTGGTTAATTTTGCTTCAACACAAACCTCACATTTATGTTGTTTATCAAATACAAAATTAGGCAGTAGATTCAGTGATATTAATTTCTTCATAGAATTAGAATTCACATGACCTAATCTACCATGCCATAAATTAAATGAATCACAAGAATAAGCAAACGAAGTTTTATTGGCCACTTGGGCAACATTCACGATTACATTATTCTTGGTACTGGCCTCAGCCTTAGTACCCTCAATAGCTAACTCGGCTTTAGGAGCCGGAGTACCAACATTTAATTTAAACATGCCGTTGGTCATATAGCCACGGCCTACATACATTCCGTTCAAAGTGATTACAATTTTTGCAGATTCAAATACAAGTTTAAATCCTTTGTTCACCATCACGGACCCGGAAACCAGATTCTTGCGAATTTCCGGCACATGGAGCACGCCATTCAGTGTGAGCTCCTTTCCCGATGTCATCTTCAGCAGCACGGTTCCTTTTCCTTCCACCCTGGAAGTAGCCGAGTTCCCCATGAAGCAGCTCTCATTGTCCACGGCCGTATAGGTCTTGAACATCCACTTGCTGGCACAGATGTGACTAGTGGCGCCTGTGTCCAGCCACCATTCCTTTGGGTTGCTCCCCACCAGGTTCACTTCAGAAACCACAGCACTCAGGTGCATGTACTCTTGTCCAGCATCATCTCCTCCCTCAGCCACATTAGCCTGAGCAGGTGCCCTCTTCCTCCCTTTCCCTTGGAACTTCCTCTTTGGGGGGGGGGGGGGGGTTGGGCTTGTCGGTGCGCATCTTACAATCCGCGGCACGATGGCCCGGTTTGTTGCACACAAAGCAGTCTCCCATGAATTTCTTCTTGAGAGAGGCACCGACCCCGCTGTCAAAGCGTTTCCGCTTAGACACAGCGTCCTCAACCACATGGGCCTTGGCAACCGCGTTGCCTGCTCCGCCACCGCCTTTCCTTCCGGATCGGCGGTTGCTTTGCTCAACATTGAGCCTCTCAATGAGTCCCTCCAAGGTCATAGCCTTTCGCTTGTGTTTCAGGTAGTTTTGAAACTCTTTCCAAGAAGGTGGCAGTTTCTCAATCATTAATGCCACTTGGAAAGGTTCGTTGATAACTAACCCTTCAACCTCAAGCCTATGGTATATGAGTTGGAGTTCCTCAACCTGCTCGATGACACTCTTCCCATCAGTCATCATGTACTCATGAAAGTCCGTGACGACAAATTTCTTTGCGCCAGCGTTATTCACTTTGTACTTTCGTTCGAGAGACTCCCAAAGCTCCTTTGCAGAAGCCTTGGGCTCGAATACACTGAAGAGAGTGTCATCCAGAGCACACAGGATGTAGTTCCGGCATAGGTAGTCGCCGTGTTTCCACGCTTCTACCGCCGAAACCGTCTGCACGTCCTCATCGTCCTCGCTTAGGACGGGTGCAGACTCCTTAAGAAAACGGGTCAGATTAAGGGCAGTTAAATAAAACAGCATCTTTTGCTGCCAACGTTTGAAGTTGTTGCCCCTAAACTTTTCCGGTCTCTCCAGTTGAGAGGTTGGCAACATTGGCATCGCCGGCGTTGCCGGAGCCTTGCCCTTTGCCCTGGCCGCAGCCACAAGCGCTGCCTTGGCCGCAGCCTTAGCAGCAGCCTGTGCTGCGGCCTCTGCCGCAGCCATAGCATCGGCCTTTGCCGCAGCGGCGTCGGCCGCAGCCTTTGCCGCAGCAGCTTCGGCCTCAGCCTGAGCCTGAGCCTGGGGCCCCCCACTCGCAACGCTCGCAATGTTATGGCTACTGCCAATCACAACTGCGCCCTGCACGAATCCCGAAGGATCGATGGGTGTTTGATCCTCATTAGTCATCTGAAATGACAAATTAAAACCGTTTAGTTTCTCGCAAGAAAACTAAAATTCTTAATCGCAAATACTAATTATAACTTAATTAGATTGCTTCAAAAGAATAAAACAATAAAAGATATTCTAGCGTGAAAATCAAATCACTTTTGATTTCACTAAGAATTCTTTATAGTATTCTAGAATAAAAGATTAAAACCAATTCGGATTTATTCTATGTGCAAATTTCAATTTCTAGTAAACTAGCAATGATTTTGCGAGAATAAAAACCGAGACGTCAACAAAAAATAAAAAGGAAAAGTCCTTTCTTATTTCGAAAATAGAAAAACCAAAAAAAATTATTGTTTAAGATTGTTGGTTTTGGGTACTATTTCGAATACTATAAAAGAAAGGACAATAAAATAAAGAAGACAGGAACGCAATGGAAATAACAATTTATTTCTCACAATTGGAATATGAATTACAATTCCTGACTCGTACAGAATTAAATTAAACTGCTGGACTGGTTTCGCAAATAACCAAACTGCCGGACTGTTTTGGAAATAAAATAAACTGCCGGACTGTTTTCAACAAATAAAAAACTGCCGGACTGTTTTGTAAATAAAACAAACTGCCGGACTGTTTTAACAAATAAGAAACTGCCGGACTGTTTTAAACAAACTGCCGGACTGTTTTAACAAATAAAAAACTGCCGGACTGGTTTTAAACAAACTGCCGGACTGGTTTTAACAAATAAAAAACTGCCGGACTGTTTTGTAAATAAAACAAACTGCCGGACTGGTTTTAACAAATAAAAAACTGCCGGACTGGTTTTTAACAAATAAAAAACTGCCGGACTGTTTTTTGTAAAAGCTGGAAATTACAGAACTGAAAAGTAAATTACAGAATTGAAAGACTGAAAGTAAACAGTACTGTAAAGTAAATACAGAAAAGAAACAGTACAGGAAAAATAAATTACAGAAAAGAAATGGTACTGAAATGAAATATACATAATGTAAAGGACTGAAAAATAAATAACAGAAATTAAAAATAAGAGGCAACTGCTGAGCAGTTTCCCTTAAACAATATTTCCCGAACCACCTTTAAAGGTTTCTGGTTTCGGGACTTTATTCCCAAGGTACAACTTATATCTCAGAGTGGCTCGTATGGAAACCGGAGGGCTGCCTTTTATAGACTCTATAGAAACCGCAACCATAATTGTGGTCATTAATTCTGAGAGTTACACCCACAGAATCCGCTCAATTTAATTCTGAAACCGCAGCATTTAATCTCATTCATTGCTGACGTTTCTCTTGCTGGAAACTCTAGGGACTCCTTTTGTATTTTATACAAAACTCCCTATTCGGGTTTGGACCCAAGACCCGAGACATTCCCCAAATCCCAAATCCCAAATCCCAAGCCCACACCCGCGCCCGTGCCCGAGACACGAGACACGAGTGAGCGCGCGTGTATGGTACACACTAATACTCTTAGGTGTATGTGGACATGTTAGTTTAATAACTACATGGGTTGGTATGGTATATATATTGTAAAATTAACTCTTAATCTTTCAATATGGGATTATACCAAATGGTTTTTTCCCTTACCATTTCGGTTTTCCAGATTTTCCAGATTTGAGCTCCCGAGGTACCAACTTTGAAGCCAATTTGTATTCACACCCATTCTCCGAATAGGTCATGTGATATACCGTTACGAAGCTCGTCACACGGGCTACTCAACCACGTTGAGTACGGTATAAACAACTCAGCGCTGTTACACGAAATAATGACTCGAAGTTGGTCCAGTGACCATTCGGAAACACCCATGTTTTCACATGTTTTTCCAACAATTAAGATTACAACCAACTGGGAAATTCTCTTTCGAAAAAAAAAACTGGGAAGTTTAATGGTCACTAATTCGTTATACTTTAACCTCATGTACAGCCTAACAACAATTATGAAGACGAAAAAAATCAGGGAGGAAAAGTTCAAGAATCTTGAGAAGTGTACAACTGAACATGTCTCGGCCAAACTTGACCATATACATCCTTCTTTACATATCTCCGGTCCCATGACCATGGAATATCTGCATTAGGAGAGAGACGAAATGAATTAACAAGGACCAGGACTACTTGAGGATGAGTAAAACTAGAGCAGTTATAAAATGAAGAAAAAGGCGAACCTTCATGTGAGTAGGGCTTTGGAGGAAGTTCATAAGGTACAGGCAGCGGGATTATTGACGAATCGTCTTTATTCCCTTGCCAGGCTAGTGTCACGAGCTTTGTTCTTTTCACTTCTGAACTTTCTGATGCTTCAGTATTTTGATTCTGAACCTAAAATTGAACAAAAAAGAAAAACGCAAACTAAATATGAGAGCAGTTTCATGCGATAAAGATCAAGCATTAAAAACTGATTGTTGCAATGAATAGAAAAAGGCAAAACAGTGTAATATTCCTGTATAGTATTTATTTAGTTCACCAAAGGGATACTTAATTAATAGATCGATCAAGAAAGAAATGTAGATGTATCCTTGCATTTTGTACAGAAAAAATGAATAAAATTGATACTGGTGAAGTGTCATAGGTACCTTTGTTGAGTTCAAATCATCTGTACAAGAAAATGCATGCCCATGCTGGACTTTTGAGGGTAGAAAAAGCACTCCCAGCTGAAAAAGAACAAACCAAACGGAGCCATAATTAGAAAAAAAGGTACTTCTACAACCTGATAATTACAAAAACCCCATTTTTAAGCTCAAACACTAGAATGTTTAATGGTACACAGAGGGAAAATATTCGAAAAGGGATAGGACTCCACTGCTATCACTCAAAAGAACGGCCTTTATTAGTTATATTTAAACAGTTTGGAACTTGTGGACGAGAAAGGAAAAGAGTGGAGAGTGGAGAGTGGAGAGTGGAGAGTGGAGAGTGGAGCGTGGAAACAAAGCGGAAACAATCTCTCTTTGCTTAATTTAAACAAGGAATAGGCAGGAAAATAATAAGAGTTGGAGAATACAAGAGAACTGAAGGACTCAAAAATACTCTTTTCCCATTAATTGTAATTTATTTTTCTAGATTTTTTCAATTGTTACTCTTTGATGCTAGTATACCTCATACGAACGGATCATCAACTGGGTATTGTTTTTCTGAAGTGCTCCCCAGGCAGCTTTGCTCAAGTTCGCTGAGGTTAGCAAAAACCACCTGAAAAGTCATAAGAAAAGGATGATGTTAAAGATAAATATTTCCAAAGAAAAATGTGTCAACGCATAGGAAACTAAATATAAAGGGAAAGAAAATGGGCAAATGCAAGAAAAATGTCTGAAGTCCTTACGCGAGTTCTTGACCACTATAACGTGTAAACGTCTTAATATGAGGCATTGCACGGCTGTAATATTAAAGAAGTAATTAGGAAATTTAGTATGGACAGGAACAAAAAAGTACTAAAAGAAAAGAGACCTACAAATATTTGATATCAGAACTTGGCAATGAGTCAAATTTACTTAAAAAGCTTGATATGTCGCAGTAATACATATTAATCAGAAGCCAGATGCAATTAGTTTATAAATTGCCATCAGTTATAGTGAGGGTGTGAGAGACATGGGGGAGAAAATTACAAAAAATACTTTTAATATGCTTATTGATTTTTTTAAAAGAGCAACCGAGTGGATAGAAAAGAAACGAAATGTTCTTACCAGCGGCCAGTGTGGGTTGCCTTCCATTTTGCCCAATACTTGTTTAAAAAACCTTTTTCCACGTTTTTTAGGGGGCTTGGAATGGCACTACCAGCAGCATAACCCTGGAAAATAAAGGGAAAAATCACCATAGTCCAAGCTGAAATTAAATATATTGCTATGTTATTGGAAGAATACACTGAAGTGACTGAATGACGACATTTCTATTCTCCATAAAACCATTTGTCAAACACTATAAAACCAAAGTAAAGGATGATTCAGCGCAAGTTACTAAAATCCGGCTTCCTCATAATGTTAAGTTTATATCATTTAACTAAAACTTTTCTAAATCGTCTACTTACAGGTAGTCTAACACTTAACATGTTTAAATTACCTCTAATGAACATCTAACATCTTCCACGGCGGGCCAAATTATTTGTGCCCCACCTAAACCCAGAGGCGTTCTATCTTCTGATAGTCCTGATGACAGAGAAGATGCAAACTCAACCATCCATTTCTCATCCAACGAACCAAGGGATGAGAACTGCAACCAAATATATTTACCAAAATGGAATTTAAAAACAACTCCAGAAAAAAAAAAAAAAAAAAGTTCTTTGTCATAGAGAGGAAGAACCATGAAAATTGTAGGGATAATTTTCAAAACTGAAGAAGATTCACGCAATCCAAATACCAAACTATGCTAATAAGACTCTGGTTACCTGATAAACAAGAGGAGATTTTTGAAACTTTTTATCAAATACACAATCCTGGAGGATAGTGCGAAGCTTTATATGTCCCCACTTTTTCAAATTTGGACCATTGTGATACCCAGGAACAGATCCAATTAATCTTACCTGAAAATTTTGGTAATATTACAACTAAGAGATCAGATGATAAAGACAAATAGCAAGATTTTCGGATATGAGTATTATCGGCAACACCAGTATTCTAATAAAAGGAAAGTAGCTTCTCAGAGGCTATCCAAACATTTTTAAAATATACAGTATTTTCTTTTTCTTCTTAGACGAAAAAGATAAATAAATAAAAAAAATCAGCTGGGAACACAAGCTCATCTAAGAAGCATACTAAAAGATGATACAATCTTGTAAAATTTATACTTTCATTCTTTTCAAGTTGGAGCCCAATTTTTCAATAATTATAAAGTATGTATTCAGGGGTATAAATATTAACAAAGAAGCTTTAAAGTAGCGAAACACGATATGCTCCAGGGATTTGTAAGAAACATTGTGAACTGGTTACTATTTAAATTAGTTGCAGACATACCATGAAACAAGGATGTTTTGGTAAATTTATATTTACTTAAAAAGTAATATTTCAATCAAAAAAATACCTGAAAGATATGACCTTTTAGCTGCTAGTTTACAAATGTCAGTATAAACTTAAATGGAACTTTTGTCTGTGTATTCAGACAACACCAACAATTAACTTGCATATTTTCCAGATGGGGTCACAAAAGTATAGACCAAAAAGTAGCAACAGTTAAGATGACCAATCATGAAACAACAATTTATCCCAGAGAAAAGGACAATTTGAGGAAACGAGAATTTTTTTTTTTGAAATATGGGGAAATAAATACCGCTGCACTGCTGTAATCAAACTTCTTGAAGAATGAAGCATTGACATAGAAATCTCCACGACCTGGTAGACTAGCTTTAAACGCAGGCCACTGTGGAATAAAATGGCATCATAAAAAACCAAGACCGAGACATATGCAACAATTAATATTTGGTATAAAAAAAAGTTTACAACTATACCTTTAATGCATTGAGATAATCAAATAAATCAGTTTCAAAGCCACAATCATTACTTGGGTTACTTTGATCCTTCCAAGGGAAATCTTGGACCCATAGACCTTGGCTTTTGTTGTTCCAATCAACATGTATCAAGTTTGCCGTATGTACAATGATTCTCACTCCTCGAGGATACACAAGAAACATGGCCTTTGAATGGTGAGTCCCATACGAAATCGGTAATGGAGGCTTATGTAAATTCCAATTCACCAACTTATGTCTCTACAATAAGTAAACAAATATTAAATTTTAAAACTTGTCGAGAGACTGAAATGTAAAGGGACTAATAAACATATGATCAATTTTTGCAGTGTAGTCTAAAAATATGGCTTTTGAAAACTATTCTTGGCGTGAGTAACTTTGAGCCAGACAATGTTTTTCTAACTTAAAGAAAACCATCATCATGAATGCCAGGACTTCAGATTTCTGAATGCGCTAAAATCAACCAATTAAGAGCAATATGCTTGCCTGGTAAGTGGTAACTTTTATTCCTATAGGCTATAGGTGCTTCTTTGAAATGTGGTATTGATTTGGTATATGAAAGAGTAAAATAGAAGCACCTTGAAATTAAATAAACAACTTATAATGATGACAGACCTTGACATGTTCATGTAAAGCATCGCTTTCTCCATGAACGACCAACACATGAGGAACCCTTTTGAGGCTTGGACATGCTGCAAAAATACATTGCAAAAAGAAAAGAAAATTAAAAAGAGAATATGGACTCTTCTTTTAAATCTGGAATATAATTTCACAATGCTTGGAAAACAGGCAGAAATTCTCATTTACATGCGCTCATTTATTCTTTCTGATATGTCTATACTAGCGCATGTCTATAACCGACGTGGAAAACAAGTATCTTGTGGTGAGAGTATTCAACTTTTAGAAGGAATGAAGTTAATATGTTATCATTTAGTTTTGAAGTGTAAATACTCACCAGAAATCAACCAATCCACATCCACCATGTAATTTGAAAGGACAGCTATCTGAACATCTCCCTACCAAGTTAATATGAAAATAATTTGTCAGTAATTCCTTTCACAAGCACTACCGTCTATGGATTTTTAAGCGTGCATTCGTTATTTATCGAAAAATAAAAAGAAGTAGCAGTCAATTTTTTTTAACGGTTAAAATAGTTATAAGAGCTATTGGAGGAGCTATTGTTGAATGCATAGTGACCGAATTAGATTCTAGAAAATCGCCAAGAAGAAGAACAAATGCACCTATATATGTGTACATTACTTTGGAAAGAGAATACTCTGGACCAATGAACCCACAAATGCCGTGGAAACGAGTCAATTCTGGATACTCGTCTACTTTTTCCCAAAACAGGCAAGACTTCCAAGGATGGTCAACATTTTAGTATTAGTTGTCTAGACTCCTTTCTCAGTTGTGTTATCCAATTAACCATATGTACAGGTGAAACCTCCTCAAAGTATTCTTATTAAATAGCATAAGAAATTTGTTCTGAAACAAAGGAATGCAATATCTAGCTGTAGTGGTGCCTTGCCAGGATTTTACCTGAATCACATCACTAATAGAGACAGACGAGGTATTGGCCCAAACAGGCAGCCCTTGCACTCTCAGAAGACGGAAAGTTGAAGCTAATTTCTTACGGTGAAAACTAAAAACCATTTTTAGGAGACCTGAAGATTAACATGATTTTAAGTTTAATACAAGTTGTGTTCCAAAAAACAAAAGTTTACACAATGAATTTTTCCTTTGGAAAAAAACAAAGTTGTGTTCCAAATGTTGAACTTTCAATTAGGAAAATTAGAAGCTAGAATAGGAGTTGGCCGGGAGCTTTTATATTCTCTGATGAAAAGTCAATATTTTGAAATAAGTAACTTACAAATAATTTCTCCTCATATGGTCATATTTCACGTGTTCAAATCATTTATATCTATTTTCCTTGTAAGTACAAGACTGAAGACTCTACCATTAATTCTTTCTTATGAAATTAATTTATATCTAAAAGGTTACATGATGTTTCTCATCCTTCTCCAACTCACTAGCTAATTCATTTTATTGGCAATAAACATGAAAATTTGTTCCCAAAAGCTCTTTCTTCTTCTAGTTCTCATTTTCACACAACTTATTTGTCTCACCCTTTCACAACCAGATATCCAATACTACACTTGTTCACCACAACTAGGCAAGTTCACAAATAATACCACTTATCAAACTAACCTTAACACCCTCCTTTCTTCTATCCCTTCCGAGATAGATGCCTACGGCTTCGGAAACCACTCTTTTGGTCAAAATCCAGACACAGCCTACGGCCTTGCTCTTTGTCGAGGAGACCTTAAAGCTGGCGACTGTCTCACTTGCATACGCGACGTTACGTTAAATCTAACGAATTCGTGTAAAAACTACAAAGAAGCGGTTGGATGGAACGGATATTGTACCTTGAAATACTCTAGTGATCCATTAATTCACAAGTTGTCTTATGAACCATACTATTGTTTACACAATTTTCAAAACGCGACGGATCAAGACGAGTTCAGCAACAACTTGAGGTCCTTGCTGACCGATCTACGCGCCAAGGCAGCGGTAGGCGTACGTAGGAAGTTTGCCACTGGTAACATAACGGGACCGGATCTTGTCACTATCTTGGGGCTTGTGCAGTGTACCCCGGATTTATCCGAGAAGGAATGTACGGATTGTCTTGTGTTGTTGACGGGGCAGATATCGAGTTGCTCTAAGGGAAAGGTAGGCGGAATAGGGTTTTGGCCGAGTTGTACCGTGAGGTACGAGACTTATCGTTTCTTCGGGGACACTGCAGGGCCCGCGGATGAAAAGCCAGTGGTTAAGCCGCTAGCGCCTCCACCAACGTCAACAATAGGAAAAGGGACAGGCATGAGTATATCTTTACTATAGCTTTGAATGATCTTAGGTGTTAGCACTAGTTCAAATTGCATACACAGCAAGAAATTAATAACAAGATAACAACGATTGTTTAGTAGTATATTGTTATTATATGACTTGTTGCTAAACATTTATCAACACTTAACAACAATTTTTGTTGTTCATTAACAATCTGTATAGTGTCATACAAACTTTTACTTTCCTGATATTTTTTAGTGATAATTATATTTTTTAATTTATGTCCTTAATTTTTTGTGTTAATTTGATCATGATCTTCTTAATAACTGAAGGTTGTAAGCTGGACTTCTTGATTTGGAAAGGGTAGTATTTTTTTTTAAACGCTACATCCAAAATGAAATCTTAATTTGTTTAGCTTTCATCAATAGAATGAATAAGAACTGAAAGTTTAAAATTCATCAAGTTTTTAATTGGAAAAGTCAATTGATATTTTGAAAGAAATGAATTAATGCAATGAATTTTACTACTACGTTCCCCTTCGTTTTGATGTATATTTTATGATGTACTGTATTTGATATGATAATGGCTAATGGATGTATAGGTTTTATTTCTGAATTATATGTTTTAGCTATGTATAATTTTTTTTGTAACTAAAGTAAATCCATTTTTTTTTCTTTCTAAAACTGAAAAGATTTAAAGGATGCATTTTAGCGTCATATTTTTCTTACACAGTAAACTCCACCCCATTTCTTATAGGTATTTATTATCATTCACTAAGCTCGTTTGGCTTACCCTCTCAATTTTAATCTTTTCAGGTTTGTGATTGAGCTATGTGTCAGACTCGTTATGGACCGGACCTTGACCTCCTTTAGGCATTTACATAGTATTTTATTATTATTTTCATTGGGATTCAGTTCTATTTCGGATGATCACAGTTATTTCTATTGTCGTATTCTAAATTATTTCTCAGAATGAGTCTTTTATTCTAAACCATGGGAGTATTCATTGTTTTTCTGTGATATTAAATAAGAGTCTACGACTCATTGTTTTATTTTTTTTGAAGTTTATTCTATGTTATATATTTTGCTGCTATGGTTTGATATCGTTTCTTTTCTAATTAAGTGTCAATTGGCATGTTTGGGCTTACGTGTACCATGTACTTATAAGCGTGGTCTTCGGCCGTGTCACCTACCTGTTTTGGGGTGTGACAGTCAACATTTTAGTATTAGTTGTCTAGACTCCTTTCTCAGTTGTGTTATCCAATTAACCATATGTACAGGTGAAACCTCCTCAAAGTATTCTTATTAAATAGCATAAGAAATTTGTTCTGTAACAAAGGAATGCAATATCTAGTTGTAGTGGTGCCTTGCCAGGATTTTACCTGAATCACATCACTAATAGAGACAGACGAGGTATTGGCCCAAACAGGTAGCCCTTGCACTCTCAGAAGACGGAAAGTTGTAGCTAATTTCTTTTTCGAAATGTTAAAATGACGAATGGCCTCCAAAGAACTGTCTTGTTCAGACTGTGACAAAAAAGAGAAAATAATTATCTTAAAATAAGAGAAATAAATCAAAACATCCCGTTTACATTCAATTACAGAGATATAATACCTGAAAATTGCTTGTTTGAGCTTCATTATGAGAAGCTCGCCTCTTTTTCTTCATATCTTGCACCTCACTATCACTCATCTCGTAACTTAGATTTGCAATACTAGTTCCTTTCTTATCACCAGGCGAACATGTGGTTTTTTCAACAGCTAAAGGAACATATTCGTAAAAGTAATGCCCTGGTATTAACTCAATGATGTCGCCGAATCTAATTTTTGTTCTTTCTTGAGACAAAATTTTGTTTCTTTGACCTTGAGATCTAACAACAACTGGATTTGATCCTTCCTATAAAACCATTAAAGGATTTTAACTGTTTGATCAAAATTAAAGGATGCATAAATACGTCAATTCTGGGCCCCATAACCTCTATAATGGAAACAAGAAAGAGCATAAACCCTTAACTTTATGGTCTTAACGAAAAATTATGGAAGAGTTTCCTGTCCCAACTTCTAAGTGTCATCAAACAAAACATTTTCTGGTAAGTTCATCAAATAGATATGCTGCATAGAACAGAATTTTCTTATAAAACTATGTTGAACAAACTATGCGTACAGGTACTGTACGATACTTTGATACGAAGATGGTGATACAAAGTTGTATGGAAATTCAGCGTACGACTAGGTGGTTTGTCAGTTAAGATTAAAAAGGTCAACAATATTTCAAAATCTGTATCGTAATTTATCCACATCAGGTCGATATTGAAAACTAAAAAATAAATCTACGAGTATTCGTGCTACAAGAGTACAAAACTTATCATCCTTTCCTATTGCAATTTGAAACAAACATTATTTGATCTTGTGATGCGCTTTACATAAATTTGCAGTGCATACCACGATGATATCAGCAGATCCATCACTAGAAGCTTCTATCACGATATGCTTGCGGCTAAGTCTCTTATCAGTGACTGGTATACAGTTACGGCCCACAAAGTTGGGGCCTTTGCAGATTGTTAGCTTGGGCAATGCAATCTCTTCTTTCGAATTTTTGCAGAGAGGTGACAGAAACCCAACCTGCAAACGTTTCATTAACGTCTAAGTCAAATATTTGATCACAAAGATTATGATAAATTCTATGTATATACAAGATCAGTAACATTTCTTTAAAAGTATCGATTTATTTTTTTGACAAAAGAGTTTGTTTTTCATCTAATTTGCCGTTATCACTACTCGATGTTATATAATAGTCATGAAGAATAAAAAATGTATTGCGTTCTCCACTCAAATTCATGTACATATGTTCTTAGGGGCAACAAACAAACTCAATAGACATTCATATTTTGTAAGCAAGATCAAATTTTTAACTAAGATAGGAATTTTTCATAGATTATACTTTTCAAATGAATAAATTTAGCCAAAGTGAACTAGGTAGGGAAGTAGCGACATCAACCCCCAACTTATTAAAAGCGCTTATATGCCAACTTGAATCTTAGGCCTAAATTTGTACAATTTGAAAATGGCACCTGTAGGTCTGCTTTTTTGCAGATTTGAAGCAAAAAAAAAAAGGATTCTTTTTCGAGTTTCCGAAGAAAAAACACTTCGTGATGTATATTTTTGAACCAAATAAAAAACAAAAAAAAACTTATAAGCTCCATCCAAACAAGCCCTCATAAACAAAACACATATACAAAACTATAGATGATCAACATTACATATCGATCATCTCCTTGTTGGTTTATAACAAAAAAAAAACCCAAAAAAAATTACACAAAATGGAGTGGATAGTAAAAACTAAAAACCATAAAAGTAAAAGCTTATTGACAAAACCACATTGAATTGTGTGGATAGTAAAACCCAAAAAACCCATTGAATATTTACATTAAGTAGAGGTGGATAAATAAAATTAAAAACCCTCTTAAAACCTACATTATATCTGATTACATCAAGTTGGTGGGATAATAAAATAAAATAAAATAAAAACCCACAAAATAAACCTGAATAAAACCCATTGAGCTAGTTTCTTCTTTATTGAAAAAAAGATAAAAAACCAAAAAGGAGATTATAAATAAGATTGTTTGGAGGGTGAGTACCTGGGGAGAAGACTGAGACATTCAATCTAATATATATATATAAATTATTTACAGAAACTAAAACTGTTTTTTTTTTTGTTATAAGAACCAAAACTAGGAGTATTCTTTTCTATAACAACTTAAAACTATTTATTTTATTTTTTAAGAACCAGAAGAACTAGGAGTGGTTTTATATTATTATTATTATTTTTATTAATAAGAAAGTAGAACTTGTTGTGTGACATATTAGCTAGATATATAGATATGGAGATACAAGTATAGAGAGATAAAAGAGTCGTCTTTTATTCATTGATAAGTGTATGGAAGTTACATCAATAGACCCCCTAACCTTCTTTATATAATAGAAGGTAGGGTTACATATGCTAGGAAAGCCCAATAGAGGCCCAATAGAGTAAGGCCCAAGATGGACAATAATATCCTACAACACTCCCCCTTTGGACGTCTTGATTTCTTCGTCTTCATGTTGTCGATCTGAATCGAGTTCATTCGCAATGCTAAACACATAAAAACCTTAGGGCCGGAAAACCCAGTGTGGGACAAAACCGGTACCTAGGAGAAACTGTGTAGCCGAATGATATAGGCCGAAATATCATGTAAGTAACTAACCACAAAACAGTGTGCCTCATCAAAACCTTGACAGAGCAAACCCAATGGGAAAATCTCTGATCGAAGGAAAAAGAGTGCAACAGTGGTAGTAGTAGGGGATCAACCACAAAACAGGTGCCTCATCAAAACCTTGCTAGAGTAAACCCAGTGGGAAAAACCTCTAGTCGAAGGACAAAAGAGTACACAGTGGTAAGAAGTATACAACAGGATACTCCCCCTAATTTCGGCAATCTTAAGTGAGGTATGATGGGAACGTGTCTCGCTAAAAACCTTGCCAAGGAAAAACCCAGTGGGAAAAAAAACCTTGGTCTAAGGACAAAAAGAGTACACGAGCATGCGACTGGATGCTCCCCCTCACTTTCACATGACAGGGTGCGAGGATTTCGACTAAGTAGTAATTAGTGCAATAAGCATTCACCTGGATGCTCCCCCTCACTTGCACACGACAGGGTGCAAGGATTTCATATTTCAATAAAGAGTACGAGCATTCGACTGGATGCTTCATTTACTTGCACACGACTGGATGCAAGAAAATCTAATGTGGAATAGAACGAGCATTCAACTGGATGCTCTTAAACTTCATTTGTGAAGATTAATTTCGGCGAGAAATGCTAAATAGCATAATGTAGTCATGTCTCTCTTGATCAATAACAACAAGTTGTCTTCTATGACAAGTGTTTTATCTGGATCGTGAGACAGAACATATGTAATTCAAATATGACTAATACTAGCTCGAAGCCATATACACTCTCTAGTCGTCTCATAGAACACGAATAGATCAGAGTGATTCACTTGGAGTCATTCCAAGACCTCCAAGATGTCGCCTTATTCCTAATGGTAAAGACATACCATGTTAGGAATATCCCTTATGCGGGTCTGATAAGTAACCGGCATCGGTATAACCGAAAAAGGGTTGCGTTAATTCGAGTACCGAATGGGGTAGGTACACTCGATGACGCAAATGGGATAAACTAGCCCACTTCCAAAATTACCATAAGGTAAGGGAATGTGTCTTTAGTGCCATTTCGATGGCAGCGTGTTAGCGCCATGCTGTGTCGAGCTATACCATTCACAGCAGACGAGATGTTCGTCCTAGCACATTAGACCAAGTACAATGATGCGCTTATTGTACTTAGATATGAAAATGATGGTTCAATATCTCTTCATCGTCTCATCAGGGACAGACTGGGTCTATATCAATGTCTAGTGATCGAACGATCATGGGAGAATCTGACGATTTAGCGTCATAATGACTAAAACGTCATAACACCTTCTGGGTGTAATCTGAATCATGGACTTAGATTCAATCTTTACGGGACTCGATCATCGGGCCGAGTCACTACCGTGTCTTCCCAAGATCCTTCATCTCGAAGGCAAATCCAAAAATGGATCGCGTAATAAAACACGCAAGGACATAATACTTGTTCAAGTATACCAAGCTAATCAAGTACTCACTTAGGCGGTATACCACATCCGCTTGGATTATATTAATCCATATAGTGAACGTCTCAGTCAATTGAGATCATGTTCCGTGGTCAGGAACTACTTGATTTAACCATTATGAAGTCACACGGGGACCTTCATCTATATCTCTTTGTCTAAATCCCCATAGAGATAAAACAGTGACCATAATCACATACTGCATAATCAGTTTTTGGGAAAACTACTAAACTGATAAAGTAGGGGACCGTTATAACGTCCATTACGAGGAAATCAACCATCTCGTAATCAATTCCAAGATGTGAGAGAAGCCTTGCGCTACTAGGCGAGCATTCTACAATCTCATTATTCTCATCACTTTTCCTTACGAATAACCAAATAAACGAACTCGTTTAACATTGGTGGTGTTGGAGCTACAGGTCCGAACACACTTTCGCTAAGGAGTCTACTTGGATTGCAAGTTTCCATTAGTCCAGTCTATTCTACGTTGACTTCAGGCAACGGTTCATGGTTCCCTATCATAATTTGCTCATATTATCAGTCGTCACCAAATATATGAACAAGTAATCAATGACAGTCTCGTTTCGCTTCAATATCGTCTAAGATATCATGATCGACAGATATTTCGAGATTCTTAGGATGAAGAGGAATCACACATCTCCTAGATCCTTTATAATCTCGTGCGACGAACGAGTTTCAGTTCACCACCTCTGGGGCTGAACGAATTAAGAACCGGTCAACTTCCTCATATCTTAGGAAGGATGACAGACTGACGGCCGACGGCAGCGTCCTTTGCTTGGCGGGTTCGGCCAAAGCAACGTGTTACGACAGGAACACGGCGTCCGACAGGGACGTCTATCCTTGCAAGCATTTTGCAGCAGGTATAAATGATCTCGTGACATCTCATAAAGTCATTAAATGCGTCTGGCATTTAGTTAGACTTGAGGGAGTCTATGTTGCAGCAGGTATAAATGATCTCGTGACATCTCATAAAGTCATTAAATGCGTCTGGCATTTAGTTAGACTTGAGGGAGTCTATGCACTTACTTATCACTAAGTGTAGTTTTGGGGATCAAGCTAAGACTGAGTGGGTTATGCCACGTTACTTCACGTCGTTCCTTATCAACGGTAACGTGCAAATCTCCCCCTAACGACAGGGAGAACAGTCTTAGCGATGTCACTTTCGCATATCATGCGGTAAAGAGATCGCTTGCCAAGGTTACTCTATCAAATGATAGGTAGGGGATTCATAATCGACTTATGTCCCCTTCAGAGGTCCATATTTTGAACGCTATAGCGGCTCAATCAAAATATTAAGCACTCAAACACGCGTTCATATGAGGCGTCTGGCTCATAACCAGTAACCAACTGGTACGTATATGGTGTTTGAGTGTCTATGGGCCTCATGACGGACCAATGCAGCAAAATAGCATAACCCCACACGGAAATATAAATCTTGGTGCGCAAGACCAAGAAATGCGTGCAATCATTTGCAGTCGCATCATCAAACTTTCCGTGAGTCCATTTGGGTCTGAACATAATCGACAGGATGTTCAATTTCAATTTCCAAACTCAAGTAATTCAAATCGAAATTTCGATTCTTACTCTTCGGAATTATCAAGTCGACTAGACTTTTCAGGATAATCCGGATCATGAGCCATCAACTTAATGATAGGGCTACAAGTTTGAGAAATGCTGCATTTCTGTGGACAACAATAATCATGTGACCTTATTGTCGATGCATCAACCATAACCATTTATATTTATGGTCCGTCTTATGGTTGGATAAGTCCACAATAACTCCTTCAATTCTTTACAAGAATTCTACGAGTTCTTTTCGTGATCTTTACACATACTAGTCTTTCAAAGTGAGCATTAGTGGCATGAATTTCGGATTAATTACGAAATATATTCTCAGAGAGAATCCAAATGCGATGCGATCATAAATCAAGTATCGTCTTTTGACCCGGGAATATCTCATCCGGTCAATGCCACAATATCAAAATGCTCTTATCAATCGACGACAGGCGAATGATAGTACAGACAATCATGTCTTAGCATTTAAATCATTTATCATTTCGACGACGGGCGAAATGATAAGGCAACTTTAAATGCTTTAAAGAATGTGGTAGCAACCACTTGAAAGACATTTCAACTCCTCTAAAATACGCTTTTGGTCGTATTGAATGGAGGGTATGTAAAGAAATTTTAATTCTTTCATGAGCTATTACCAGATAACACTGGTTTTCTCGAATATTTTATAACTCAACAAGGTACGACAGGACCTACAGGAGTATAACGCCTCATATTTAACAAATCAATTTGGCTTTACCAAAGATTTCGATTTGGAACGACAGGTCCAGAATCGTTGTCACTGAGTACTCTTTTAGGCAAGTAGTTGGTGAAATTATATGGTACACTGTTACCCACTATTTCTAAAAAACCAACTACACCACAAGTATTGCCTAAAATTTCATAATTTAAAGTTTGGTCACATTTGTCAAAGGAATTTGCCCAAAACACTTTAAATTATTTCGAGAAATTTCGTAAACAGGCAAACCATAATCCAAAAGTATGTCCAAATGGAAAAATCATAATCCAAATGGAAAAACATAATCCAGATGAGCGAAAAAATGGCTCAATGATTTATCAAAATCAATAAAGAAAGGTATCAAACTCATTTAAGCCACAAAATCGGGGGTCTCAATAGTTTCCTTTCAATTAACTTTAACCACATTAGCATCGGTTTTTCCACCTTTATAATAGTTGTGAACTATTTAAGGAGTAACCGTGCATGACCTTTGTCTTTATAGCATAGAGTTGGCTCCTTGAGCATTATCTCTTGCTTTGTGACAACGTGTCATATTGTTCCTTTCCAATTACTGTCTTGGAGCCACAGGTTTTCGATTTTGACGATTGTCTAAAATCTCGCTTGGCTAGGCGATTCATCGGGATCGCGACAGTTCGAGACAAATAACACTTGTCTCGGTTCTCGATTCGTGAAAAAAAATGTACACGAAGAGCATTAATATCAGGCAAACAATTCGCCATTGACCCAATAGGATTAAAACTACGCACCGGGGTAATTTTTTTTTTTTTATCCAATAACAGATGGGCGATAAAGGAATATGGTGAATATAAATTCACGATACTGCTTATGGAATACAATTTCCAAGCTAGTATTTTGGTGAAGGATTGCTCCAATATGTCAATTTCAGACATTTGTTCACCATAGACGTCATCACGTCTCAAATGTGGCGGCGGAATAAAATCAACGCCTTAGCATTCATCCTGATGGTAACAACAAACTCGTGTTTTACTCATCAAGGATGACATCCAAAAAAAAAAAAAATTTGGGCATCACATTTTCACACATCAGGGTGACTAACATGTGGTGACGGAATTAAAATCAATGTTTAAATAGTCATTTCGCAAGTATGTTTTACGATTTTTCTCATCATATATGGCATCCAATATGTGTTGGGAGTTCTGGATTATTTATCATATAAAACGACTGGTTTATATGTTTATGGTTTGCACAAGCATAAACGTTTTTTTTCGAAACGACAGGTTCGAAAACATTAGTTTTGCTTCTCATGTGAATCGGTTCTCATTGATCGAACGACGGGTCGATACAGAGACACCAATTCGGCGAAACATACATCACTATATAAACACACTCGGGGAAATTATTATTTAGTCAACCCCTTTCGGTAGCTCTACTTGAAAAACGACCAGGAAAGACGGTGAGGGTGGAGGGCACGAATGCCACTTAAAACCCGACCTCATTAGGATATCGACTTCCGCCTATATCTTTCCTAGACATCGTATCCAAATAGGTGAGCCTAGTTGGGGAAGGTTCATAATTTTTCCAACTTAAATGTGAAAATATATGATTTCGCAAATTACCATATTTTACACATGTGTACATGGCAATAAATAAATTAGTACATGATTAACTAATATTTTAGATTGTACCTGTTTGCATGATTAGCATATATATTGCAATATGTGTAAGTTCTATACATGGTAACTAAATCATTCATGTACGTAATATATTTTATTTACCAATTTACAATATACACGCAATTTCCATACATGGTAATTTCCTAGTTTATGTGATGACCAAATATATACAGATTTAAACTTATATGCAGCTCTGTAAATAAGGGTAAACTACATGGATCACTACTGTAATTTAAGTAAACTACTTATTTAGTGGATTTCATGTTCGCATACATATGTCGTACATACTGTGTTATTAGAATCAATAATTTCAGTGACGATTACACCAAATATTAATATATTTAGTCTTCTTATGTCGTATAGGCAATATTGTTAGTACAACTTACCAATCTGGTGATTTAGATAAATTTATATGCCAAAATATCTTCTAATATTACCTTAGCCAAATCATACACCAGGGCAATATGTCAAATATCATACTATTTGTACTTTTATGACTTGCATATATACAATTTCTTTTAATCAGTAGCTTCCAATGGTTTTTTTTCCTTATAAAACACAACTGGTTCTAGTATATATTGATATTATACTAGTTATCTGCTTGTATACATAACGCACCAAATTAATTAAAAAATATTGTCTACCATCCTCCGGGTATTTTGGTGATGATCGATATAGCAATAACTCAATTAAACCCGGATAAACCTCAAGGTTTATATTGTATATACCAGATTCATAGCTTTTAGTCCAATCTCCAAGCGTATACTCTAATCTCCGCGAGCAAAGTGCTGATAACGTGTTGTGTGACATATTAGCTAGATATATAGATATGGAGATACAAGTATAGAGAGATAAAAGAGTCGTCTTTTATTCATTGATAAGTGTATGGAAGTTACATCAAGAGACCCCCTAACCTTCTTTATATAATAGAATGTAGGGTTACATATGCTAGGAAAGCCCAATAGAGGCCCAATAGAGTAAGGCCCAAGATGGACAATAATATCCTACAACAGAACTATTTTTATTTTATTGTAACTTTTGCAAGTGCTGATTTTGTTGGATAAATACACGTGGAAGACAAGACAGTGTTACTATGTATGTATATGTACTTTTATTATGTCTCTAATCTATCTACTCATTTTTTATAAATAAATAAATAAATCTACTCATTTTTTATCTACTTTTTGCTTATGTAACGTTTGAGGCTTGGATCTGTTTTTTTCTTTTTTTAGGCAAATGTTTTTTTTGTTACATGAAAAAGATTTACTACTACAGTATATATAAATTTACTGAAAAGACTGTGCATGCTCGTAAGTTATTTTCCCCTATAAAATTGGAAATATCATAACAAATTATTATTTTTTCATTTTTAAAATAGTACGTACACGTGGAACACACTGTTACTATGTACTTTTATGTTACGTTTTAAGTCTTTGGATCTGTTTTTTTTTCTTTTTTAGGCAATGTTTTAATTATTACAGGAAACAAAAAATACTAGTGTACTATATATAAATAGACATAAGTTACTAGAATATTGTGTTTTTAACTTGTCTTCCCTTATGCTAAGTAATTGGACATAGTTTACGAAACACTAGTAACCGTGTCCCACGCTTTACGTGTGAGACGCGTAATGCGATAAAATTTAAAAAATAAGTGTAGTTATGATACAAATATTTGGAGAATAAAAAAAATAAGAGTATAAGATGAAAAGACTCAAAAGAATTTTAAGAGCTTAAATAGTGATAAAAAGTGTTATTAGTTATTATTTTTTATCTATTTTTTATGAGAATATGGTATTGTGGTAATTAATAAAAAAGTGTAAGGGTATTTTTGGAAAAAAAATGGTAAAATTTAGCAGGCTCAAAAAATCTTGGATTGACTTATTATAATAGTATAAATATCCGGAACGATCAAATATTAATCTAATTAGCATTATTTTTTGTTACTCGTTGGTTCATAAGATTATGAGTACAATACTTGATATTGGTCCCTTATTTACTACTATAACGAGAAAAAAAATGTTAATGAAAAGATTGTGTTTTTAACTTGTTTTCCCTTATAGTAAGGAGTAATTGGACAGAACTTACAAAAACATTGTAACATCCCGTATGTTTATAAATGTTTTTATTATGATTTAATTTATCCAAAAACGTTTTATACAAAATTTTACAAAAAACCGGTCACTCGACTAATTTTTAGCCAAAAACCGAAACTCTTCCGAAAAACTTTATTTTAAAAACCTGTTACTAATTTTATTAATAAAAAGGACCCAATAGTTTTGTTTTTAAAGATTTGTTATTTTGAGTAGTAAAACTTTATTTTTGGATTAAGAGTTAACTATTAGAACTTTGGGGACCAAATAGTTCGTTACCTCAAACTATCTCAAAACAGCTTTTTATAAACTCTTTCAGCCACTTTTCAATAGCTAAAACCACCAAAATACATAAGAGAGAAGAAGAGAAGAAGAGAGAGAAAAAGAAGAAGAAGAAGAAGGAGAGGAAAGGAAACCACCGTTAGCGGGCTTATACCGGAAGCATCTCCTCTACGCTCTAAGGTAACGGGGGTTATCCATAGCGACTAGACGAGGGTGTATGTTAGGATTAGGTTTTACGTTTATTATAAATTGGAGGTTTTTGCCTTTTATATTAATTATGTTCTTATATTGTTAATTGGGGTTAGTTGCTACACTTTTAATTCCATTTATTTGAATGGTAGAGGTTGAGACCTTAGATATATAAATTTTGGATTGATGAGAATATTGATGAGTTTGCGTGTTTTATGCGTTAAATATATGTTATGATGGTTGTTGATAGAATTGAGTAAAATATTGTTGAAAAGAGATGAGTTTTAGATTGTGCATACAAGGTGTTTGTTAAAATGCCCGAATGGGATTTTACGTTATTGGAGTTGTTTGGCTAGTTGCGAATTTAGTACATATGGTTATGTGTTATGTTGATTGACGTTATAGTGACGTTTGAGAATGTTGGTATTATGAGAATGTGTTATTTGCGTGGATTTATATTATTGGGCGAGGCCTTGTGATTTAGCTGTAGTGGCAATGGTCTCTGTCTCTCCCTAATTCCGGGGACAGAAGACGGCCGAGGGGATAGGGAATGACTCGTCTTACGGACCGGGGCGAGTGGCGTGAGAGGTCCCAGTGTGCACTATTTACTTTTATGTTAGCAATGGTCTATGTCTCTCCCTAATTCCGGGGACATATGACGGCCGAAGGGATAGGGAATGACTCGTCTTACGGACTGGGGCGAGTGGCGTGAGAGGTCCAAGTACGCACTATAAATATACTTTTATGTTGCAATGGTCTCTGTCTCTCCCTAATTCCGGGGACAGAAGACGGCCGAATGGATAGGGAATGACCTACCTTCCGGACCGGGGTAGGTGGCGTGAGAGGTCCATGTATGCTATAGATGTGTGTTGATGTTATTTAATTTATTTAATTTATCGTAGTTGTAGAATGTCATTATATTTCGTTTTATACGTCGTTTATCGTAGTTGTAGAATTTGTGAGTTCTTGCATTTATGAGATGGAGTGATGGTGCATGTGGTGCCGTCCCGTCTAGTTAGGTGCGTGGGACTCACCGTTACATTTTTGTATTTCAGGTACAACTTAGGTTGAGGCGATGGTTAAGAGCTTTAGTAAGGCATCACATGGGTTCGGGCTTTTGCTTTCTTTTCATGTATATTTTATTTTGAGGTTGTAGCCTACGGGCAATTTACATTCGTTTAGTTTATCTCGTCTTGTCGCCGCGTTGGGCAAATACTTTTGTTTATTGTTTACTTGTTCCTTTAGCTCGAAAGTCTTTTCTTTTAAAATTTTTAATTTTGTACCAACAGGTTCTTATTTTCTTTTGTTTTAAAAAGGTCATGCCTCGATATCCGTGTTCTATGGATTTTGGGGTTTGACAAGTTGGTATCAGAGCTAACTAGGTTCTTGTATACTTTGGGACGACGGGAAGATGGGTAACCATTGGACCAAGATCCATCGTATCATTTTTACAAAACTTTTTCCAAAAACTCAAACTTTTTCTTAAACGGGGGGTTGCATTTAGCTTTAGTCATGTAGCTAGAATTTAGTAGTAGTTGATGAAAGGAAAGTTCACATGTGAGGGAAGTTGGGGACAATGAGGACGCTTGTTGATCCCGCCTCGCCAAACTAGTGAATAGACCTTTCGTTGGTATGTGTGAAGGAATGCCTTAGCGATGTGGAACTCTAGAGTATGCGAGGACGCTCGGATGCTTTAGGATAACGTATCGTGACGGGTTGTCCCTCGCACTTTTGTGTTGTTTGGATGCGTGTGTGAATTGTTATGGTGTATATGAGGTATAAGTTTGCATGTCTGGTAGTAGCAAACTATTAGAGTGCGAGAATTGTGAAGTTGATGATTTTTACATAGCGCGTTTTCATATTATTAACTTGTTTGTTAAAGTACATTTTATACGTATGGATGTTGATAGTAATAAGTTTGTGGACTTAAATGGCTTATCTGTGTAATATATGCCATGTAGGATTTTACGAGTGTTGAGAAATTTTGCGTTTTTGAATCTTTATTTTCTGCAGTTAAACGATCGGTCGACTGTAAAGGCAATCGGTCGAATTTCTTCAGACCCTACTGGTCAGTTTTTGACCAAAAACGATCGGTCGTTTGCCCAAAACGATCGGTCGAAAATTTTCTGACCTCACTAGAAGAATTTTTACCAAAAACGATCGGTCGTTTTCCCAAAACGATCGGTCGAATTTTTGGTGATCTCACTGGCAGAATTTTGATCAAAAATGATCGGTCGTTTTGTCCAAAACGATCGGTCGTGTTCTGGCGATTTTGCTATTCATCTCGTTATACTTCAAACGCTCATAACTTCTTCGTTTTAACTCCGATTCTGGTTCCGTTTGAACCGTTGGCTTCGTTTTTCAGTGCTCTATCTTTCTGGAATTTCGGAATTTTCATTTTCTATTTTTGGAAAATTCAAAGCGTTATATCGTCGAAATTGAGAATCCGTAAAAATCAGTTTTTGAACCTTAGAAAGCTTGATAAAGTGATGGAGTTGTAAACCAAGCTTTTAGCATGTATGAATATACATGTATGAGTAGTAGTGTCGAGTAAGACAACTAAAGTGTCGGTTTTAAATGTATGTAATAATGGTTATTACCACAAGGACAAGTGGAAGGAGACCAGCTACACGCGGGGGTGCATCACCATCAAGCGGTGCGGCTACCCGAGGTGGAGAAAATGTAAGAGGAGGAAGAGCTCCAAGGGGACGGGGAACAACTCGAGGAAGAAGGGTTACTAGAGGTCGTGGGGGAAGAGGTAACACTAATGCCCTACTACCTGAGCAACCCGAGGCGGAGGTAGAGGTTGAGAATGTTTATGAGGAAGTGAATGTGGAAGAAGAAGAGACATCTACACCGGAACTGGAAACGGTCAATGCTAATCAAGTGATGACCGACCTTCAGAAGGTGGTGCAAATGATGGTGCAGAATGCACAAGCTGGGAGTTCAAGCAACAATGGATTGCTTAACTTCACCCGATTGGGGGCTCCGACTTTCGATGGGTTAGGTGAACCATCCATAGCTGAGGGATGGGTGGATGAAATGGAGAAATATTTATCGGCTGCAGGAATAGTAAATGGGGAGCAAAGGATGAATATGGCTCAGTTTCACCTGAAGGGTGAAGCACGGAAGTGGTGGTTGGGAATTGTGGATACATACGACATAAGCAACTTCGAATGGAATGAGTTCATCGAATTGTTTAATCGACAGTTCCTTCCAGACTCTTATAAGGACGAAATGAGAAGGCGTTTCGAGGAGCTGTATCAAGGGGGTATGACCGTTCAAGCATACCAACTGAAGTTTACCTCACTCTCGAGGTATGCCCCAGAATCGGTTATAGGGGGTGCAGAAAGATGTAGGAGATTCATGAAGGGGTTGAATCCGACCATCTCGTTACAATTGGCATCGGCTCGACATGTCAACTATAACGAATTGGTAAAATCAGCCCAAGCTGTGGAAGGAGCTCTACTCTATAACAAGCGAATCTCGGAGAAGTCGAAAACCGGAAATGCTCCGAGGGAAGAGAAGAAGCGGAGTTGGGAAATGGCAAATAGCTCGCGATTTCAACAACCGGGAAGAGGAGAGATGAGTTTTAATCCACCACCGACAAATGTCGTGATAAGGGGAGCGTGTTTCCACTGTGGAGACGCGAGCCATCGACAATTCGAGTGCCCTAGTGTCCAATGTAGGACTTGCAACCGATTTGGACATACGACAAGGGTTTGTCCCGGGGGACAAGGAAGAATCGACACCAACCGACCCTTTAACCAACCTAGGTTGCCACCACCACCATCAAGAGAACCAGGATTCGTGCCACCACACCAATTACTTGGGAACCAAGGGGGAGGTTTTCGAGGTAACCACCAAGGAGGGGGAAACCGTGGGAACTACCGAGGAGGCTATCAGGGCCCGGGAAACCGAGGGAATCATGGGGGAAATCAAGGACCGCAAGGAAACCCACCAAATCAAGCTCGTCTATTTGCCTTGCCACAGTTGCCAAACCAAGGAGATCCGGCAAATGTACAAGGTATGGTTCTTGTGTGCTCATCTTGGGCACATGTTCTTTTCGATACGGGAGCTTCGCGTTCTTTTATATCTTAAAATCTAGTTGAGTCTTTGTCATTAGAAATTGGGGTTCTTGAGAACCCGATAGTTGTGGAGACTCCTGTTGGGGGTAGAGTTGTGTTGGACCGAGTATGTCGGTCTTGTGAGATGGTGGTCGCGGACCACGTATTTATATTTGACTTAGTAGTTATAGAGATGTCGGGATTCGACGTGATACTTGGAATGGACTGGTTGGTTCATTTCAATTCTTTCATCGACTGTGTTCGACGAAAGGTTTTCCTTACAACTTCATCCGTAGATGAGGTGTTCTTTCGTGGGGAAAGGGATGCTACCCTTTCTTCTATTCCATATTATTCCAAGCGGGTTGTGGGAAACCTGTCTTGTCTTTTGGCTAGTCTCTCGATAGTAGATAACGACCAGGAAGTGGAAACGTGGCCAAGCGTAGTGGACGACTTTAGAGATGTGTTTCCGAAGGATCTACTGGGGTTACCACCGAAAAGAGGTTTAGATTTTTCTATCGACTTGGTACCGGGAACGGCACCCATAGCCATTTCCCCGTACCGTTTGGCACCAACAGAGTTGAAAGAGTTAAGTATGCAGTTAGAAGAACTGCTAGGGAAGGGGTTTATTAGGCGGAGTACGTCACCGTGGGCGGCACCGGCCTTATTCGTGCAAAAGAAAGATGGATCGATGAGGATGTGCATCGACTATCGAAAACTAAATAGGGTGACTATTAAGAATAAGTACCCACTACCTCGAATTGACGATTTGTTTGACCAACTGAAAGGAGCGACGTTCTTTTCAAAAATCGACTTACGATCAGGCTATCACCAATTGAGGGTGAAGGATGAGGACATTTCGAAAACGGCCTTTAGGACCCGGTATGGTCACTATGAGTTTGTGGTCATGCCGTTCGGGTTAACTAATGCGCCGGCAGCATTTATGGAGTTAATGAACCGAATCTTTAAGGAGTATCTCGTCAAGTTTATGGTGGTCTTCGTCGACGATATCTTGATTTACTCGAGTTCAAGAGAGGAACACGAGGAGCATCTCCGTTTAGTGTTGCTCACGTTGAGAGAGCATCAACTTTACGGAAAATTTAGCAAATGTGAGTTTTGGCTAAATGAGGTGAAATTTCTTGGACATGTGATCTCGGAAAAAGGGGTCAAGGTGGACGCGACGAAAGTTGAGGCGGTTTTGAAATGGGCACAACCGAAGAATGTGTTCGAGATTCGAAGTTTCTTGGGTTTAGCGGGGTACTATCGACAGTTCGTCAAGGACTTCTCAAAGTTGGCGACTCCAATGACTTACCTTACCAAGAAAGGGGTGAAGTTCGTGTGGAGTGAGGCTTGCGAGAAAGCTTTCCTAGAGCTCAAAAAGCGGTTGACTAGTTCTCCCATACTAGTTATTCCCGAGCAAGAAAAGGGTTATCAAGTGTATTGCGATGCTTCAAAGGAAGGCTTGGGTTGCGTCTTGATGCAAGACGGAAAGGTTATCGCATATGCTTCGCGACAATTAAAGGTTCACGAAAAGAACTATCCGACTGATGACCTAGAGCTAGCGGCAATAGTTCATGCGTTGAAGATATGGAGACATTATCTGTTCGGGGAAAAGTTCGAAGTGTTTTCGGATCACAAGAGCTTAGGGCATATCTTTACCCAACATGATCTAAATATGCGACAACGACGATGGATGGAATATATAGAACAGTACGACTACGAATTGCACTATCACCCAGGAAAGGCCAATGTAGTGGCGGATGCTTTGAGTCGAAAGTCCCATGCGACATTAGCGCATGTGGCGATCGAGGAATGGAGGATGATGGGAAAGGTGAACGAGTTCGACTTGGAGTTTGGACATGTTAATGGGGGGACTTTGTACACAATAGTGGTACAACCGGAACTTGTGAGTAGGGTTCTGGAAGCACAAGATGGGGACGAGAAAGTGGAGAGCTATGAGAAACAGATGAGTTCTAGCGAAGGATTAGATGGTTGGACGAAAGGAACCGATGGAGGACTACGATTTAAGGGAAGGACTTACGTGACGGAAAATATGAGGAATGAGGTATTAAAGGATTTTCACCACTCCCGATTAGCCGTTCATCCCGGTGGGACGAAAATGTATCACGATGTGAAGAGACAATTTTGGTGGCACGGAATGAAACGAGATGTAGCTTCATATGTTAGCAAGTGCCTAACTTGCCAACAAGTGAAGGCGGAACACCAAAGGCCGGCGGGTATGCTCCAACCCTTACCGGTAGCGGAATGGAAGTGGGAAAGGATAGCAATGAATTTTGTGACCGACTTACCTAAGTCGGTAGGTGGGAATGACGCTGTGTGGGTTGTGGTCGACCGTTTGACCAAATCCGCACACTTCATTGCGATTAAGATGACAAATTCGGTGGAAATTTTGGGACGGAAGTATATTAAGGAAATTGTTAGACTTCATGGGGTGCCGATTTCAATAGTATCGGATCGAGACGCGAGGTTTGTATCGAGGTTCTGGGGCGCATTGCAAAATTCCTTAGGGACCAAATTGACAATGAGCACGGCGTTTCATCCTCAAACGGATGGACAATCGGAGCGGACTATCCAAGTGTTAGAGGATATGTTGCGCGCATGTGTGAATGACTTCAAGGGAGGTTGGGAGAGCCATCTACCCTTGGTTGAGTTTGCGTATAATAATAGTTTCCAAGCTAGTATTGGCATAGCACCTTTTGAGGCTTTATACGGGCGGCCGTGTAGGTCTCCGGTGTGTTGGATCGAGGTGGGGGAAGCGGAAATGTTAGGACCGCAATTGGTTCAAGAAACGACAGAAAAGATTAAGTTAATTCGACAAAGGCTTGAGACGGCCCGAAGTAGACAAAAGAGTTATGCGGATAAGAGGAGGAGACCTTTGGAGTTCAAAAAGGGGGATCAAGTATTTTTGCGGGTTTCGCCCAGGAAGGGGGTTATGAGGTTTGGCTCAAAAGGAAAGTTGAGCCCGAGATTTATCGGACCATTTGAGATCGTGGACCGAGTTGGAGAAGTTGCTTACCGGTTGGACTTACCACCAAAGTTGGCGGGGGTTCACCCGGTGTTCCATGTGTCGATGTTGAAAAAGTATCACCACGACCCTTCACACGTGGTGGACTTTGAGGACATTGAGGTTAGTGCGGATGTGACCTACGAAGTGGGACCTATGAGGATTATCGATGTGCAAGAGAAGGAACTTCGAGGAAAAACGATTAGATTAGTAAAGGTGGTTTGGAAACACCACGGGGCCGAGGAGGCAACTTGGGAACGTGAGGATGAGATGAAGAGGAAGTATCCTAATCTCGACTTTTCTTTATGTATTTTTCTTTAGATGCATTCTAATTTCGGGACGAAATTTCTTTATCGGGGAAGGGTTGTAACGCCTAGAGTTTGGTGCTTAGTTTATTAGAGCTTAGTTTACTAGAAATACCCGTACGTTGAGTCTTGGGTACGTTTAAAATCCTTCGAGTTGTTGTCTCTTATTATGGTGGATATTGCATATAGGTGTTTACCTTGTTTGAGATTCTTACGTGTAGTTCATGCATTTTGAGTTTTGTAGACGTTGTGGAGTTGTTGAGGTAGAAGCATGTCATTTTGGTTGTTGAGCTAGAAACATGTTACCTTCGTTACATTATTGCCTTTTATTTCATTAGTCATTGTTTTACATTATCGTGATACTTACGTACCTTTCGTTTACTTGAGTTATGGATGGAAGAGTGGTATGAGTTGTGTACCCTGAGTATTTTATTTCTTAGATGATGACACGTATTACACGTTTAAATTTTATGGCCTTGTTTATAAAAGTTTATCACTTCTGGGTATAGTTGTTTAGATAGGAAATTTCGGGACGAAATTCTTTTAAGGAGGGTTAGTTGTAACATCCCGTATTTTTATAAATGGTTTTTATTATGATTTAATTTATCCAAAAACGTTTTATTATGGTTTTTATTACACGTTTAAATTTTATGGCCTTGTTTAGGGGTGGGCAAAAAATCCGCAAACCCGCCCCGTAACCCAATCCGTGCGGATTGGGGCGGATTGGGGCGGGTTGGGTGTCAAAAAAAGTTAAATCCGTCCCGCCCCAATCCGTAAAAAAATTCGTGGGTTGGGTTAGGGTTGGGGTTTCCAAACCGCGGGTTAATCCACCCCAACCCGTTTCAATCTGCATATATATATATATATATATATAAATATAAATTTTCTCAAGATCTTTTTTAATAAGAGTTTCTATATTATAATAGTATTGATTTAAGAAAAATTATATATATAGACAAAAAATCTTTGGATTGTCCAAACTTAAGCTTAATGATTCGATTGATATATTGTCTTATAAATTCAATGTATTATCTCGTACTTACAAAAAGAAGGAATTTTTAATCTGGGTCTAGGTAGTATGGGTGGTTAATTTATTTTTAAAAACTTTATTTGTAATTGAAGTATAGCCAAATATGAAGTTATATAAAGTTATTACGAAATCTGTAGCTATTGAACTTGTGGATTCAATTAGCTATTGAACTTTATTTTGATTATGTTGATGAATAATAATTTGTTTTATTTTGTTTTGTTTTGTTTTAGCTTTGTTACTTGTTCCGAACATTCTAAACGTATTTTGGTTGGCTTTTAGTTTATATTTCTATTTGAAAGATTTTTTTTTTTGTAAATATTTAGGTAAATTATGCGAAATAATGAAAAATTTATGACTAAAATGAAAATTCAAGAAACAACCCGCACCCAATCCGCCCCGCTTGATAATGGGTTGGGTTGGGTTGGGTTGGGTTGGGGTTTTAATTATAATGGGTTGGGTTGGGTTGGGTTGGGATTTGAATTTCACTAATCCGCCCCAATCCGTTCCGCCATTTATTTTACGGGGCGGGTTAGGATTGCGACCAATCCGCCCCAATCCGCCCCGTGCCCACCCCTAGCCTTGTTTATAAAAGTTTATCACTTCTGGGTATAGTTGTTTAGATAGGAAATTTCGGGACGAAATTCTTTTAAGGAGGGTTAGTTGTAACATCCCGTATTTTTATAAATGGTTTTTATTATGATTTAATTTATCCAAAAACGTTTTATACAAAATTTTATAAAAAAACGGTCACTCGACTAATTTTTAGCCAAAAACCGAAACTCTTCCGAAAAACTTTATTTTAAAAACCTGTTACTAATTTTATTAATAAAAAGGACCCAATAGTTTTGTTTTTAAAGATTTGTTATTTTGAGTAGTAAAACTTTATTTTTGGATTAAGAGTTAACTATTAGAACTTTGGGGACCAAATAGTTCGTTACCTCAAACTATCTCAAAACAGCTTTTTATAAACTCTTTCAGCCACTTTTCAATAGCTAAAACCACCAAAATACATAAGAGAGAAGAAGAGAAGAAGAGAGAGAAAAAGAAGAAGAAGAAGAAGAAGAAGGAGAGGAAAGGAAACCACCGTTAGCGGGCTTATACCGGAAGCATCTCCTCTACGCTCTAAGGTAACGGGGGTTATCCATAGCGACTAGACGAGGGTGTATGTTAGGATTAGGTTTTACGTTTATTATAAATTGGAGGTTTTTGCCTTTTATATTAATTATGTTCTTATATTGTTAATTGGGGTTAGTTGCTACACTTTTAATTCCATTTATTTGAATGGTAGAGGTTGAGACCTTAGATATATAAATTTTGGATTGATGAGAATATTGATGGGTTTGCGTGTTTTATGCGTTAAATATATGTTATGATGGTTGTTGATAGAATTGAGTAAAATATTGTTGAAAAGAGATAAGTTTTAGATTGTGCATACAAGGTGTTTGTTAAAATGCCCGAATGAGATTTTACGTTATTGGAGTTGTTTGGCTAGTTGCGAATTTAGTACATATGGTTATGTGTTATGTTGATTGACGTTATAGTGACGTTTGAGAATGTTGGTATTATGAGAATGTGTTATTTGCGTGGATTTATATTATTGGGCGAGGCCTTGTGATTTAGCTGTAGTGGCAATGGTCTCTGCCTCTCCCTAATTCCGGGGACAGAAGACGGCCGAGGGGATAGGGAATGACTCGTCTTACGGACCGGGGCGAGTGGCGTGAGAGGTCCCAGTGTGCACTATTTACTTTTATGTTAGCAATGGTCTATGTCTCTCCCTAATTCCGGGGACATATGACGGCCGAAGGGATAGGGAATGACTCGTCTTACGGACTGGGGCGAGTGGCGTGAGAGGTCCAAGTGCGCACTATAAATATACTTTTATGTTGCAATGGTCTCTGTCTCTCCCTAATTCCGGGGACAGAAGACGGCCGAATGGATAGGGAATGACCTACCTTCCGGACCGGGGTAGGTGGCGTGAGAGGTCCATGTATGCTATAGATGTGTGTTGATGTTATTTAATTTATTTAATTTATCGTAGTTGTAGAATGTCATTATATTTCGTTTTATACGTCGTTTATCGTAGTTGTAGAATTTGTGAGTTCTTGCATTTATGAGATGGAGTGATGGTGCATGTGGTGCCGTCCCGTCTAGTTAGGTGCGTGGGACTCACCGTTACATTTTTGTATTTCAGGTACAACTTAGGTTGAGGCGATGGTTAAGAGCTTTAGTAAGGCATCACATGGGTTCGGGCTTTTGCTTTCTTTTCATGTATATTTTATTTTGAGGTTGTAGCCTACGGGCAATTTACATTCGTTTAGTTTATCTCGTCTTGTCGCCGCGTTTGGCAAATACTTTTGTTTATTGTTTACTTGTTCCTTTAGCTCGAAAGTCTTTTCTTTTAAAATTTTTAATTTTGTACCAACAGGTTCTTATTTTCTTTTGTTTTAAAAAGGTCATGCCTCGATATCCGTGTTCTATGGATTTTGGGGTTTGACAAACATGTCCAGAACGATCATATATCCATATAATTAGCCCTATTTTTTGTTATTGGTTGGTCTATAAGATTACGAGCACAATGCTTGATATTGGTTTCTTATTTATTATAACGAGAGAAAAAAGTTATCGAAAAGATTGTGTTCTTAACTTGTTTTCGTAAGTAATTGGACAGAATTTACAAAACATGTCCGGAACGATCATATATTCATATAATTAGCACTATTTTTTGTTATTGGTTTGTTCATATGATCACAATGCTTGATATTGGCCCCTTATAAAATTGGGTGTGAACTTCGTATAGATGAACAGATTATTATTTGTTTATTTTTAAATGACCATCATAAAATCTTTATAGTATATTTCGATTAGTATAAGCATAATTTTTTGATACGCTTGGTATTGTGACATTTGTGACTCCTTAACTAATTCTGACACTGAAATAAATCACCTTACATAATAAGATTAGCATATATAATACTACTATAAATCTACGATTGGAAACTTAATTTTAAATTTAGAGACATATATATATATATATATATAAATATAAAGTGTGTGAAACATAAACAAAAGTGCGGGGATAGCTCAGTTGGGAGAGCGTCAGACTGAAGATCTGAAGGTCAGGTGTTCGATCCACCTTCACCGCATTTTTCTACCTTTTTATTTTTATTATAATTTTATTTTAAATATTTTTTAGAATTTTTATTTTCTACAGTATATATTAATATATGTGAAGAGGGTTATTATGTTTGCACAAAATTGAATCTGGTTTCATCCTTTTCATACTCTCTTTAAAACCGACTGCAATATAGTTTTGTAATATCTCTGTTGATTTTTCTAGCTTGCCTGATATAATTATAAACATTGTTATATTATTATATGAAAAGCAACTCTTTTTGCATCAATCGATATATAATTGTACCGCTTGTGATGGCACTGAATAAGCACATAGTACTGTGCATGAAATATCAAGTAGCAGATACTGAAATACGAAAATAACTCACCATGGAGCTTGATTTCTTCAACGTTTACATCGAAAATAGACTACGGTACCACCAATCTTATTTATTTCTCCAATTCATGATATACATTTATAACTGGCAACCAGCAAAAGGGGATGAAGTTCATTGCGGTATCCTAGTAGATCTGCTCCTTGATTCATTTGATCGTTTTTTTTTTTACTGTCTCAGATACAAATTGAACTCATTCATTTGATTGTTCATTGGAAGCAACTTCATCGTAAATATCTAGACCATTGGGTACAAAAAAACCGGTTGTAATGGCGTTGGTGAAAAGAACGAGGGACAATTAAGAATCAATGAAATCGTAGCGATATATAGTTGGATCAACCCACAAATTTTCTCAATCTCAACAAATTTGTTTTTTTCTAAGAGATGCAATCGAACAAGCCATACGAAACACTCGCCAGAAGTTCAGGACGGGGCGTTCTAAATTTTGGTACTATACAAATCTAAGAAGGGTTATCTAAATTTAACTTGTCACAGGAGGAAGGAGTTGTAAGTCTCTCCACTAGGGTATCCAAATTTGTGAGAATTGTCGATGCAGTGCGTATTCTCCGCTGCAATGGTTCACAGTAATGTTAGCAGAAGATTAAAAATACCATTAGCACTGTAATTTCCACATATAATAAATGAACTAAATACTAAAAATGTTACGACGAGGTTTTTAAATACCAAATGAGACTGGCGATGATGGAATAACACTGACTAGCGGTAGCACGCTTGCATGGTGGCGGCGACTCGACCACAATATCACTATCTATAGATATCATCCATTCCATTTTAGGGTGATGTGTTTATATATAGCAATCCATAGTATAGCTACTACATTTGATTTTCTGGTAAGTTTTTGATAAAAGAAATATATAATTCATATCCAAGTATCATCAAGGTTAGTGTATAATTAACTTGTTCACTGAATTAGTAATACATATACATGTAAATATTAGAGCATTTTTATCAGGTTAAGATGGCATTAATTAAAGTTATATATAATAGTAGGCCGCCACAAAACATTAATAGGTTTACCAATTAATTAAAAGTCCAATATTCGTACTCACCCAACAAAATATAGTATTTGAATTCCTTGCCAGTCTATGAATATATATAATTGGACTTTGCTATAATTCTAGTATTCAACGATTGGACATTTAGAATTAGAGGTAACAAAATTAAAGTATTCACAAATATTACTATATCGTTTAATTTGGCGTCGCATCTATGTATGCTGAGATTGAAATGGCCGGAGATATGCGAACCAATGTATCCGTGGAACGTTGTACGAAAAACTACGGAAAAAACACTACGGAAAACTAAGAATTGTATTTAACCTGTGTTTCCAATTATATTAATTAATACTTCAATTTGAATTCTCTATTTCCAATACTTGGATCGTTTAAAAGTTGTTTATGTCTTATTCAGTTATTTGTATGAGCTAGTACATAATATCATTAATAAAAATATAAAATATTTGACGTTCATATATTTCAACATTAAAAATAAATCTCATAACGAGTTACTTAATTAAAACTTTGGCTCAAATTATGTCAATCTGGTTATGGACATAATTTGTTGGGTAGTTCGATAAGGCCCCATTACTAATAAATATCTGCTGACTAATATAAATATATATTGGGAAAAGCTAATGTACAGACTCGGAGCACATGTTAGTCATTAATTGTAACATAATTTATTTTATATATTTTGATATTATAAAAACAAACTGATTTAATATTAATTGCATTATATCTTGTAGCATATGATGCATTAAATATATTTTTTTAATTAATATTATATTTCGACAAATAAAATATATTAAAATTCATAATTTTTTTTAATATTTTTAATTAATAATTAACTTTAGGGTGGTCTCAACTATAGTTATTTAATATTATATTTGAGTTTTTATTGTGTTAGAATGTTCCGTTAAATATAATATATTAAAATCATTAACTTTTTTTTAATAATTTTAATTAATATTTAAATTTATCTCAATTAGGGTTCTATAATATTATATTTGAGTTTTTATTGTGTTGTAAATTTATTTTTAATTTTCAAAATTATAATTACACCATTTGTTAAATTTCAGAATCTATTAGCAATAAATATGATTGTTTTCTACACATTGTTACATTAAATGCTATTACTATTATGTGCATACTTGTTACCATATTAGTTGTATCTTAACACATGTTAGCGGAACCGATATATGGGAAATGTTATATGGACATCATGAAAAACACCCAAATGGATAATTTTTTTCAAAAACGCTCCAAATCAAAATTTGGCTAATGCAAATCTCCACGGTTTCACGACGGGAACACAAATATGCGTTATGTTTTTTTTTCCGAGATGTATAATGACATGTTTTCGAAATTTTGGTAAAATTTAAAAATTCAAAACATGTCATTATACATCTCAGAAAAAAAAAAACAAGACACATATTTGTGTTTCCGTCGTGAAACCGTGGAGATTTGCATTAGGCAAATCTTGATTTGGAGCGTTTTTGAAAAAAAGTGTCGATTTGGGTGTTTTTCATGATGTGCATATAACATTTCCCTATATATATATATATACTAGTAATCGTGCCCAACGCTTTGCGTGTGAGACGCGTAATGCTATAAAATTTAGAAAATACGTGTAGTTATGATACAAATATTTGGAGAATAAAAAAAAGATAAGAGTATAAGATGAGAAGACTCAAAAGAATTTTGAGAGCTTAACTAGGGATAAAAAGTGTTATTAGTTATTAATTTTTCTCTATTTTTTATGAGAATATGGTATTATAGTAATTAATATAAAAATGTAAGGGTATTTTTGGAAAAAAATGATAAAATTTGACAGTCTCAAAAAATCTTGGGTTGACTTATTATAATAGTATAGATATTGTGGAACTAAATATGGTAATTAATTGAATTATGTTGACGTGATGTATCACTCATTATTAGAGTTGTAAATGAGATGAGTCATTCGTGGAATTGTTCGTGTTCGACCCGGCTAAGTTTCGGTTCATGTTCGTTCATGTATAAACGAACATGATAATGAACAATAATAGAGCGTTCGTCTATTAATTGAACTGAACATGAACATGAACATAACTATGTTCGTTTCGTTTAAACTCATGTTCGTGTAATTATATATAAAATTTGATAAAATCAAAAAATTAAATCATGTAACAAAAACTAGTCAGTATTACTACAAATTAATAAACCTATTTACACCACAATAATAATATTAATGATATGTTTGTATTATTTCAAACTTATTAAGATAATTTATATTATGATACTATAAATATAGATACCGATTTTATTGTTAATTCCTCGACTCATTAAAGTAATTAATTATACATATGTAAAAAATAATTTATGCATTAATAGAATATATAAACTTAAAGCTAAGAAAAAAATATGTTATAATGTCAAATAGATTAATTAACTAACGTTTTATTTATTTGTAGACAAGTTTATCATAGTAAAGTAAGTAAACAATATAATAATAAAGATAAAATTATAATATATTCCAAAAAGAAAGGAAAAAAGTACTATTTTTAAATTATTAAATGTTTTGAATGAAAATGGACGTTCACGAACAACTCGTGATCGGCTCGTCAAATTTTCGGTTCATGCTCGTCAAATGATCGTTCGTATTTAAATGAACAAGTGTTTCAGTTGATAAATATGAACATAAAAACGATTCTTGTTCGACCCGTTTCAATTTATTTACATCCATACTCATTATTCACTAATATATAAATGTTGATTTTATTACGGAGTACAATTGTATTTCTATCTTTCTCCAATAAACATTTATGTAAGTAACACTACAAAATAATGTTTGATTTAGTGAGAGTCAAAAATTGTCACAAGTCTGTCACAAATTGACTAAACTGTCACAAAGCCGTAACAAATTGATTAAATTGTCACAAAAACCGTCACAAAAACCGTCGTTAATAAGCTCGTAACAAAAAATACCGTCACTAATCCCGTCGCTATTTGAGTATTTTTTTTTGCAGTGTAAATTGTAAATACCTAATTTGTACCAACAAGTGAGTTTTTACTTACGGTGAAAACTAAAAACCATTTTTAGGAGACCTGAAAATTAACATGAATAGGAGTTGGCAGGAGAGCTTTTATATTCATTCTCTGTTGAAAAGTCAATAATTTCACCTCATATGGTCATATATATTTCACGTGCTCAAATCATTTATATCTATTTTACTTGTAAGTACAAGACTCTACCATTAATTCTTTCTTATGACTCATTTTATTTTTGTTTTTATTTCTTAAATATAAATGGTTGTGGAAATTAATTAATTTATCTATTAAAAGGTTACATGATGTTCCTCATCCTTCTCCAACTCAGTTAGCTAATTCATTTTATTGGCAATAAACATGAAAATTTGTTCCCAAAAGCTCTTTCTTCTTCTAGTTCTCATTTTCACACAACTTATTTGTCTCACCCTTTCACAACCAGATATCCACTACTACACTTGTTCACCACAACTAGGCAAGTTCACAAATAATACCACTTATCAATCTAGCCTCAACACCCTCCTTTCTTCTATCCCTTCCAAGATAGATGCCTACGGCTTCGGAAACCACTCTTTTGGTCAAAATCCAGACACAGCCTACGGCCTTGCTCTTTGTCGAGGAGACCTTAAAGCTGACTACTGTCGCACTTGCATACGCGGCGCTACGTTAAATCTAACGAATTCGTGTAAAAACTACAAAGAAGCAGTTGGATGGAACGGAGATTGTACCTTGAAATACTCTAGTGATCCATTAATTCACAAGTTGTCTTATGAACCATACTATTGTTTACACAATTTTCAAAACGCGACGGATCAAGACCAGTTCAGCAACGACTTGAAGTCCTTGCTGACCGATCTACGTGCCAAGGCAGCGGTAGGCGTACGTAGGAAGTTTGCCACTGGTAACATAACGGGACCGGATCTTGTCACTATCTTGGGGCTTGTGCAGTGTACCCCGGATTTATCCGAGAAGGAATGTACGGATTGTCTTGTGTTCTTGACGGGGCAGATATCGAGTTGCTCTAAGGGAAAGGTAGGCGGAATAGGGTTTTTTCCGAGTTGTACCGTGAGGTACGAGACTTATCCTTTCTTCGGGGACACTGCAGGGCCCACGGATGAAAAACCAGTGGTTAAGCCGCTAGCGCCTCCACCAACGTCAACAATAGGAAAAGGGACAGGCATGAGTATATCTTTACTATAGCTTTGAATGATCTTAGGTGTTAGCACTAGTTCAAATTGCATACACAGCAAGAAATTAATAACAAGATAACAACGATTGTTCTGTACTATATTGTTATTATATGACTTGTTGCTAAACATTTATCAACACTTAGCAACAGTTTTCGTTGTTCATTAACAATCTGTATAGTGTCATACAAACTTTTACTTTCCTGATATTTTTTTAGTGATAATTATATTTTTTAATTTATGTTCTTAATTTTTTGTGTTAATTTGATCATGATCTTCTTAATAATAACTGAAGGTTGTAAGCTGGACTTCTTGATTTGGAAAGGGTAGTATTTTTTAAACCCTACAACCAAAATGAAATCTTAATTTGTTTAGCTTTCATCAATAGAATGAATAAGAACTGAAAGTTTAAAATTCATCAAGTTTTTAATTGGAAAAGTCAAAATTGATATTTTGAAAGAAATGAAAAATGAAAATCATGTTTAAAAATCCTATGTCCCTTGAAAGCACACTGGCAAGTGGCAACCACAACCGTCAGCATCAAAGTTTGTGAAGAAACTTGATAACTTTTTTTTATATAATTTTTTTTTCAAGGCTTCGTAATAAAAGCAAGATTGGTTCCAACTGTATAATGTTCTTGTAGAAACCGGATTTTCAGTATAAAGAGAAAGTATTGTCCTACATCGCCTATATATACGAGTACATATATGGTACATAAGCTAAGAAAACTCTCATTACTATCACCAAGACCTTTTAAAGTCGTGCTGCCCGAGAAACGAGGACGAAATCGGACCAAAGCGGACAATATTGATGAAAGTAAGCAGATAGTGACGGTCTGATCAGAGTAAACTTGGTATACTGTTATTTCACCATTTCAGTCCCATGTCACCAATGAGGTTATAGTTATCTCTTTTTTTTTTGGGTACATTATAGTTATCTCACATAGAATTGGGCACTTTTTGGGTACATTATAGTTATCTCACCATTATGTACCATCAGTTATTAATTGTTGTTTATTTTTGTTAGTATAATAAAAGTCTTCTAAAGATTAAATATTTTTGTTGCCTAAATAATGTGTGTCGGTTTATTATTTCAGCTGGAAAAAGCAACAGCAATAGTACTAAAACAATAATTTTAGTGGCCGTTTCAACTATTGCAACCATAGTGCTTCTCTTATGCATATGCATATTCTTGAAAAAGAGAAAGGCGAAGAAATCTGGGCGAAAAAATGCAAGTAAGTTCAAGAATTTTCAAGTTTTTGTTACTAATTTTATTTTAAACTCAACAGTTTAGTAACAATTTACTTACTTAATGATATATATGTTTTTTGTTTGTCAATGTAGCCGAGGATCAAGATGAAAGTCACAATGTGGACGATATCAAGATGGTGGAATCCTTGGAGTTCGACTTTAGCATTGTTAGTGCTGCCACGAATAATTTCTCAGACGGTAATAAGCTTGGTTCTGGTGGATTCGGCATTGTATATAAGGTAATTCAGGTCTCACAACTGTGTAAATCTTTTTATTTAATTTTAATTTCTTGATAAACTGTCATTTTCAGGAAACCAAATAATTACATAATTAAGCTTGCGGAAAAAATTGAAAATCTATGAATTTTTAAGAGACAAATTCATTGTAGCTTTACTTCTGAGAAATAAAATTCGCCACTAGAATTATATATTTATTTTTCAAGACACTTAGCTAATAGTCATTTCTTAAGTTGATGGTAAATTCATATATCATATATCAGGGTATACTTTCTGATGGACGAGAAATAGCCGTGAAGAGGTTATCAAAAAACTCTCATCAAGGTGAAACTGAATTCAAGAACGAAGTTATGTTAGTTGCCAAGCTACAACATAGAAACCTGGTTAGGCTGTTAGGCTTTTGTTACAAACAAAACGAAAGGCTTTTGATTTACGAATTCATGACCAATTCAAGCCTTGATCACTTTATATTCGGTATGTTTTATCATTTTCATTTCTGTGAATTCACTTAATCGTATGTTATATGATGTTCTACAAGTACTAATTATAAATAAATTTGCAGATTCTGTAAAGCAACACATTTTAGACTGGGATAAGCGTTATAAGATCATAGGAGGCATTGCTCGGGGACTTCTGTATCTTCACGAGGATTCAAGGCTAAGGATTATTCATCGAGATCTTAAGGCCAGTAATGTTTTGTTAGATAATGAAATGAACCCCAAAATATCGGATTTTGGCATGGCGAGATTGTTTGTAATGGATGAAACTCATGGGAGTACGAATAGAATCGTGGGAACTTAGTGAGTACTTCTACCTCTACTTCCTTGTGTATCTGCCTAAAGGCCTTGTTTGATGTTGATTGCAACTTTTAAGTACTTACTTTTCCGTAGTCATAATCTATATATTTATTAACCAACATAAACCGTTTGCTTTTAACTGTTATATTGTTTTCATTATATCAAGAATTTTACCAGAAAAAACTCTAAACTTGACAAATGACATTTCATTTTGTGCTTAACGACATTCTATACCTTGAGATTTTCTTATTTTTTTTGAAACTGGTAGTGGTTACATGGCTCCGGAATACGCAATGCATGGCCATTTCTCGGTGAAATCCGATGTCTTTAGCTTCGGCGTCTTGATTTTGGAAATTGTTAGTGGACAGAAGAATAGTTATTTCTGCAGAGGGGAAATGGGGGAGGATCTTCTAACCTTTGTAAGTATTAACAAATTTTACCATTATCAGGTTCTAATTTTCGGAGTCGTAAATAGCAACAGTTACTTTTGAGAAACAAGAATTACCAAAATGCTGGTGATACTAGAGTTGACTAGTAGGTACTGTAATCGATTGAAGAACTTAAACACTAAACCAGCTATTTCTTCTACAAACTTAATTATTAAATATTGCAGCCAGATTCTACACTAATATTAATATTTCTCATACTTTGGATTCTATTTAGGCATGGAATAGTTGGCGCCAAGGAAGATCAATGGAACTTGTAGACCCTTCGCTAGTGTCTTCAACGTATTCAACACGTGAAATAATACGACACATCCATATAGGGTTGTTGTGCTTTCAAGAAAATCCAATCAATAGGCCAACTATGGCTCAAGTTGTGATGATGCTTACAAGTTCATCTCTCACTCTTCCGATACCATCTCAACCAGCATTTTTCCTACAAAGGAATGCAAGTCAGGAGTCCAGTGACTCTAGATATAATAAGAGTTTACATTCGTCGGGTAATGAAGCCTTAATTACTGAGGTGTATCCGCGGTAATGAAGAAAAACAAATATATTAATTTTCTGGAAAAAGAATATGAAGTTTGTTTATAAAATATAATTTTCTTTTAGTTTCTGACTAACTTGTAAAATTTTAATTTTCTTGCAAGCACTCTGTACATTTTTTTTGATAGGCATGGAACCGTCCTACACAGGACTTCGTAAAAGAAATAAGTAATCGCTTTTATCATTTTATGTTACAAATAAAAATATGTCACATTACACCCTTTATTTGCTTCAAGACATTAAATAAAGATAAGTTTAATACTACTAATAAATAATAAATAGTAAATAATGGCTCATGCTATGGCATCAATGACTGGCTTACGTGGCTCGTCTATTATTCTGTCGGTTGTTCGGTAGGGATATTGGATGTGGTCGGTCGGTTTCTGGACTTGATTGCTTCGTATCTTTCTCGGATGGTAATGAGTTCTTCTAAGTCGTCTTGGTTTATTGGCACTTCCCGGTTATTTGTGATTCCTACCTCCTCGGGACGGGTTTCTTCTACAGTGATAACCATTTTTGCTCGTCTGATAAAGCTGTGTGTTCGACTTCGAGACTAGTTGGTACTAGATGAAGCGTAGAGACAGCGTCATTTGATAAAGCAATAACTTTGATCGGGTCACGTTATGCTTCTCAACAATAATAATATAGATTAAAATAAATAAATATTGGACACGTTGTTATTCTTTCTTATTGATCGGTAATTGTTCTTGCTTGGATTACAATTTCTATCACACTTGTGCTCAGTCTGATAATTTAACCTTAATGTTAAACTTGAACTTTATCCTTGATGCTCGGTCTTTTATTTGACTTCTCTCGATATACTTTCTAGTGAGATGAGCTCTGAAAAGTCTGTCTTGTACTTCTTTTGATCAGATTTCAAGTCCCTTTTTCAGTGCAGGTACTTGGCTATTTATAGGCATTCGTGCGCCATGTGATGTTGACAAGTGTCTCAATCTCATGCGTCATCTTATGGACTTTCCAGCTGTGGGACCTTTATGAATTGGGCTGAGATGTTAATGGTTAATTACCCTTGTATTAATAGGAAGAAGACCATTATACCACATGACCTATTATAATTGCATTGGATACCCATTAATAACGCATGGGTCCGTTCGTACCCGAATAGACATATTCGGGTCTATTTTTTGTGTCCTATCAAGTGCTCCCTGACTTCTTCGGTGTGGTTTTCACGGCGAGGGAGTCATGTTCGGTCTTAAGAGGAGGCTGTCTTCGACATTGCTGTTCTCGATATTTTATTGAGTAGCGTAATCGATTTGTAACTGTTGTTGAAGCGTGCTATCTTGTTTCGAGGAGACCTTTGACTTTCTCCCTATCTATCCACTATAAAAGGGGACTGTATCCCCTCAATTTATGCAAACACAACTTCTATAGTGACTCAATGGCTTCTCCTCCTGGATCTAGTGGAGACAATTTTTCTGAATACACTACCTATTTAGAGGGCAAGGTCAGGAAAGCTCGTATCCATAAGAGGAGGTTCGCCTTCTTGGCAAGGGAAAGCTCTCCGGGCCCCTGAACTGGAGGAAAGGGTGGCTGCTTTAGACGCAGCCCACCATGTGGCTTTGGATGATCAGGATTGGACGCTCGATCGGGTTAGGAAGCTCGAGGCCTCTTGGGACCGGCATAAGGCATCCAAGAGGGCCTACAAACTGGCCCTTAAGGAGTTGCATGCTCGTTCCAAGAAAGGGCCAGATGACGTTGAAGCAGGCTCTTCTGCTAAATAGTTTATTTTTGTAATTTCTTTATTGTTTGATGGTAGCCCCTCTTTGTAATAGGATTTCTGAAATTAATAAAATATTTTCTTATTCTCATCCTTATATGTTTTATTTTCCCAACGTATTTTATCTTTACTGTATTTCTTCTTGCCACGTGCGTGTGGTGTTATGATGGGTTTTCTTGAGCCCTGTGCACAAATCCTATCCAATAACTTTAAAACTGTTGCACTTCTCCAGGATGACACGTGTGTAGAAGCCTTCTTTATATTTATCTTTTTCAAATTTTGGCATGAATCCAAAAGTTTCTTTTGAACAGACACGTTTCTTTATTGCCCACGTTTCTCATAACCTTTTGGCGAACGGCTGCGATTCCCCACCTTATGCCTCTCTTAATTTATCTATAAATACCCCCTTAAGGCACGTTCTTCTTCATTATCTCTCCCATTTTTCTTCCTGCTATATATACTTTTTCTTTTGCAACTTACTTGCAATATGTCTGCCCATTTTACCAAATCAGCTCTGGTCTTGCAAGTGAAAGCTTTTGAGGCCTCTTATGGTAACGTACAGAGGCTGTTACGTGATGCTGAGGAAGAGTTGAAAGTGATGCGTTATCACCATACTGAGATGGTGAGGGAGTTGACTTGGCTGAGGGCCGAATTGGACTATTGCAGGCGTGCTCACCAGACTCTGGTTGACGAGAACAATGTCTTGAGGGGGAATCCTTCGTTTCAAGATACTGTAATATCTGTCAGGCCCTCCCATCGATACCGATCAACTTCACCCGAGCCGCCATAATTTTATTTTTATGCTATTTTTTTTTTTTTTTTTTATGTTTTTCTCCCTGATGTAATGATTTCCCATGTAATCCATCTTTATTAATGAAAAAAATATTTGCCTCTTCTACTGCTCTTCTTTTTCTGTTGCATTTGTGGTTTGTCGTCTATAGAATTGTCAGATCACCAGATCATCAAATATCTCATTTGTCTTTTCTTCTTGTATGGTGTTGTACCCATGTGATATCTGAGGCATGTGTCGGCTGGTCAAAGATGTGTTTTCCCAGACATTGCCAGTCAAAGATGTATGTTCCCAAGTATTGTCAGTCAATGACGTACTCTCTTTGCTCTATAAATACCCTTCAATCCTTCTTTAGGTTGCGTCATCCTCCTTCATAAGTTTGTTGTACCTATTTCTCACTCATCCATCTTTTTCGTTTTTCTCTGTTGTATAATACCTTCTTTTTAAGAATGTCGGAACCATTGGTGAGATATCATGCTCAGATGAAGGACTTGGATGCTGAGGTGTCTCAGGTCCGTCATCGCATGACCGAACTTGAGAGGGAGTATGGGAATATGGCCTTGAGTTTGTTTGACTCCTACCCCGAAGAGACTATCAAATGGACCGAAATTTCAGCCCTAAGTCTTCAGCTCGATCAATAGTGTTCATAGAGGGGTCAATTGTCTAGCTCTTGGTATGAGGCCGATGAGATTTGGGAACAAGCGCATGGAGAATTTGACAACGGTCCTCAGGGCCTTGCCAGCATGGCGGTTGAAAATGCTCGGCTTAGAGACCATATCACTGTCCTTACTAGGTAGAATGCGTCTTTGGTCGTCATCGACTCCTCGTTTCGAGCTCGGTTAGCTCGCTCTAATCGTACGACTCCTCGGGAGTCTTTTTCTCGGCTCGGCAGTTCAGCTTTCCCGACCGTTGGTCCTTGATCTAATTGGGCTTGCTTCTTTTTAATGCTTGTATTTTCCCCGTCTTGTTTCCTATTCTGTCTGTGGTTGAACTATTGGGATTCCTCTTGCAATTTGTAATTTGTTTTTTAAATTTGAACTGTTGCATCGCTTCGTATTTTCTGCCTTTTCGTATTTTGAATTGTTGCAACGCCTCGTACTTTGTGCCCTTTTGTATTTTGAACTGTTGCAATGCCTCGTACTTTGTGCCTTTTTGTGTATTGCTATTTCTTTTTGATTTTGAATTGTTACAATGCTTCGTACTTTGTGCCTTCTGATTTCCTATAAATGCTCCCTATCGTGTTTGTCTTTTATTATTAATTCTTTCTTTCTCTCTCCTATTTTGTAACTCTTATTTCTTCTAACCTGCTTTTTTATGAGATGGCCCTTGTCACCAGATCTGCTGCCAAAAAGAAAGCCCTTCTTGAGGATGAGCCTACATATAGGTTGCCTTGACTCTTGTGATTCTCTGTTTATGCCTTTGCTTATCCCCTTAATTTGTTTGTCTTCGTTATCATGTCTTCTGTTGATCTTTGTCTTTGTTCCCCTATAGATTCTTGTATTGGTGGGTTTGTGAGTTGGCTTAGGCTATTTGTGTTGATTGGAAACTTTCTTTGTTTGGTTGAATTTTTCTTTTGGTCACTTTTGTTAGTACTCCTTGCTTTGGCTTTTGTATTGATGGCGTTGTGTTTTTGCTATTTTCTCATAAATATTTGGCTCAATGCTTGGCCCAAGTTGGCCATTTTACCGAGGATGATTTTAAACGTCGGGCAAGGATATCCGCCGACGTACACGTGCGTCTTCCGGTCTCCGAGGAGGAGGCACTAGGGTCAGTTGCTGAAGGTGAGGTCGCCATTCGGTCCTCGGCCCTTTTGACCGGGGGTCTGACGCTCCCTCTCTCTGATTGGATGGCCTCTTTCTTTGAGGCCTTCCAAATTGCGCCTTGTCAGCTTGTGCTGAATAGCTACCGTATACTAAACGGTATCAAGAGGTTGTCCGAGTTGGCCAATATACGGGTGGAGCTTAAGGACGTGCTTGGGATTTTTTTCTTCCACTTTGATAGCCGGAGCTCCTATTTCAAGTCGTTGCGTTTCTTTGCTCGATTTGTTCTTGATATCCCGGACACGAACAAGTAGGACAACCTTGGCATCATGATTGTCTCCGGGAATTGGTGTCCTCCGGGTCGTCGTATTCCTGGTCCCGCTGCTTCTGCTCCCCCTATGCCTGCTCTCGGTGCTCCCAATGTCGAGGTTCTTTTGGCTCTATGGAAGTGGTGGGGCCCTGGACTGACCAAGCGGGCAGACAGCCGTGTTGCTTCCAAGTTGCTTGGTTACGTGGCTGATCCGGGGAACAGGTACACCATTGCACCCGTAATCCCTGATGAGACTGAAGATGATTTTCTTACTGTCGTTAAGTCTCGTGTTTCGTCTCTTATTGGGAAGAGGCCTGGTCATTCTAGTCGGCGACGATCAGCGGAGCCCTGGGATGAGTCTCCCAAGAGGGCGGGGGTGTCTGAGACGTCGAGGAGCGAGAGGGTGCCTGAGGTGGGCACTGATGTGGTGATTCATTCTCCCATAAGGGAGTGTCCTATTTTTCCCGACCCTGTCGAGGACGTGACGTCTCCGACTGAGGTATGTGTATTGGTTTTGTTACTTTTGACCCTGTTTTCCCCGTCTTTATCTGTTCCTTTGTCTTTCAGTCTTTGACTTCGTCGTTGGTTACTCTTGCCCTTGCCCGGTCTATGGGCATTGTTGTGTTTCAGGGGTCGTTCGATGAGTTATTCGTGCACATGAACTATGGGGACATGGAGGAGGAGACTATGAATCTCCCTGCCGTCTTGCCACCTCGGGTTGAGGAGGAAGTGGGCGAACATGGGGCCCCTGAGACTGATTTGGCTGCTGCTGGGGTGAGGGGTGATGTATCGGAGGTGGAAGCTTCCGAGGAGGATGCAGATAAAGAAACTGCAGACGAGGAGGTGGTGGACGAGGTGGCAATGACTCGTTACATTACCCGGTGTGGTGGCCATTTGCTCCAGCAACCACGAGTGTCGAGGATGGGGTATACTGCTGTTTTTCCCCTTGCCTACATGGATACGGAGGATATAGCTGCTCGTCCTGGGGTGGCGGCCATTGATCAGGCCAGCGCTGATGCTCTCCGGGTATGCTTTATTGCCTTAGTTTTTTGACATGTTCTTTGTTGGTATCTTATGTGGGGTTTTCTTGCAAACTTTTCTTGTGACCGTGGATCTGAAGGATCGGTTCACTGCGCTAGAGGCCAAGAAACAGCTTTTGCCAAAGGAGAATGCCGAGCTGGTGGCTGAGAAGGAGCTTTTGGCTGAGCAGAATGCTAAATTTTTGGCCGAAGAGAAGCTTGTGGCCGAGGAGAAGGCCAAGATGGTGATTCTGGCCGAGGATTATGCCAAGCTGGTGGGCGAGAATGTGCGTCTGGTCGAGGAAAATGACAAGGTTGTGGCTGAGAAGGTGCTTATGGCCGAGAAGGCAGGCGCTGAGAAAGCGGCGGTTGAAGCCAAGTTGTCTTATGTGAGGGCGGTTCAGGCAGAAGAACGGGGCAAGTTCATGAGGATTGCTGATTTCCATGCATTCGGCTCCCATGTTCGGGCTCTGAACTTGGTAAATGTACCTCATTCCCACCCGTCGTGGTTGTCTTTTGCTTATCCCGCCCCTCGTGTTTCGCCTCCTCTCCCTCAGGATTGGGCGAATATCCAGGATGACGAACTTCCGTTGCTGCCTGGGCAATCGGTCTCTATCGCGCCTCGTCCTCATTCCGGTTCTGCCACTCCTTGTTCTTCGACCCCCCGGCCCTCGTCCGCTCAGGTTGACCACTGAACATGCTCCTTTAGTAAATGTTGTGTAGCTAGTGTAGGTTCTTGTTTTGGTGCCCGACTTGTGGGCCTTTTTCTATCTGTTACAATATTCACATTTTGGGGAAGTTTATAATATTTTTGCTCCGTTTTCATCCTGTTTGGTTTTTCTGTTTCAATTTCTAGTTCGTTGCTTGTTGCTTGTCTTTGTATTTTTGAAGGTCATAACAATCATGTCAGGTACCGGTTAACCCTCTTGCTATGGTGGTCTGGTCCTGACCGACTGGTAGTTTAGGTGAAAGGCTTGTAGCTAGTCCCGAAGGGCCTAGTTCGCCTTGTACTACCGAACTGTATTTTGCTCGTCATGAAATCGAAGATCTAAATATTCATATCTCGAACTTATCGACTCGGTTACGCGATTTGGGTGAGAAATTCAGTAAGAAGACGGCCCGTTATACTGTAAACAATGGAAAGGCCAAAGAGCTTCTAGGTGCACTTCGTCGGTCACGGGATGATGCCCGGAGCCGGGTGACGAGATTGCACTTGGTGTTAGGGGCCGTTTTTGAAGACGCTGACTTGTTATTATCGTTCGTCAAAGCTTATTGGGCTCGTGCTCGTGTGCTGGAGGTGTATGAATATGTGACGGGCACTCGTGGCGTTACCCGAGCGGAGCGTATGGTTGACGCTATGGCTCGGGTAACTGAGACCACAGCTGCCTTGAAACGCTTGGATTCTTCGGTGAAGAGTCGTTTGGGCACTCAGATAACCTTGCTGCGAGATATTCATTTTGTTGACGCTGTAGAAACCTCGGCTTCTATCGAGGATTTGTCTGACTGACTTAGATTAGGGTTAATTTGTATTTTGACTTTCCATATGCAACTTGTATAAATGTATTTTTCTTTATCTTGTTTCACTTTGTTGGTTTTATGGCTTATTGATGAGTGTTCATTTATTCCCCCCCCCCTCTTTTTTTGTAGGCACCTGCTACTTTATTGCATCAGACTGGTTCTTTGGCCCTTGTTAATCCGGGGCAGGGACCTACTGGTGCTGCCCGGGATGGGGCCCCGTCTGGTGTGGCGAATGAAGCGCGTGCCAGTTGGCTTTATGTCGACTTGATGGGGAAGAACGAGAAACTTCATGCCAAGTGTGCTTGGCTTAAGGAAAAATTAAGAGCCCGATCGGTGTCTTTCCGGGCTTATGTGCGACGCGCCGAGCATGTTTTTGTGGTTCAGGAGCGTCGTTTAGACCGGTATTGGCGTTTGAAGGATAGGTGCCTTAGTAAATTAAAGTCACTGGTATCCCGAGCCAATCTCTTGATGACGTATTTCCATGCTTCTCCTGTTCGACATGATGCTTCGGCGGCCTTGGGCTGAGTTCGTCTGTTACCTGTGGACGACGCTCGTCGTCGGGATGCTTCTGATGCTCACGATCACGCGAAGGGAGCAGAGTTCGCAGCTCGACTTGAAGTGGTGAGACTTGTCGGGGATAATACGACCAACTTTGACTCCCTTCTTCCTTATGAGCATTTTGAAGGTGGGGATGCTGATGAGGACACAACGACGGATGACGAAGAGGTTGTGCTGGGTCATGCTCCGTCATGCTCCTCATGTAGTAGCTCTTCTTCTTAAGCTGTTGTGTTCTCCTTTATTTTTCGAGTATTGTTGCCTCCGTAACGCGGGCTAGTATCATTTGCTTTATTTATATACTCATGGATTGTATCTTCTTATTTTCGTATTGGTATTTCATTTGTCGTATTGATTTCCCTTGTTGTTTACTGTGTTTGGAATGTTGTTGCCTCCGTAATGCGGGCTTGAATCATTTAATATTCTTGTTTGACCCTTCGAATTGAACGGATTGGCACACCTGTGTATGTGCCTCCGGTTCGTTGGAGGACTTGTTCGGTACTTAAACCCTCTTTCCTCCGGTTCGTTGGAGGACTTGTTCTTTTTTCTTTTTCCTTTTCTTAGACATGCCTTCGGTTCGTTGAAGGACTTGTTCGGGACTTAAACCATGTTGCCTCCGGTTCGTTGGAGGACTTGTTCTTTTTTCTTTTCTTAGACATGCCTTCGGTTCGTTGAAGGACTTGTTCGGGACTTAAACCCTGTTGCCTCCGGTTCGTTGGAGGACTTGTTCTTTTTTCTTTTTCCTTTTCTTAGACATGCCTTCGGTTCGTTGAAGGACTTGTTCGGGACTTAAACCCTATTGCCTCCGGTTCGTTCGAGGACTTGTTCTTTTTTTCTTATTCCTTTTCTTAGACATGCCTTCGGTTCGTTGAAGGACTTGTTCGGGACTTAAACCCTGTTACCTCCGGTTCGTTGGAGGACTTGTTTTTTTTTTTTTCTTATTCCTTTTCTTAGACATGCCTTTGGTTCGTTGAAGGACTTGTTCGGGACTTAAACCATGTTGCCTCTGGTTCGTTGGAGGACTTGTTCGGGACTTAAACCTTGTTGCCTCCGATTCGTTGGAGGACTTGTTCTTTTTCCTTTTTTTAGACATACCTTCGGTTCGTTGAAGGACTTGTTCAGGACTTAAATCATGTTGCCTCCGGTTCGTTGGAGGACTTGTTCTTTTTTCTTTTTCCTTTTCTTAGACATGCCTTCGGTTCGTTGAAGGACTTGTTCGGGACTTAAACCATGTTGCCTCCGGTTCGTTGGAGGACTTGTTCTTTTTTCTTTTTCCTTTTCTTAGACATGTCTTCGGTTCGTTGAAGGACTTGTTCGTGACTTAAACCCTGTTGCCTCCCGTTCGTTGGAGGACTTGTTCTTGTTCTTAGATATGTTAGTAAAAATTCACTTAATTTATGTAAAAAGAAAATTTCATCACAAAGAAAGAGGTAAGGTATTACCTGTAGCGTTAAACTAGTTTACAGGTAGTACTTCTTAAGATTAGCTACGTTCCATGAATTTTTCTCTCCTCTGCTATTGTCAAACAGGCACTTTTGATTTTTTAAGACACTGGGCTTGTTCTCTTGATGATTTCGTATGGTCCTTCCTAGTTGGGGCTGATTTTGCCATGTATCTCGTTTCTTGTATAGGCAGTTACTCGTCGTAGCACTAGTTCTCCTACTTTGAATTCCTTGGATCCCTTCACCCTCTTGTCATAGGTTTGCTTTACCCTTTGTTGGTATTTTGCCAGGGTGAGGGCTGCTATCTCGTGTTTTTCGTCTAGCATGTCAAGCTCTTCCCTCATTCTTTCTTCATTGCTTCCCTGTTCGACTAAGGATGTACGGAGAGTGGGTAGGCCGACTTCCGTGGGTATGACGGCCTCGACGCCGTATGCTAGGCTGAACGGGGTTTATTTTGTTCCCGTTTTGGGCGTAGTTCGGTATGACCACAAAACGTTGAGGAGCCGCTCTGGCCATTTCCCTTTTTCTTTCTCCAGGCTTGTCTTGATGCCATCTAGGATAGTTCGGTTTGATACCTCGGCCTGTCCGTTACCCTGTGGGTAGGTTGGAGTGGAGTAAAACTTTCGTATACCTAGTTCTTCGTACCAAAGCTGTAATTTGGCGTCTTTGAACTGGGTTCCGTTGTCGGCGACGATGGCGTATGATATTCCGAATCTTGTTATGATGTGCTCCCAAATAAATTGCTTGATGTTTTAGGCCTTGATTTGTCTGAGTGGTTTAGCTTCTACCCATTTTGTGAAATAATCCGTTGCTATAATTAAGTATTCAATGTTGCCTGGTGCTTTGGGGAGCTTCCCGACTAAATCAATTGCCCATTGTGCGAATGGCCATGGTGCCGATACCGGGGTCATCATAGATGATGGGAGCCGAGGTATCTTAGCAAACCTTTGGCACTTGTCACACCTTTGGACGTATACGTCAGCATCTCTTTTGATATATGGCCACCAATACCCTTGTGTTATTGTCTTGTTAGCGAGGGACCTTCCTTTGATGTGTGCTCCGCATGATCCTTCGTGGACTTCTTCTAAGATTTGTTGTTGGTGTTCTGTACGGACGCATAGCGGGTGTGTTCCTCGGTAACTTGACTTATATAATTTTTCTTCTTCGGATAGCCAGAACTTGGGAGCTTTTCTTGTTATCCTTAGTGCTTTTATTTTATCTGCCCGGAGTATTCCGTTTCGTAGATATTGAACCATTTCGTCCATCCATCCTAGCTCATACTGTATTGACATCACTCGGTCTACCCTTTTGGTAATGCTCGGTGTTTCCAGTAGTTCCACTGTGATTGACCGAGTGTTTACTAATGTTAGTGTCGAAGCTAGGGTTGCCAATGCGTCGACGTGTGCATTTTCGGTGCGGTTGATTCGTATTAACTCACACTTCTCAAATTTGGCCATTAAACTTTGGATTTTTTCTTGGTAAAGGATCATCCAGTCGTCTTTGGCTTGATACTCGCCGATGGCTTGATTGACGACCAGCATGGAGTCTGAGTTAGCAATTAAGTGGGTGAATCTGAGCGTCCGTGCAATGAGCATGCCGTTTATCATAGCTTCGTACTCGGCTTCATTGTTAGTGGCTCGGAAGCCTAGCTTTATGCTTTTTTTCGCCCTCACTAGATTTGAGGAAAATTCCTGCTCCCGATCCGTCTTTGGTGGCTGACCCATCGACATGTATTTGCCAATGCGATTGTGGTGATATGGCCGTTGGTTCTTCACGTCCTTCGCTAAATTCTGCGACGAAGTCTGCCAACACTTGTCCCTTGACGGCGTGCCGAGGTGCGAAGTCTATATGAAATTGGGATAGCTCGACCCCCCATGCCGCTACCCGGCCGCTTATATCCGTTTGGCTGAGGGACTCTTTGATGTGGAACTTGGTGTAAACCTGGACTTGGTGTGTGATAAAGTAGTGTGGCAGTTTTCTTGTTGCAACGACCAGTGCAAGGCACAACTTTTCCAATGGTAAATATCGTGTTTCGGCTTCAACCAGGGTTTTGCTTACGAAGTATATCAGGAATTGTTCTCGACCTTCCTCTCTGAGGATCACTGCGCTCACGGCTGTTGTTGATACTGTTAGGTAACACACTAGGATATCTCCTTTGTTCGGCCTTACGAGCAGGGGCATCGTTCTTAGGTATTCTTTTAGGTTGCTGAATGAAGCCTCGCATTCAAAAAATGGTCGGCCTTTGTCCGCTGATCGGCTAATAAATCTGCTTAGTGCGGCCATCATTCCCGTGAGCTCCTGCACTTGCTTCTTGTTCTTGGGTGCTGCTAGGTTTCGCAGAGCCGTTATTTGATCGGGTTTTGCTTCTATCCCCCTTTGGCTTACCATGTGCCCTAAAAACTTCCCCTTGCTGAACGCGCACTTGGTTGTGTTGCAGGTGAGATTTGGCCTTTTCGCTTTTTATGACCATGTCATCGATATACACCTCCATTGTTTTACCAATGTGCTTTTGACATACGTTCGTTATCATCCTTTGGTAGGTAGCTCCTGCGTTGCGTAGCCCGAAAGGTCATCACTCCATAGCTCTATCCTGGTTTTATAATGTCTCAGGTGGTCTATTGGGCAGCTCTTCCCGTCGTAGAGTTTAAACTCTGGGATTATGAACCCATTCGGGTTTCGATACCGTGTAATTATTCGGTACATGGGGTTTCTTAATAGACGTCCCATGCCTATTAGAACGCTTCGTCTTGCGTTTGGTACTGAGGGGTGTATCCCCCACCAAAATTGTGTGTGGGGGTAGTATCCTTGTCCTTCTCCTACCCTATTATCGGTATATCCTCCGCAGTTCGGGTTTATGCCGAAGGCATGTCCCGTCTGAATGCCCGGAAGGCCGAATGTTGGTAGGGTCGTTCTTGGGATGTGTTCCCCTTGCTGGGGTCTCCTTGTCTCCTGTTGTCGGCCTGCCACTTCCATGGCGGCCCTATAAGTGGAATCTTCCACTTGTTCGTTTCTTTGGTCCTTTTGGGTATTGGCGGCCTGGCTTGGCGATATTCTGATTCCAGCTGCTACCATGACCGACATGCATGCTCCCAGCTGAGTTTCAATCTGAGCATGGTAGCTTTCATCGGTCAATGTAACCGCATTCCCTTGATGGATTATGGGTTGAAGCTCCACCGTGGATGGTGTAATTATCCGTGGAGGGAGGATTGGTTGTCGTATTGTTGGTTCCGGTATGTTGTCTCTTGGCATACCGTACTGAGGTGCTGTAACGTTCGATGGTCGGTTTTGGGTTCTCCTTATCTCCTCGGCATGGTTGTCCCTGTCGTTGTCCTCGTTTGTTCGGAAATGAATCACCCTGGTAGTATGGGGAAGTGGGCCCTTGAGCTTGGTTTGTTTGTTTTCTGGTGTCTTCTTGTTTGTCTTACCGTGGGTAGCGCTCGTTCTTCCTCTGAATCTGTTGGGGTTTCGTCTATAATTCCGTCGAGGAGTATGGGTTGGTCTGTCGGTTATTCGATGGGGATATTAGATGTTGTAGCTCGGTTTCTGGATTTGATTGCTTCGTATCGTTCTCTGATGGCAAGGAGTTCATCTAAGTCGTCTTGGTTTATTGGCACTTCTCGGTTATTTGTGGTTCCTACCTCCTCAGGACAGGTTTCTTTTACAGTGGTAACCATTTTTGCTCGTCTGATAAAGTTGTGTGTTCGACTTCGAGACTAGTTGGTAGTAGATGAAGCGTAGAGATGGCGTCATTTGATAAAGCAATAACTTTGATCGGGTCACGCTATGCTTCTCAACAATAATAATATAGATTAAAGAAAATAAATATTGGACACGTTGTTATTCTTTCTTATTGATCGGTAATTGTTCTTGCTCGGATTACAATTTCTATTACACTTGTGCTCGGTCTGATAATTTAACCTTAATCTTAAGCTTGAACTTTATCCTTGATGCTCGGTCTTTTATTTGACTTCTCTCGATATACTTTCTAGTGAGATGAGCTCTGAAAAGTCTGTCTTGTACTTCTTTTGATCAGATTTCAGGTCACTTTTTCAGTGCAGGTATTTGGCTATTTATAGGCATTCGTGCGTCATAGGATGTTTGACGAGTGTCTCAATCTCATGCGTCATCTCATGGACTTTTCAAATGTGGGACCTTTATGAATTGAGCTGAGATGTTGATGGTTAATTACCCTTGCATTAATAGGAAGAAAACCATTATACCACAGGTCCTATTATAATTGCATTGGATACACATTAATAACGCATGGGTCGGTTCGTAACCGAATAGACATATTCATGTCTATTTTTTGTGTCCTATCATATAGCTACTACATTTGATTATTAAATAAATTTTCTGGTAAGTGTTTGATAAAAGAAATATATAATTCATATCCAAGTACCATCAATATATCACATCATATATACACTCGTTAAAGGTTAGTGAATAATTAACTTGTTCACTTAATTAGTAATACATATACATGTAATTAGAGCATTTTTATCAGGTTAAGATGGCATTAATTAAAGTTATATATAATAGTAGGCCGCCACAAAACATTAATATTTCTACCAATTAATTAAAAGTCCAATATTTGTAATCACCCAACAAAATATCGTATTTGAATTCCTTGCCACCTCCAGAAGGTCAGTCTATATATTGAATATTTCAATTTATATATAATTGGACTTTGCTATAATTCAAGTATTCAATGATTGGACATTTAGAATTAGAGGTAACAAAATTAACCTGTGTTTATTTAACCTGTGTTAATACAAGTTTATTTAACCTGTGTTTCCAATTATATTAATTAATACTTCAATTTGAATTCTCTATTTCCAATACTTGGATCTTGTTTATGGCTTATTCAGATATTTGTATGAGCTAGTACATAATATCATTAATAAAAATATAAAATATTTGACGTTCATATATTTCAACATTAAATATAAATCTCACAACGAGTTACTTAATTAAAACTTTGGCTCAAATTATGTCAATCTGGTTAAAGACATAATTTGTTGGGTAGTTCGATAAGCCCCATTACTAATAAATTTATGCTGACTAATATAAATATATATTGGGAAAAGCTAACGTGTGTAGCCGGAGTACATGTTAGTCATTAATTGTAACATAATTTATTTTATATATTTTGTTATTATAGAAACAAACTGATTTAATATTAATTGCATTATATCTTGTAACATATGGTGCATTAAATATAATTTTTTTTAATTAATATTATGTTTCGACAAATAAAATATATTAAAATCCTTAATTTTTTTAATTAATAATTAACTTTAAGGTGGTCTCAACTATAGTTATTTAATATTATATTTAATATTTAATCATTAAATTGTAAATACCTAATTTGTACCAAACCATTTTTTACAAGTTGTGTTCCAAAAAAAGAAGTTTACACAATGAATTTTTCCTTTGGAAAAAAAGAAATTGTGTTCCAAAGGTTGAACTTTCAATTAGGAAAATTAGAAGCTAGGATAGGAGTTGGCCGGGGAGCTTTTATATTTCTATGGTGAAAAGTCAATATTTCTCCTCATATGGTCATATTTCACGTGTTCAAATCATTTATATCTATTTTCCTTGTAAGTACATGACTCGACCATTAATTCTTTCTTATGACTCTTTTTATTTTTGTTTTTTTTCTTAAATATAAATGGTTGTGGAAATTAATTAATTTATCTATAAAAGGTTACGTGTGTTCAAATCATTTATATCTATTTTACTTGTAAGTACATGACTCTACCATTAATTCTTTCTTATGACTCATTTTGTTTTTGTTTTTTTTCTTAAATATAAATGGTTGTGGAAATTAATTAATTTATCTATAAAAGGTTACATGATGTTCCTCATCCTTCTCCAACTCAGTTAGCTAATTCATTTTATTGGCAATAAACATGAAAATTTGTTCCCAAAAACTCTTTCTTCTTCTAGTTCTCATTTTCACACAACTTATTTGTCTCACCCTTTCACAACCAGATATCAAATACTACACTTGTTCACGTCAACTAGGCAAGTTCACAGATAATACCACTTATCAAACTAACCTCAACACCCTCCTTTCTTCTATCCCTTCCAAGATAGATGCCTACGGCTTCGGAAACCACTCTTTTGGTCAAAATCCAGACACAGTCTACGGCCTTGCTCTTTGTCGAGGAGACCTTAAAGCTGGCGACTGTCGCACTTGCATACGCGACGTTACATTAAATCTAACGAATTCGTGCAAAAACTACAAAGAAGCGGTTGGATGGAACGGATATTGTACCTTGAAATACTCTAGTGATCCATTAATTCACAAGTTGTCTTATGAACCATACCATTGTTTATACAATTCTCAAAACGCGACCGATCAAGACCAGTTCAGCAACTACTCGAAGTCCTTGCTGACCGATCTACGTGCCAACGCAGCAGTAGGCGTACGTAGGAAGTTTGCCACTGGTAACATAACGGGACCGGATCTTGTCACTATCTTGGGGCTTGTGCAGTGTACCCCGGATTTATCCGAGAAGGAATGTACGGATTGTCTTGTGTTGTTGACGGGGCAGATCATATCGGGTTGCTCTAAGGGAAAGGTAGGTGGAATAGGGTTTTTTCCGAGTTGTACCGTGAGGTACGAGACTTATCCTTTCTTCGGGGACACTGCGGGGCCCGCGGATGAAAAGCCAGTGGTTAAGCCGCTAGCGCCTCCACCAACGTCAACAATAGGAAAAGGGACAGGCATGGGTATATCTTTATTATAGCTTTGAATGATCTTAGGTGTTATCACTAGTTCAAATTGCATACACAGCAAGAAATTAATAACAAGATAACAACGATGATAACAACGATTGTTCTGTACTATATTGTTATTATATGACTTGTTGCTAAACATTTATCAACACTTAGTAACAATTTTTGTTGTTCATTAACAATCTGTATAGTGTCATACAAACTTTTACTTTCCTGATATTTTTTTAGTGATAATTATATTTTTTAATTTATGTTCTTAATTTTTTGTGTTAATTTGATCATGATCTTCTTAATAACTGAAGGTTGTAAGCTGGACTTCTTGATTTGGAAAGGGTAGTATTTTTTTTTAAACGCTACAACCAAAATGAAATCTTAATTTGTTTAGCTTTCATCAATAGAATGAATAAGAACTGAAAAGTTTAAAATTCATCAAGTTTTTAATTGGAAAAGTCAATTGATATTTTGAAAGAAATGAAAAATGAAAAATGCTGTTTAAAAATCCTATGTCCCTTAAAAGCACACTGGCAAGTGGCAACCACAACCGTCAGCATCAAAAGTTTGTGAAGAAAATTGGACAACTGTATATTTTTACACCAAGATTGGTTCCAACTGTATAATGTTATCGTAGAAACCGGATTTCCATACGAAAATGCCGGTATAAAGAGAAAGTATCGTTCCACATCGCCTATATATGTGAGTACCTATATGGTACATAAGTTAAGAAAACTCTCCTTACTATCACCAATGCCTTTTAAACCCGTGCTGCCCGAGAAGCGAGCACGAAATCGGGCCAAAACGGATAATATGGTAGTAAACAGATGGTGACGATCTGGTTAGAGTACCAGATCAGTTATTTTATTAGTATGCATACGTAGTGTAAACTTGGTATACTGTTATTTCACCATTTCAGTCCCATGTCACCAATGAGGTTATAGTTATCTCACATAGAATTGGGCACTTTTTGGCCATCACTTGTACCGTCAATTATTAATTGTTGTTTATTTTTGTTAGTATAATAAAAGTCTTCTAAAGATTAAATATTTTTGTTGCCTAAATAATGTGTGTCGGTTTATTATTTCAGATGGAAAAAGCAACAACAATAGTACTAAAACAATAATTTTAGTGGCCGTTTCAACTATTGCAACCATAGTGCTTCTCTTATGCATATGCATATTCTTGAAAAAGAGAAAGGCGAAGAAATCTGGGCGAAAAAATGCAAGTAAGTTCAAGAATTTTCAAGTTTTGGTTACTAATTTTATTTTGCAAAATTTATGGAACTATTCCTGTAGTTTCTGGCCAATAAACTCAACAGTTTAGTAACAATTTATCCTCTAGTTACTTAATGATATATATGTTTTTTGTTTGTCAATGTAGCCGAGGATCAAGATGAAAGTCACAATGTGGACGATATCAAGATGGTGGAATCCTTGCAGTTCGACTTTAGCATTGTTAGTGCTGCCACGAATAATTTCTCAGACGGCAATAAGCTTGGTTTTGGTGGATTCGGCATTGTATATAAGGTAATTCAGGTCTCACAACTGTGTAAATCTTTTTATTTAATTTTAATTTCTTGATAAACTGTCATTTTCAGGAAACCAAATAATTACATAATTAAGCTTGCGGAAAGAATTGAAAATCTATGAATTTTAAGAGACAAATTCATTATAGCTTTACTTCTGAGAAATAAAATTCGCCACTAGAATTATATATTTATTTTTCAAGACACTTAGCTAATAGTCATTTCTTAAGTTGATGGTAAATTCATATATCATATATCAGGGTATACTTTCTGATGGACGAGAAATAGCCGTGAAGAGGTTATCCAAAAACTCTCATCAAGGTGAAACTGAATTCAAGAACGAAGTTATGTTAGTTGCCAAGCTACAACATAGAAACCTGGTTAGGCTGTTAGGCTTTTGTTACAAACAAAACGAAAGGCTTTTGATTTACGAATTCATGACCAATTCAAGCCTTGATCACTTTATATTCGGTATGTTTTATCATTTTCATTTCTGTGAATTCACTTAATCGTATGTTATATGATGTTCTATAAGTACTAATTATAAATAAATTTCCAGATTCTGTAAAGCAACACATTTTAGACTGGGATAAGCGTTATAAGATCATAGGAGGCATTGCTCGGGGACTTCTGTATCTTCACGAGGATTCAAGGCTAAGGATTATTCATCGAGATCTTAAGGCCAGTAATGTTTTGTTAGATGATGAAATGAACCCCAAAATATCGGATTTTGGCATGGCGAGATTGTTTGTAATGGATGAAACTCATGGGAGTACGAATAGAATCGTGGGAACTTAGTGAGTACTTCTACCTCTACTTCCTTGTGTATCTGCCTAAAGGCCTTGTTTGATGTTGATTGCAACTTTTAAGTACTTACTTTTCCGTAGTCATAATCTATATATTTATTAACCAACATAAACCGTTTGCTTTTAACTGTTATATTGTTTTCATTATATCAAGAATTTTACCAGAAAAAACTCTAAACTTGACAAATGACATTTCATTTTGTGCTTAACGACATTCTATACCTTGAGATTTTCTTATTTTTTTTGAAACTGGTAGTGGTTACATGGCTCCGGAATACGCAATGCATGGCCATTTCTCGGTGAAATCCGACGTCTTCAGCTTCGGCGTCTTGATTTTGGAAATTGTTAGTGGACAGAAGAATAGTTATTTCCGCAGAGGGGAAATGGGGGAGGACCTTCTAACCTTTGTAAGTATTAACAAATTTTACCATTATCAGGTTCTAATTTTCGGAGTCGTAAATAGCAACAGTTACTTTTGAGAAACAAGAATTACCAAAATGCTGGTGATACTAGAGTTGACTAGTAGGTACTGTAATCGATTGAAGAACTTAAACATTAAACCAGCTATTTCTTCTACAAACTTAATTATTAAATATTGCAGCCAGATTCTACACTAATATTAAAATTTCTCATACTTTGGATTCTATTTAGACATGGAATAGTTGGCGCCAAGGAAGATCAATGGAACTTGTAGACCCTACGCTAGTGTCTTCAACGTATTCAACACGTGAAATAATGCGACGCATCCATATAGGGTTGTTGTGCGTTCAAGAAAATCCAATCGATAGGCCAACTATGGCTCAAGTTGTGATGATGCTTACAACTTCATCTCTCACTCTTCCGATACCATCTCAACCAGCATTTTTCCTACAAAGCAATGCAAGTCAGGAGTCCAGTGACTCTAGATATAATAAGTGTTTACATTCGTCGGGTAATGAAGCCTTAATTACTGAGGTGTATCCGCGGTAGATCTTTGATGTTCTTGTTGACTATATATACTAGAAACTTATACTAATGAAAATTAGTTAGTAGCAGAGCAAAATAGTACCATGATTTGAAGAAAAACAAATATATTAATTTTCTGGAAAAAGAATATGAAGTTTGTTTATAAAATATAACTTTCTTTTAGTTTCTGACTAACTTGTAAAATTTCAATTCTCTTGCAAGCACTTTGTACATTTTTTTTTTGATAGGTTCCTACACAGGACTGTTGAGTTGTAAAACCAAATGAGTTTTGGCCATGTTTTCTATTTATCCTACATCACTTGAAATTGTAATATGACCCACTAAGGGTTCTATTTATATGCCCCAATATCTTGTATTTTAATTACACCTACACAAACACCTTTTACATATTATAAGTGAGAGAGTTCTATTTGTGAGAGAACCATAGTTTGTGATCAAGCTAGATTACGATTGTAATACTCATTATAATAATATTAAGTGTCACGTGTAGCGGCCCGGAGACGTAGCCAATTCGGATGAACTCCGTTATCAAAGTGTGTGTGCTCGGTTTTAATACTTCTGTCTTTCTTTATGCTCGACTGATTTCCTAACAAGTGGTATCAGAGCCCGAGGTTTGCAGAACTAAGGTCAAAGATCGGGAGGAAGATCGATGGCGAAAGAAGACAGAACCGCACACGGGATCGAGAAGTTCGACGGGAAGGACTTCGCATTCTGGAGAATGCAAATAGAGGACTACCTTTATGAGAGGAATATGCATCAGCCACTTCTCCTTGAGAAAAGGCCGACCACGACCACCGAGGAGGCGTGGAAACTCTTAGACCGACAAGTGTTGGGAGTGATCCGCCTAACACTATCTAGGAGTGTAGCACATAACGTCGCAAGAGAGACGACGACGATGAGGATGATGAAGATCCTCACCGACATGTATGAGAAACCATCCGCGAACAATAAGGTACATCTCATGCGTAAGTTGTTCAACCTACGCATGGTTGAGGACACACCTGTCGCAAATCACGTGAACAAGTTCATCGACACCGTAAATCAGTTGGATGCGGTGGAGATAAATTTTGAAGACGAAGTGAGAGCCCTTATACTGCTAGCATCTTTACCGAACAGTTGGGAATTCATGCGAGCTGCTGTTAGCAACTCAATTGGAAAGGAGAAACTGACTTACAACGGCATCCGAGATCAAATACTCGCTGAGGAACTCAGGAGATTAGACATGAGTGAATGCTCAAGTGGAGCAGCTTTGAACGTGGGTTCAAGAGACCGGGGTAAGGCCAGGGTATGGGACGTTAGAGGACGTTCGCAATCCCGAGGTAGAAGAGGGAAAAGCCGAGGAGGCAAAGATAGCGATCGAAGTAAGAAGAATATTCGATCCTATAACTGCCAGGGTATGGGGCACTTCAGTCATGAGTGCAAGCATCCGAAGAAGGGTACCGGCCGTGATCACGTGGTTAATATTGTGAGAGACGAGGATTCGGGTGACTGTTTATTGCTTGCCGAACAGAGAAATATAGAATCGTGGATTCTAGACTCTGGGGCATCATTTCACACAACCCCTCAGAAGGATTTATTCGAAAATTACACTGCGGGTAATTTCGGTAAAGTGTATCTAGCCGACGGAGAAGCGTTGGATGTTGTTGGAATGGGCGATGTGAAGATTCGCATTCCAAACGGGTCGGTATGGAAGCTAACGAAAGTGAGGCATGTTCCGAGGTTGACCAAGAATCTGATCTCAGTAGGTCAACTCGATGCCGAAAGACACTCCATTTCGTTCAGCTGTGGAGCTTGGAAAGTTTCATGAGGAGCTATGGTGATAGCCCGAGGGAGTAAGGTCGGTACACTGTACATGACCGATGAGGAGCGTACAATTGGGACAACTGTGTCGCAAAACTGCTCGGAACTATGGCATCAACGGTTGGGTCACATGAGTGAGAAGGGGATGAAGGTGTTAGCGAATGACAACAAACTTCCAGGCTTGAAGTCTGTCAACCTCGACATGTGCGAAGGTTGCATCTTCGGGAAGCAGAAGAAAGTGAGCTTCCGGAAAGGTGGAAAAGCTCCCAAGGAGGAGAAGCTAGCACTGGTCCACTCAGACGTATGGGGACCATATCCAGTAACCTCAATGGGAGGATCTCAGTACTATGTGACCTTCATCGATGATTCGACGAGGAAAACATGGGTCTATTTCTTTAAACACAAGTCTGAGGTGTTTAAGAAATTCCAAGAATGGAAGGCCATGGTCGAACTAAAGACCGGGAATAAACTCAAATGTTTGAGATCCGATAACGGTGGAGAGTACATTGATGCTAAGTTCGTAGAGTTCTGTGCTCAAAGAGGCATTCGAATGGAGAAGACCATCCTAAGAACGCCACAGCAGAATGGCGTGGCCGAGCGAATGAACCGAACAATAAATGAGCGTGCTAGGAGTATGAGACTGCAAAGTGGGTTGCCCAAAGCCTTGTGGGCACATGCAGTAAGCACAGCGGTTTACCTCATTAACCGCGGACCCTCAGTGTCATTAGAAAGGAGAATTCCCGAAGAAGAGTGGATAGGAAAGCCTATCTCTTATGAACACTTGCGAGTGTTCGGTTGTCTGTCATATATTCATGTCGACATAAATGAACATACCAAGCTTGACTTGAAATCCAAAGTGTGTTACTTTGTGGGGTACGGTGGAGCTGAGTTCGGATATCGCTTCTGGGATGGTCAAACGAAGAAGATCATTCGCAGTAAGGATGTCATCTTCAACGAAGGCATTTTGTACAAAGATCGACAAAATGTAGTGGTGGAGGAAGATGCGCTCCCGTCCGAGGAAAGTGGTATGGTCGACATGAATGCGTTTCCAAGGATGGAGTTGGAAAATGACACCGAAGATGAGCCAGAAGTGCTCGACAACCGACCAGCACAGGCTGAAGAGGAGGAGGAGATGCCCCAAACTCCTCGACGTGAATTGGGCCGAGGTCATCGCGAGAGGAGACCTCCTGCCCGATACTCTCATTCCCTGCATTACATATTACTCAATGATGCAGGCGAGCCCGAAAGTAGATAGGAAGTTCTGGAGCTGAAATACTCGAGCAAGTGGCAGTTAGCCGTACTGTCCAAGGGGAAAAGGGCACTGAGCAACAAATGGGTGTTCCGACTAAGGAGGAACAAGACGGCTCGAAACGGTATAAGGCACGATTAGTAGTCAAAGGGTTCCAGCAAAAGGCAGGAATTGACTACACCGAGATCTTTTCACCAGTCGTAAAGTTGACGACTATTCGGCTATTGTTGAGCATTGTTGTAAATGCGAATCTTCATCTTGAGAAGTTAGATGTGAAAACTGCCTTTCTCCATGGAGATCTTGAGGAAGAAATTTACATGCTCCAACCTGAAGGGTTTGTCGAAAAGGGAAAAGAGAAACTAGTCTGCAAACTGAGGAACAACTTGTATGGGCTAAAACAAGCACCACGATAGTAGTATAAGAAATTTGACAGTTTCATGGTGGATACCGGGTTCGAAAGAAGTGATAGTGATCACTGCTGTTTCGTGAAGAGATTCGAGAACTCTTCGTACGTCATACTACTTTTGTACGTAGATGACATGTTGCTTGCCGGGTCGAGCCTTATGGAGATTAGCAAGGTGAAGCAACAGTTGGCGAAACAGTTTGAGATGAAAGATTTGGGAGCCGCAAATAAAATCCTCGGTATGAGGATTTCCCGAGAAAGTGATGGGTCTTTGTTTCTGTCACAAGCCGAATATGTGAAGAAAGTGTTGGCACGGTTTAGCATGAGTGATGCCAAGGCTGTAGGCTCACCGCTAGCCGCACACTTTAGCTTGTCGAAGAAACAATCACCCTCAGACGAGGAAGGAAAGGATCGTATGTCGAACATACCCTACGCTTCAGCAATTGGTAGCTTGATGTACGCTATGGTGTGTACAAGACCGGACATTGCCCATGCAGTGGGAGTTGTCAGTCGTTACATGAGTAACCCAAGAAAGCACCATTGGGAAGATGTGAAGTGGATATTGAGATATCTCTCGGGTACCGTGAATTTGGCATTATGTTTCCGAAAGACCTCGGAAGGCCTGCACGGCTATGTGGATGCTGACATGGCCGGTGATCTGGACAGCCGAAAGAGCACAACGGGATGTGTTTGTACCTACGGTGGTACTGCTGTGAGTTGGACATCTAAGTTGCAAAAGATTGTTGCATTTTCGACCACAGAGGCTGAGTACGTCGCAGTGACGGAAGCAAGCAAAGAGATGATTTAGTTGCAAGGTTTCTTAAAGGAGCTCGGTCAGAAAACCGACAAAGGAGTTCTGCACTGTGATAGTCAAAGTGCAGTTCAGCTAGCTAAGAACCCTGTATTCCATTCACGCACCAAGCATATACAGATTCATTACCATTTTATCCGGAACGTTCTAGAAGATGGAATCTTCGCGCTAGAAAAGATTGAGGGCGCTAAGATCCCCGCCGATATGCTAACGAAGGCTGTTACAATCGACAAACTGAGGTTGTGTGCAACCTCAGTAGGACTCCGAGCTTGTCACTCATGGTCGTCGCTACACTGGAAGAGTATCAATTACTATACAAGGATACCGATGGGAGCATTCTGCTCGGTGGAGCACAGTGAGTTCGGTGGTCGGGGATAATCAGAATTCTCTTGAAGCACTTGATATTTGACTCCAAGTGGGAGATTGTTGAGTTTTGGCCATGTTTTCTATTTATCCCACATCACTTGGAATTGTAATATGACCCACTAAGAGTTCTATTTATATGCCCCAATATCTTATATTTTAATTACACCTACACAAACACCTTTTAAATATTATAAGTGAGAGAGTTCTATTTGCGAGAGAACCATAGTTTGTGATCAAGCTAGATTACGATTGTAATCCTCATTATAATAATATTAAGTGTCACGTGTAACGGTCCGGAGACGTAGCCAATTCTGGTGAACTCCGTTATCAAAGTGTGTGTGCTCGGTTTTAATACTTCTGTCTTTCTTTGTGCTCGACTGATTTCCTAACAAGGACTTCGTAAAAGAAATAAGTAATCGCTTTTATCATTTTATGTTACAAATCAGTGTTATAAGTAATCGCTTTTATCATTTTATGTTACAAATCAGTGTTAATAGTATGAATGTTGCCTTGAGCTCAAATTAGCTAAATAGTAAACCAAAGTGCTTCATTTCAAAATCAACATAGTCTATCAAAGTGCATATATCTTTTAACTTGTTTGAAAAATGGATAACAGGTTTAGACAATTTCTATAAAAATACTACAAAGCCGAATTTAATATTATAATTACCATGTACTTATGTCTAGAAGTGTTACAATATTTTCCTAAGACAAATTTTAGATTAATGTACATCATCTATACAAGCCAGAGAGAGAATGTACATATATAATGGAATGGATTTGGCTGCCCTGAAAAAATTTAGGGCAGCCTGCCTGAATTTTTTCAGGCAGCAAAATCTAATGTATTTTGAATTTTATTTTTTTAAAAAAAATATAATTTTGTATGTTATATTTTGGGGTTTATTAATATGTATTAGAGTTTTATTTTGGGGTTCATTAATATGTGTTAGGATTTTAGAATGTGTTAGGGTTAAATTACATTATTTAAAAAAAAAAAAAAAAACAACATTTTTGTTGCCTGCAAAAAATTCAGGCATGCTGCGATGAATTTTTTCAGGGCAGCAAAAATGCATCCGTACATAATACCAATATTTTAAATATCGTTATCGTTAGCGTAACGTTTTTTCGATAAAAACGCTAAAAGCGTAAATAGCGTTACTAAATAGCGCTTTGCGTTATATTTTTTGTTTTGCCTAAATATATATAAATATAGCACTAAATTCATAACATATAATAAATACTAACTAAATATATATACAAATTTGTAACTAATAATTATAAAGTGATTGCCATTGAGATGGTAGAGCACTTATTTTGTTTGCAAGAATTTTTGGATTCGATTCTCTTTAGCCTCCAATAATTTCATTACAATTTTGACTAATAAAATAAAAATTGAACTGTATCCGCTATTTATGCTACATAGTTCACTATTTTACCATATTAGTCCGTGTAAAATGAATTTAACGATTTTACATCCAAATAATAACCGAGAAAGAAATAAAACGGTATTTGGCGATTATAGGTTGGTTTTTAAAACAATGAATAATAGTAAGAATTTGCTGCAAAAAAAGGTCAGAATCATGCCTCTTGAAAATATCCCACACGTCAACAAATCACTATGCCAAATAAGATTAGGCTGATCCATTATGTTAAGCAAACGGTCCACGTGTCAAACAATAAGTGGTTAAAGTAATATCCAAATTATCCAAGTAGGAAAAATCAAGATAAGGTGTCACCCTACAATCACACAAAATTTAAATAAAAATATGCCACATTACACCCTTTATTTGTTTCAAGACATTAAACAAAGATAAGTTTAATACTAATAATAAATAAAAAATAATGGCTCATGCTATGGCATCAATGAATGGTTTACGTGGCTCATCTCAAGGTGTGTTGGAAGGTAGTCTCCATCTCAGCACCTCGAGTCGTTTGGCTGGAGCAGGGTTCACTAGGGTTAGTGTGTCTCGACCCAATGTCACAGTTAGATCCCAACAGAGTGGCTCTTCTGAGACCGAGACGAGTCGCAGAGCTGTTTTAGGGTTTGTTGCAGCTGGGATTGGTTCCGGAATCTTTGTTCAAGCTGTGTTCGCCGAAGCCAATCCCATCAAGATCGGTCCGCCTCCGCCACCCTCTGGAGGATTGCGTAAGTTTTTATAATCTCTTCTATATAATACGTGGATTAATGTTACAAGTCCTGTGGTGTCCTAATCACATAAACATGGAAATTACAACTCTAATAAAATAAATCAGGAAACTGCAGTTTCTTGAACCTCTATCTTAGATTGAATTTTCTAGTTTATCTAACTTAAGAGAAAGGACAACCATGAATATACATAAAGTACTTTATAAATGGTAAAACATAATTAATCAAGTTAAATAACCGCAATAACACTCCTTTTTCTTCCATTCTAGAATGAAAAACAGACTAACATAACAATCTTGATGACAACAATATCAACAAATACGTACTTTATAAATGCTAAAAACTGTAAAACATAGACAATCAAGTTAAACAATACTAACTTATATTATGGTTCATGGAGTGTTGTTCAACTAACAGTTTTGTCTCTTTTCTTCCATTCTAGAATGGAAATTACGCTAAATATAACAACGTTGATAACAACAAATACTATCTCTATGTGTAGCCGGAACATTGAACTCGGACGAGGCTAGGGACCTTGACCTACCACTTAAGAACCGGTTCTTCTTGCAGACTCTTTCTCCGGCAGCTGCTGCGGTGAGGGCAAAAGAGTCGGCACAGGACATTGTCAACGTGAAGGAATTTATTGACAAGAAGGCTTGGCCCTATGTCCAAAACGACCTCCGTTCTAAGGCTGGGTATTTGAGGTTCGATTTGAACACCGTTATTTCCTCTAAGCCCAAGGACGAGAAGGTCGCCTTGAAGGCCCTCACCGGAAAGCTCTTTCAAGATCTCGACAAGGTGAGTAAAGTTAGTTATCCATACATTTTGAAAGATCATTTTTCTCATACCAAACGTACGTATTATCAATGTTTTAAATAGCGTTATCGCTATCGTAGCGTTTTTTTGAGAGAAACGCTAAAAACGCAAATAGGGTTGCTACATAGCGCTTTGCGGTGTATTTTTTTTTTTTTTTGCCTAAATACATATAAATATAGTATTAAATTCAAAACATCTAATAAAAATTAACTAAATATATATAAAAAATTGTAACTAATAATCACAAAATGATTATACTTGAGATGCCAGAGTATTTACTTTGTTTGCAAGAGTTTTGGGGTTTGATTCTCTTTAAGCTCTAATAATTTCATTAAAATTTTGAAAAAAAAAAAAAAAAAAAATTATTTTTTATTTTTGGACTGCACCCGCTATAGCGTAAATAGCGTTCCTATAGCGCGAATTTTGCGTTTTTTCATCCAAATAGCGTTTTAGCGTTGCGTTTTTCTTTTAAAAACCACTATATCGCACAACGTTGCGAGTTTTTTAAAACAGTGCATATTATCGAAAATGCATACTCTTTTTCTAGACTAATGCTAGTCGCTATATTCTTTCTTTCCGAATGATTTTGTCATTGATATTTTTGGATCGATTAAAATCCTTAAAAAAGTACAATATAATCAAGTAATAAACTACCTGGATTGATACCATCTGATCGAAAAAGACGTGATGCTTTTCTTTTGGAACCTTTTTACAACAAAAAAATAGAAAACACTTAAAACTGGAGAATTATTCTCAAGACTTAACCGTTACTCCATCATTTAACGTGTCGCAGTTGAAGTTATAATAGTTAGTTAGATAAGTAAGTACTTAATTAACATGTGTTTCGCCGTGTTAATATTTTATTTTGTTATTCAGTTGGACTACGCAGCAAAGATTAAAAGCAGCACTGATGCAGAGAAGTACTACGCTATCGCAGTGACGAGTCTAAAAGATGTTCTCGCCAATGTTTAATGTATACTTAATGGAAATGTATTATGATTTAAGTTATCATATGAATCATTTGTTCTAAAGCGGAAACTGTAACTGATTGTGTGATCAATGAAGGTGTCTGGAATTCATGGGTTATTCCATGGCAAAAGTATTGCAAATCATGTAAATTTTTATAATTTTTTACACACCCTTCTGTTTTAAAACAACGTTTATTATTAAATAATGGAAATATTTTAAGAAATATCTAGAAAACAATCAATTGTCGCCGTTTCCATGTCCATCCAGATCATTCTCGTTCAATCAAACAAGTTGCTAAATAAATATCTACCAACCTCAGTGTGATCGTTTGATTGCATTAAGCGATTTTTTGTTGCTTTTTTTTTTTGCACTCTGCTAACAGATGAAGAATTGTTATTCGTTTTTTAACAAGAAAACACCAGCAATTTTAAGTTGAATAAGCTAAGAAACATCAGAAAAACCAACAAATTTGCTTCAAGGCTTCAACCAACAAGTATCTCATTTCTGTGAATAAAAACATTCAAAAGAAGGCAATTAATTACAAATCAGCAATCAGGACATCGAGATTCGAGGCTCAATGAGTAACAACTAGCATCTGACAGTACGTGAAATAGAAATCCAGATAGTGAAAGTCTAGGCTGTTAAATAGGATTTCTATCCATCAGAACTTTTTGAACTTATAAGTTAAACGGGCTCTACTTTTGGCAGTTGATTTAATTTCTCTTGCTCTCGCACAATGGCAGTGACTGAAATATAATAGGAAACCGCAAAGAGACCATGAAAGAAGCACACAATCCCTCCTATAGATAAGAAACGTTGGTGTGATATCCCACACGATTTTCTTGATTTTGAGTTGTCCAATGTCCCTATTATGAGCATAGTAAAGCCCACTATTAACATGATCCTACATGAACAAGAGTCAGTTTCAAAATATCAAATCACAGGTTAGTCTTCCTGAATATTAGAACTAAAAGATTCCTGGCAGTGAAACACGTTTTGGCGCAAAAGCTTTTGGAAACACGTTTGATTTTTTTTTTTCTCCAATTTTTCTACAAAATAAAAGTTCTATTTCCAGAATTAGTTTCCAGAAGCTAAACTATTAGACGGGAGATAACTACAGATGCCTATATATACGCACCATGACAACACGAGCGATGCCACGGCGACTTTCTTGTTAGCAGAAGATTTGTGAAGATCATCCTTTGACCATACACAAATGCACCCACCAAGTAACATGGCTATGGTGTGGGCAAGCGACAGAAGCACCACTGCTCCTAACCCGAGCTTGAATGCTTGATTGTTTGGGTCTCTGCACTCAAATACCCACATCCTCAAATTTTTCACCTATCAAACAAATACACCACAGTAAAATTTCTTCATAATAACATTCTTATTCCTTATAACAGTTACATTTTCGGAGAGTACTCAACAATTACATTTTCCCCAAGTTAAGCTTTCAGTGTTGACGTACCGAGTAATCTATAATTTTCACAATACTCAATTTAATAATCTAAAAAAAGGAAAAATTACAAATTGAAGTTTCAAGATATGATCTACTAACTCTAACCGGCTTGGTCTACACAAATTAGCCAAACGGTTATCATTATTTTTTACTAAGTAGTAGCTAAAAGAAACATTACCTTGTTGATAGCATTATGCACAAAATAATCATGTTCTATCACATTGCTTCGCTAAAATATATAGTTTCTCCTATTTTTTTCAAACACAATGCACAATAACTTATTGAAAAACAATACACGGTGCATAAATTTCAGAAGTTTATAGATTTTGGTGAGAGACTTTATATAATCTTAGTTTGTTGTTAATAATGAAAAAAAACGATCTTGTTACAGTTTTATATCCTTGAAAAGGAAAAGATGATTACACACCTTATTCTGAGATATCTCGGCTTCAATGCCTAACACCGCAGCCACTATGTCCACAATCATGATAATTAGGCAAACAATTGGTATGATGTGTTTGGCCATGGCTATTAATGCTTATACGTACAAAGTTCTCAAAGACACTATATATATATATATATGTGATTAGAAATGTAAACAGTGCTTAAAGGTCGAATATATGAACACCTATCCCCATGTTATCAGAAAGACGAGAATCATTAAAGGAAAATGATTTATAAATAAAAGAATATCCGTATGATGTTTCTTGGTAACTAATGTACTGATGTGTAATGTAAAACTTTAATGAGAAGGGGTTAAATCCCAAATAACTATATTGTTACTCTTTTATTACCTTACGGGAAAGTCCATTCTCATCATGATCTATCCATGTTCTACTGTATGTAGCGGCCGGAGAACTAGGCTTGCTTAACAACCAAAAGCTAGCTTACCTTACTAAAGCGAAGGCTTTTTTCGTTGATTGCACGAGCAAGACGGCAAAGCTGGTGTCGAAGAGTTGCTATAGTATGATGCCAGTTAAAATGCATATATGACGTGATATTGCTTTAGACAGTTTTTAAAGAGCAAAAACTTAGCCAAAACGTTTTTAAGAGTTACGCAAATAAAGCATAAGCTTTTTTTAGCGGTGTAACAAGTTGAAATCGAGCTATTAGCGAGTTCTGCATCGCAAATTTTCTCTATGAAATTAACGAGCTTTTTAAAACAGTTGTCTTAGGTGAGACAGACTACTATAGTAGTCAAACATAACTTTAAAAATTACAGTGAAATAATATATAAAAAAAATAAGGATGATTAGACTGCAATTTTTATTTTCTTACAATTGATTGTGTAAGCAAGTAGTACTACAATATTTTTTTTTTAAAATGAAAGTAAGTAATTAACATTCCACGGTCCACATCCAAATAAAGCGAAGGAATATATCAAAATCAATGAATAAAATGGTATATAAGAAATAGTAGATGTGCTTTACTAAGCATAAAGGCATTCTTTGTCCTCAAAAGTATATATATATATATAGTCTTTGTTTCCTTTTTGATAACTTTTTTGGCTTTATAAACCTTGCGTTGCTATGGTTATTATATATACCTTCCACAATTTTAAAGAAAAGCATATATGTACTGTCAACTAACACGAATCTCGGTGCAACTACGATTTCATGATAGATAGGCTGAATTATGTTCATATATATTTTTATTTATGCGGTTGCTAAAAATGATATAATCGTCAAATTTTCGACAAATTACATGTTCTACGGTACAGCTCCTTGACCTATATGTTGGTTCTACGGAACCCTTTAGTATTTAGCTAGGAATCACTAAACCGATATATAGTGAGAGAGAAAAAAAAATTAAAAAAATTCTTAATAATTAATTCCAAAAAGGCAAAAATAGTCTGATACAACTTGAATCATATGGGGCAAAAACCCAAATAAAAAGAGTATGGAGTTAAATAATAGATAGTCATATAAATATAGGAAATAAATAAATAAATGGCAACGACCCTTTTCTGCATAGCATGTGACGTATTCATGCAGGATCTCGTATGTGTGAACGCACTCGCTTGTCCATTCCCGTCTCCATCACGTTTATCGCCATCGTTCCGCTTAAAAAATATATATATATCAGAACCATTCAGAAATAGAAATCAATACTGTACCATGATTGTTTCAATCACTCAAAAAGGGAGGGATCTAGACGAAAACATACCGAGTTTTTTTTTTTTTTTTTTGTAATTAAGAGATTAAAGTGTAAACTTATTTTATTTTGTTTTTAGTTAATTGAGATTGCGTTTGCGATGCGTAATGACATAAATTTCGTAAATATGTTTTACAATGAACACAAATGATATTTGCTTTCAGTATGATTTAAAATTATACGGCTTTAACCGAATTATTAATTAAAATAGAATACATAAGAAAGATAGAGCGAGGACGAATTATTAATTAAATTATGATAAATCAACGGTAATTAGAACAATAGTGTGAAAGTTTTTTTTTTTTTTTAATAAAAATAATAGTAACTTTGGCAGCTTAGTTTACCCAATTTTTGGCATGGTATTATAATTTATAATAGTTTAATGATATATAAGGTAGTATCCCTCCACACATTACACTTAGATTTACATTCTAATTTCAGTCTTCTATACTCTTTTGTTTAAGTGATCAAGATTATAACCCAATTAAATAAAAAACTAAAACACACACTTAACTGATCTCCCTTTCTTTGCACCTGATCCAATTCACCCAAAGTAACTGAGTTCAATCCCTTAATTATCGTATGCAATTATGTAAACATCTGTTGAACGATCTACATCTCGTGGAAGTATTCAAATCCTAAACTTCGAAAAAAAAAGAAGATTGAAAACTGTTCTATAACATTTTATATTGACATTCATTTTATAAGGAAAAGCCGAATTACGGTTTTAAATAGCTTCTAACATTTTTCACTACCCTATCTAATAGCCAACACTTTACTTTGAAGTGGGCAAGAACTTGTTTTTCTTCTAATTTTCATTAAACATATAAAATAAAAACGAAGAATGTGGTTTATTTATTTTTATTATATTGAGCTAATCTTCGCCATTGAAAACAAAAGAGTATGGAGAAATGAGATTAGAATGTAAATTGTAAACTAATTAAGTTGAATTGTTAATTACGGATAAACATGATTCATCCAAACTTAAGTTTACATTATTATAGTTTCGGTCCTCCATACTCATTTATTTTCAATAGCCCGGCTTAACTTAATAAATTAAAGAAATACCAATTGGGAAAAAATACGTTTAAGTACACCAAACTATAGTGCAGTTAACGATTTGGTTAGTCATCTTTCAAATTTACCAATTTGGATAACACAATATTTCCAATTTAGATACCATCGTCTAAATTAATCACGAAATCATATCACGTGACATTTGACAAACGATAATTTAAGAGGATAATTTGACAATTTTGCATAAAAATATGTCATTGTAGAAAAAACGTTTTTCCCAATTTCACACATAACAAAAATTAGCACGTAATCCAATTTTTGTTATGTGTGAAATTAGGGAAAATATTTTTCTAGAATGACATATTTTTATGTAAAATTGTCAAATTAGCCTCTCAAATCAAATTATCGTTTGTCAAACGTCACGTGACATGATTCCGTGATTAATTTATACGGTGATACCTAAATTGGAAAGCTATTATAATGTGATAGCTAAATTGAAAAAATTAAAAGATAAATAGACAAATCGTTAAAAACAGCTAATTTGGTACATATAAAACCCCACCTTTGAAGCCATGTGACATATATGCAGACATTGTTGAATGTATTTTGTACCATTTAGACGACTTAACTAAAAGTTAGCTCAAGTCTTCCTTCTATGCTTTTATTCCTTCATGAAAGTAAACCACCCTATATTGTCTGTAAAAACGTTGACCTATAATATTTCATGGTCATTTTTATTATTTATGTCATACAACAAAATCAATCGTTTTTTTAATTTGTTTTTCGGAATTTAACCGTATATCAAGCGTAAACTGAAAGAGCACCTCACAAGTTTTACAAGTGAGATAAATTCCGAGTTGCACTGGTAGCATGCTATAGCTTCAAAGTAAAAAGCTTAATAAAACTACCTACTTATAAACAAATGACTCACGCAAACGTAATTTCATAATTTTGGTCCCTTATAGGTTTAAGCTACTTATTAATTCAGTGATAATTTCAAGAAATGCAATTTCATAATTTATAAGTAAGTAGGAGTTGACTTTATTTATTCAACTATTGAAATCATCTTCATGTGGACGACACGTAATTGGTTCACACTTATGAAGAAGTTTACGAATGAATGCGACTTGTAAATGAAGAAGAGTCTACAACTTCATTTCCTCCACTGATAGACAAATTGTGTTCTTTGGTCCTTTAATTATATAGTCTCTACATTAAACTTCTCTAACCATTTATGCAACTAGGCAAAACATGAAGAGAATGAGGATAATAGCTTGTCTATTTCTCTTCATTATTGTAACATTAGTTCACCATTCTGTACACGCTTCTTGTGGTACTCGCTACGGTGAGTTCATCTGGGATGGCAGCACTGAAAAATCTATACCAACCAATATTACGGAGTTCAAAAAGAACCTGAACATTGCTCTTAATGACTTACCCTACAACGAAACCAAAATTAGCTTATATAGGTGGGTTGGTGTCTACTCTGGCGACGACCCGAATGCAGCCTATGCTCAAGGTCGTTGTATCGGTTATGTAGACAGCCAAACTTGCCAAAACTGCATCAAAAACATTACCGCTATGTTAAGATTAGATTGCTCCACCGAAGAGAAGTCCGCATTACTCTACCACAATCAAGGTCGTTGTATGGTGCAATATTCCAACCACAACATGATCGGCCTCCTCCAAATGCCGGACAACTTAGTCTTCTTGAAGAACCATTCTAACAGAGTGGATCCACCATCGAGCGTAGATGCATTTTATGCGGTCCGCAACAAGCTTTTTCATGCACTTGCTTTGAAGACGGAAGGCCGTCCAGATGGCTACCAATTGTTTGCTGCAGGAAAATGGTATGAAGGATCCAGCAACAATACAATTTATGGGGTCGCACAGTGCTCACCTGACTTGACCTCAGGTACCTGTGCTACTTGTTTAGAGAGAATAAATACGATTTTAGAGAACTACTTTAACGGTATAGTAGGAGGTAGCATCCTAGGGCCCAGTTGTAATTACCAGTATGAGATTTTCGATTTCTTAAATGGAACTTCATTGGTGGTCGATGATTTGTCACCGGCATTACCGCCACCACCACCATCATCAACTCAACCTATAGCACCTGCCTCTTCCTCGCTAGTAAAGCCGATACCACCATCTAAAGGTTTGCCATCTGTGTGCAGCATTTTTTATAATCTTTTCCAATCTCTGTTCAGCGAAGTTCTAGTACATATTTTTTAGGCAAAACCGCAAAATAAAAATAAAAATGGTCCAGTATTGTTTAAACCACAATGTTTTTGAGCTTTTGGATTGATCAACATGCACTACTATTCGGATAATACCAATGTTTAAAACTCAAAAGGCTAGTTGAAGCTATTTTGCAAAAGATTCGCTAGAAACGTAGAGCGCATGAAAAGATTGAAAGCAAAGCCAAATAATAAAAATAATTACTTTTCACTTAAATATATAAAATTAAGTTATCAACCAAATCAATCCTTCTTGCAAGATGATTATTATTAACTGGTAACAGTTTACGAAATTAGATTATATTTATGCAGGTGCAGGAGCAAATAAAGCTCTGTTGGTTATCTATATTCTTGCGCCACTGGTCGTGATTGGCATCATAATCTTTGTTGGCATATTCTTGTTCTTAATGAAGAAGAAGAAGAAGAAGAACAAGAAGAAACCTACAAAAGAAGTTGAAAGTAAGTAACTTAATTTATATGGATTATTTCACTTCATAGAATTTTTAACTTGGGTTTTAAAAAATTGGTTGAAAAGCTAAGTTTAAAATTAGCGTTTTCTTGTTGACCATGTGCTTGTTTTGTTGCAGCTTTTAGGCAAATAATTTAACTTTTAGGCTGAGAAAAATGTTTAATCTGTCTAGTTCCTCATGTTGTTTTGTATGTCTTAAAGTTGCTGGGAAACTAAGTGATGAAGAAGAAGGTATCTTTGGGTCTGGTATAAAGACTGAAGAAACACTCAAATATGAATTTGATACAGTAAGCGCCGCAACTGACAATTTCTCGGAAGCTAATATGCTTGGACAAGGTGGATTTGGTGCTGTATATAAGGTGCCAACTTAATTTCTTGCAACTTTTGCTTTTAGAATGCAAAATCTGGTTTAAGAGATTGCTGACTTACCTTCTTTCCTTGTATTGGTTCAAAAAAAAAAATCATGCCAAATTTTCTGAATACATCTTCAACTTGAAAAGGCATTCTAACCGGTCTTGACATATCAAGGAACGGCTTGATGTGTAATTGTGTAGTTGATACCGCAAAAGTTATCTTGAAAATTTATTTCTTAAATCCTCTCTGAGTCTCTAGTAAGTCTTTACAGATTGAAAAATTAGAAAAAACATAGCTTGTACAGTTAGTTATGCTAAGTGGTTTTTTAATAATATTAAAACCCTATTTCTTGTGATATCTATAATTTAGGGGAGGTTCCAAAACGGGGAAGAAATAGCCGTTAAAAGACTTTCTCAAACTTCTGGACAAGGAGATTTAGAGTTCAAAAATGAAGTTGCAACTCTGGCCAATCTTCAACATCGAAACTTAGTAAGACTTCTCGGTTTTTGCTTGAAGAAAAAAGAAAGAATCTTGATCTACGAATTTGTGGCCAACTCCAGCCTCGACAAATACATTTTTGGTAAGACGGTCATAGTGTTGAGTTGTGGAGCCAAATGAGGTTTGGCCATGTTTTCTAATTATCCCACATCACTTGGAATTGTAATATGACCCACTAAGGGTTCTATTTATATGCCCCAATCCCTTCTATTTTAATTACACCTTTACACAACACCTCTATATTATAAAGAGAGAGTTCTATTTGCGAGAGAACCATAGCTTGTAACTAGGCTAGATTACGATTGTAATCCTCTTAATAATATTAAGTGCCACGTATAGCGGCCCGGAGACGTAGCCAATTTGGGTGAACTCCGTTATCAAAGTGTGTGTGCTCGGTTTAGTTTTCTGTCTTTCTTTGTGTTCGCCTGTATCGACCCTAACAAGTGGTATCAGAGCTGAGGAAGATCGATGGCGAAAGAAGACAGAACCGCACACGGGATCGAGAAGTTCGACGGGAAGGACTTCGCATTCTGGAGAATGCAAATAGAGGACTACCTCTACGGGAAGAAGATGCATCAGCCTCTTCTCCTTGAGGAAAGGCCGACCACGACCACCGAGGAGGCGTGGAAACTCTTAGACCGACAAGTGTTGGGAGTGATCCGCCTAACACTATCTAGGAGTGTAGCACACAACGTCGCAAGGGAGACGACGACGATGGGGATGATGAAGATCCTCACCGACATGTATGAGAAACCATCCGCGAACAACAAGGTACATCTCATGCGTAAGTTGTTCAACCTACGCATGGCTGAGGGGACACCTGTCGCGAGTCACGTGAACAAGTTCATCGACACCGTAAATCAGTTGGATGCGGTGGAGATAACTTTTGAAGACGAAGTGAGAGCCCTTATACTGCTAGCCTCTTTACCGAACAGTTGGGAATTCATGCGAGCTGCTGTTAGCAACTCAATTGGAAAGGAGAAACTGACTTACAACGGCATCCGAGATCAAATAATCGCTGAGGAACTCAGGAGATTAGATATGGGTGAATGCTCAAATGATGGAGCAGCCTTGAACATGGGTTCAAGAGACCGGGGTAAGGCCAGGGTATGGGACGTCAGAGGACGTTCGCAATCCCGAGATAGAAGAGGGCAAAGCCGAGGAGGCAAAGATAGCGATCGAAGTAAGAAGAATCTTCGGTGCTATAACTGCCAGGGAATGGGGCACTTCAGTCATGAGTGCAGACAGCCGAAGAAGGGTAACGGCCGTGATCACGGGGCTAATGTTGCGAGCGACGAGGATTCGGGTGACTGTTTGTTGCTTACCGAACAGAGAAATATAGAATCATGGATTCTAGACTCTGGAGCATCATTTCACACGACCGCTCAGAAAGATTTATTCGAAAATTACACTACGGGTAATTTCGGTAAAGTGTATCTAGCCGACGGAGAAGCGTTGGAGGTTGTTGGAATGGGCGATGTGAAGATTCGCATTCCAAATGGATCGGTATGGAAGCTGACGAAAGTGAGGCATGTCCCAAGGTTGACCAAGAATCTGATCTCAGTAGGTCAACTCGATGCCGAAAGGCACTCCATTTCGTTCAGCTGTGGAGCTTGGAAAGTTTCACGAGGAGCTATGGTGATAGCCCGAGGGAGCAAGGTCGGTACACTGTACATGACGACCGATGAGGAGTGTACAGTGGCGGCAGCTGTGTCGCAAGACTGCTCGGAACTGTGGCATCGACGGTTGGGTCACATGAGTGAGAAGGGGATGAAGTTGTTAGCGAAGGACAGCAAACTTCCAGGCTTGAAGTCTGTCAACCTCGACATGTGCGAAGGTTGCATCTTCGGGAAGCAGAAGAAAGTAAGCTTCTGGAAGGGTGGAAAAGCTCCCAAGGAGGAGAAGCTAGCACTGGTCCACTCAGACGTATGGGGACCATCTCCAGTAACCTCACTGGGAGGAGCTCAGTACTATGTGACCTTCATCGATGATTCGACGAGGAAAACATGGGTCTATTTCTTGAAACACAAGTCTGAGGTGTTTAAGAAATTTCAAGAATGGAAGGCCATGGTTGAACTAGAGACCGGGAATAAACTCAAATGTTTGAGGTCCGATAACGGCGGAGAGTACATTGATGCGAAGTTCGTAGAGTTCTGTGCTCAAAGAGGCATTCGAATGGAGGAGACCATCCGAAGAACGCCACAGCAAAATGGCGTGGCCGAGCGCATGAACCGAACAATCAATGAGCGTGCTAGGAGTATGAGACTGCAAAGTGGGTTGCCCAAAGCCTTGTGGGCACATGCAGTAAGCACGGCGGTTTATGTCATTAACCGCGGACCCTCAGTGCCCCTAGAAAGGAGGATTCCCGATGAGGTATGGATAGAAAAGCCTATCTCGTATGAACACTTGCGAGTGTTCGGTTGTCTGTCATATATCCATGTCGACATAAATGAACGTACCAAGCTTGACTCGAAATCCAAAGTGTGTTACTTTGTGGGGTACGGTGGAGCTGAGTTTGGATATCGCTTTTGGGATGGTCAAGCAAAGAGGATCATTTGCAGTAAAGATGTCATCTTCAACGAAAGCATTTTGTACAAAGATCGACAAAATGTGGAAGAACAAGCGCTCCCGTCCGAGGAAAGTGGTATGGTCGACATGAATGCGTTTCCAAGATTGGACTTGGAAAATGACACTGAAGATGAGTCAGTGGTGCTCGACAACCCACCAACAGAGGCTGAAGAGCCGAGGAGCTGCCCCAAACTCCCCGACCTGAATTAGGCCGAGGTCATCGCATGAGGAGACCTCCTGCCCGATTCTCTCCTTCCCTGCATTACATATTGCTCAGTGATGCAGGAGAGCCCGAAAGTAGAGAAGAAGCTCTGGAGCTGAAAGACTCGAGCAAGTGGGATCTCACGATGAAGGATGAGATGAAGTCGCTCGAGAAGAATGTGACTTGGCAGTTAGCCGAACTGCCCAATGGGAAGAGGGCACTGAGCAATAAATGGGTGTTCCGACTGAAGGAGGAACAAGACGGCACGAAACGGTATAAGGCACGCCTAGTAGTCAAAGGGTTCCAGCAAAAGGCAGGAATTGACTACACCGAGATCTTTTCACCAGTCGTAAAGTTGACGACTATTCGGCTATTGTTGAGCATTGTTGTAAATGCGAGTCTTCATCTTGAGCAGTTAGATGTGTAAACTGCCTTTCTCCATGGAGATCTTGATGAAGAAATTTACATGCTCCAACCTGAAGGGTTTGCCGAAAAGGGAAAAGAGAAACTGGTCTGCAAACTGAGGAAGAGCTTGTACGGGCTAAAACAAGCACCACGGCAGTGGTATAAGAAGTTTGACAGTTTCATGGCGGATACCGGGTTCGAAAGAAGTGATAGCGATCACTGCTGTTTCGTGAACAGATTTGAGAACTCTTCGTATGTCATACTACTGTTGTATGTAGATGACATGTTGCTCGCCGGGTCGAGCCTTGTTGAGATTAACAAGGTGAAACAACAGTTGGCAAAACAGTTCGAGATGAAAGATTTGGGTGCCGCAAATCAGATCCTCGGTATGAGGATTTCTCGAGGAAGGGATGGGTCCCTGTTTCTGTCGCAAGCCGAGTATGTGAAGAAAGTGTTGGCATGATTTAGCATGAGTGATGCCAAAGTTGTAGGCTCACCGCTAGCCGCACACTTTAGCTTGTCGAATGAACAATCACCCTTATACGAGGAAGGAAAGGATCGTATGTCGAACATACCCTATGCTTCAGCAATTGGTAGCCTGATGTACGCTATGGTGTGTACAAGACCGGACATTGTCCATGCAGTGGGAGTTGTCAGTCGTTACATGAGTAACCCGGGCAAGCATCATTGGGAAGCTATGAAGTGGATATTGAGATATCTCTCGGGTACCGTGAGTTTGGCATTATGTTTCCGGAAGACCTCGGAAGGCCTGCACGGCTATGTGGATGCTGACATGGCCGGTGATCTGGACAGTCGAAAGAGCACAACGGGATGTGTTTGTACCTTTGGTGGTACTGCTGTGAGTTGGACATCTAAGTTGCAAAAGATAGTTGCACTGTCGACCACAGAGGCTGAGTACGTCGCGATGACGGAAGCAAGCAAAGAGATGATTTGGTTGCAAGGTTTCTTAAAGGAGCTCGGTCAGAAAACCGACAAGGGAGTTCTGCACTGTGATAGTCAAAGTGCAGTTCAGCTAGTTAAGAATCCTGTATTGCATTCACGCACCAAGCACATACAGATTCGTTATCATTTTATCCGAGCTGTTCTGGAAGATGGAATCTTCGCGCTAGAAAAGATTGAGGGCGCTAAGAACCCCGCCGATATGCTAACGAAGACTGTTACAATCGACAAACTGAGGCTGTGTGCAACCTCAGTAGGGCTCCGAGCTTGAGGTTTAGGGTCGCCGCTACACTGGAAGAATGAGAAACTCGCCGATGATGGCAGAGTATCAATTACTATACAAGGATACCGATGGGAGCATTCTGCTCGGTGGAGCACAGTGAGTTCGGTGGTCGGGGATAATTGGAGTTCTTTTGAAGCACTCGACATTTGACTCCAAGTGGGAGATTGTTGAGTTGTGGAGCCAAATGAGGTTTGGCCATGTTTTCTAATTATCCCACATCACTTGGAATTGTAATATGACCCACTAAGGGTTCTATTTATATGCCCCAATCCCTTGTATTTTAATTACACCTTTACACAACACCTCTATATTATAAAGAGAGAGTTCTATTTGCGAGAGAACCATAGCTTGTAACTAGGCTAGATTACGATTGTAATCCTCTTAATAATATTAAGTGCCACGTATAGCGGCCCGGAGACGTAGCCAATTTGGGTGAACTCCGTTATCAAAGTGTGTGTGCTCGGTTTAGTTTTCTGTCTTTCTTTGTGTTCGCCTGTATCGACCCTAACACATAGTTCAATGTCTAAACCGTCATTTCATAAAAAAGTCATACTGTTCACAATTTTAGCTAATGTAGTGTTCAGGTGATAATAACAAGTTCATATATAACGGTGTAAGTTACCATAAGAAGTAGGTTTTAATCAGTTTCTAGGTGCTATATGTTGGTTTCCGTGTACGAAATAACAATTAACAATAATTAAAGGACTAAACAAGAATAAACAAAACCCAGTGTAATCTTTATTAATTTCGAAAATGATACAGAAATTAATGATTACAACATGTAGGTACTGAAACGTAAATAAAGCAAACGTTATCAGATTATTATTAATTAATAATCTGATGTATTGAATTGCAATAAATAGAAACTACCGGACTGGAAAGTATAAACTTAACAGCCGGACTGTTCTGTTTGAAATTAAAATTACAGGACTGAATTGAAACTATTCTAATTACATAATTAAATTACAGAATAGTAATTACAGCAAAAAATAGAACTTTAAAGAAATTACAGAAAGGTACAAACAGAATATAAAAGCTACAGCTAAGGACAGCAATGTAAAATACTGAAATTAAAATTACAGAAAAGTAAATTGCGTAATTGAAATGACAGAATTGTAAATGGACAGAATTAAAAAATGGACAGAATTGAAAACAAAATAAGACGAGGCTACTGTTAACAGTATGCCCTTAACCGATATTCGCCCAAGCACCTTAAGGTTTCTGGTTGCGTTGGTGCTTCGATCCCAAGGTACAACGTCTCGGATGACTCGCCGGAAACTGGCAACGAGTCAAGGTCGAGCTGTTGGTGGGTGGTTCTCTCTGTTTCTAAAATGTAATGCTACTGTTTGGAGAGATGATATATGCTACTGGTATTTGATTTCAGAATGTTATGTATGTGTTTTTGACATGTGGGGGGTCTGCCTATTTATAGGCTTGCTGAGTATCTCAGCCATTAAGGTCACTTTACTACTGTCAGTTTTCGAAATTCGAAACTACAGTATTAACTTTGCAATGAAATCACATTTATTGCAACAGTTACAGCTTTGCTGGAAGCTTTTCCCGAACAGGCACGCTTTTCCGAACAGGCACGCTTTTCCCGAACAGGCGCGCTTTTCCCGAACAGAAACACTATTCCCGAACAGGCGCGCTTTACTTGAACAGGCGCGCTTTACCCGAACAGGAACACTTTTCCCGAATAGGAACAGGCGCACTTTTTCCCGTCGAGCTGAAAACCCGACGAGCAAGCCCGCCCGACGAGCAAGCCCATGTGTGGTACACAATACACACATGTGTATGTGGACACATTACTTAATATCCTCATGGGATACCTTAGTATATATATTGTAAAAATCACTCATGATTTTCCAATGTGGGATAACCCTCATGGGTTAAATCCCATTTCTTTTCTCATTTTCCAGCATTGGCTTTATTGCCTCTTTCGAGTACCAACCTTCGAGTCCAATTATCATTCACACCCTTCCTCCGAATGGGTCATGCGATATACCGTTGCGAAGCTCGTCACACGAGCTACTCAAACGCATAGAGTATGGCCTCAGAAAAACTGAGGAGTCGCATTAAAAATTGACTCAAAGATGGTTCCTGACCACTTGGAACAAATATGTTTAAATTACATATTTTCCAACTTTTTTCCAACAATCCCCCACATGAATGCAATTGGCTCGAAAGACCATGTCCTAAATGCAAATCAAGAGAACCGCAAAAGTTCACTGCCTAAGGTCAGGTAGCGCGCGCCTTGAACCTGCCGTAGCGGAGTACCACCCAGAATACTGCTATTAGGTAGCTGTAAAACTTTGAACCATCAAGCTTTGTGTATCCCAGAATGGCACCCGCACAATGCCCTCTCTACCCACGTACTAGGCCCTTTAGTTGTTGTCCATATTTGGCCTGGACTGCCTTGGCAACTTCAACTGAGTGCTCTAGTGAATTAGCCCAAGCTCATCACATGGTAGCGGCCTTACACACTAGTTATAGGTGTTCCAAGTCGAAAGTGTCCTGACTCACTTTACTCGACCATCGAGTAACTTGGATCATTAAGAGCCTCAAGCTCACCCTTACAATGGTACAGGTCTATCACTCTGTCATCGCGGAGATGGGCTGGGAACTCCAGGTTCCCGAGTGCTTTGTTCGGTTGCCCCCACAGTTCAGTTTCCCTTTGAACCTATCAGGAAAGATTCCGTTTAGGTTGGGTTGCCTATGGGGGGGCACCAATTTAATGGGTTTTAACCCCATTCCGTTCGATGACGTCTCGACTCCCACTTGAGTCAAGCCTTTAGTTAATGGATCCGCTATGTTTTCCTTTGATCTTACAAAATCTAAGGATACCACACCATTGGATAACAATTCCCTTACGGATTTATGTCTTCGACGTATATGTCGAGACTTTCCATTATACATATGATCCTGAGCCCGCGCAATAGTTGATTGACTATCACAATGCATGCTTATTCCGGGAACAGGCTTTGGCCACATTGGAATCCCTTCCAATAGACTTCTCAGCCAGTCTGCCTCTTCGGTTGCTAAGTCCAACGCTATGAATTCAGATTCCATAGTTGACCTTGCAATACATGTCTGTTTGGAGGATCTCCAAGACACAGCAGCTCCTCCCATTATAAATACATATCCACTCGTGGACCTTGTGCTATTGGAGTCTGATATCCAGTTGGCATCTGAATACCCTTCCAGTACCGCTGGATATCTGGTATAGTGCAGCCCGTAATCGGCTGAAAACCTCATATACATGAGAAGTTTCATTATGGCCTTCCAGTGTTCCTCATTCGGATTGCTGGTGTACCTGCTCAGTCTACTCACTGAGTTTGCTATGTCTGGTCTAGTGCAATTCATTATATACATGAGACTGCCTATGACTCGAGAGAACTCCAATTGATTCACACTTTTACCGAAATTCTTTTTCAGGTTACAGTTGAACTCAATTGGGGTTCTTGACATAGCTTTACTGTCCTTGTCAAACTTGTCTAAGACTTGTTTAACATAGTGACTTTGGGACAAGGCATACCCTTCTGATGTTTTGGTAATCTTCATGCCAAGTATTACATCAGCTAAACCCAGGTCCTTCATGTCGAAGTGTTGTGATAACATTTTCTTGGTGGAGCTGATTCTATCATTACTCCCAATTATGATCATGTCATCCACATAGAGACAGACTACAGCACAGTCTCTTCCACTTCCTTTAGAGTAGACACATTTATCACACTCATTAATGTGAAAACCGTTTGATAGCATAATTCTATCAAACTTCTCATGCCATTGCTTTGGCGCTTGTTTGAGTCCATATAGAGACTTTACAAGTTTGCACACTTGGTGCTCTTTACCAGGAACTACAAACCCTTCAGGTTGTTCCATGTAAATTTCTTCTTCCAGTTCCCCATTCAGAAATGCCGTATTTACATCCATTTGATGTATTTCCATATCAAACAAATGACGATTCGGATAGACGTTTTCCTGGAGATAGGAGAATAAGTGTCAAAATAATCGACACCTTCCGTTTGCCTGAAGCCTTTCACTACAAGTCTCGCCTTGTATTTCTCAATCGTGCCGTCAACCTTTAACTTCCTCTTGAAGATCCACTTGTGACCTAGGGGCTTGCATCCTTTCGGAAGATCCACTAGTTCCCAAGTGTGGTTTTGCATGATTGATTCAATTTCATTTTGAATAGCTTCTTCCCAATATTGGGAATCCGGTGTTGACATAGCTTGTTTATATGTCGCCGGTTCGCCTTCAACCATGAAGGTTAGGAAATCAGGTCCAAAGGAAGTTTCCTTCCTTGCCCTTTTGCTGCGCCGAGGCTCTTCCTCTTCCTTTGTCGGTTCACTTGCCCCCACATTTCCTTCACTGTTCAACTCTTCAGTTGGTACAGATGTAGGTAATTTCCGGGGAAAGATATCTTCAAAGAAAGAGTCCTCTCGGCTTTCCATATACGTATCTACGTGCACATCGGGATTGTCCGACTTGTGCACGAGAAACCGATATGCACTACTGCTCTGTGCATATCCGATGAACACACAGTCCACCGTCTTAGGACCAATTCTCATCCTTTTAGGAGTGGGAACTAGGACCTTTGCGAGACAACCCCAAACCCGCAGGTTCTTATAACTGGGTTGATGACCTTTCCATAACTCATATGGAGTCTTTTCTCGCTTCTTATGTGGTAACTTGTTTAAAACATAGTTAGCGGAAAGTACAGCTTCCCCCCATATGTTCTGGGGTAACCCAGAACTGATTAGCATAGCATTCATCATTTCCTTTAGCGTTCTATTTTTACGCTCAGCAACCCCATTTTGCTCGGGAGTGTATGGGGCTGTGGTTTGATGTATAATGCCGCTTTCAGCGCATATCTGTTCAAACGGTGATTCATATTCATCGCCTCTATCACTTCTCAATGTTTTAATTTTCTTATTGAGTTGATTTTCAACTTCGGTCTTATAAAGATCGAATTTCTCTACTGCTTCGTCTTTACTTCTCATTAAGTAAACGTAACAGTATCTAGTACAATCATCTATAAAGGTGATAAAGTACTTTTTCCCTCCTCGCGTTTGTATAAACTTTAAGTCGCATACATCCGTGTGTATTAGACCGAGAGGTTCACTTTCTTGTTCAACATGTTGAAACGATAATTTCGTTAATTTTGCTTCTACACAAATCTCACATTTGTGTTGCTTATCAAAAACGAAATTTGGTATTAGTTTTAGTGAAATTAATTTCTTTAAAGAATTATAATTCACGTGACCTAATCTACCATGCCACAAATGAAATGACTCAAATAAATAATTAAACTCAGAATTATTATTGGCCTCTTGGGCAACAGTCATTACAGTACTTGTGCTAGCCTCACCTTTAGCACCTTTATTGGGAGCAGGTGTCCCTACGTTCAACTTAAACATGCCGTTGGTCATATAGCCACGGCCTACATAGACACCATTTTTGGTGATTACAATTTTATCGGATTCTAAAACTAGTTTAAACCCGTTCTTCACCATCACCGATCCTGATACCAGATTCTTGCGGATATCAGGAACATGAAGCACATTTGTCAACCTCAGCTCTTTTCCCGAGGTCATCTTCATCACGACCATTCCTTTTCCTTCCACCTTGGAAGTAGCAGAATTTCCCATGAAGCAGCTTTCTCTCTCTACCGCTTCGTAGGTCTTAAACATCCACCTAGTTGAGCAGATGTGGCTTGTGGTGCCAGTATCCAGCCACCACTCTTTGGGGTTGCTCCCCACGAGATTGACCTCAGAGACCACAGCAGTAAAGTGGTCGTCATCTCATCCTCGCTCGGCCAGATGTGCCTGAGCTGGAGTTTTCCTCTTTCCCTTGCCCTTAAAGTTCCTCGGGGGGGGGGGGGGGGTTAGGCTTAACAGCGCCTTTATATAACAGTCCGCGGCCCGATGGCCGGTCCTGTTACACACAAAGCAGGTTCCCACAAATTTCTTCGCGACAACAGCACTGCCTCCGGTGTCAAGACGTTTCCGTTTGACGTTGGAGCTTTCGACCACATTGGCCTTTGCCATCGGGATGACAGCACCACCGACTCTCCTCACTGAGCGACGGTTGCTCACCTCGATGTTGAGCTTCTCAATGAGCCCCTCCAGCCTCATTTCCTTTCGCTTGTGCTTAAGGTAGTTTTGAAAGTCTTTCCAAGATGGTGGCAATTTCTCAATCATGAGTGCCACCTGAAAAGGCTCGTTTATCACTAGCCCCTCAGCCTCAAGGCGATGGTAAATGAGTTGGAGCTCCTCAACTTGCTCCATGACACCCCTGCTGTCAGTCATACGGTACTCGTGAAAGTCCGTGACAACAAATCTCTTTGTGCCAGCGTTATTCACTTTGTACTTATTTTCGAGAGTCTCCCAAAGCTCCTTTGCAGTAGCTTTGGGCTCGAAAACACTGAACAGCGTGTCATCTAGAGCACACAGGATATAGTTCTTGCATAGGTAGTCGGCATGTCTCCATGCCTCAACCGCAGAGAACCACTGCTCGTCCAGATCGTACTCGCTTAGGACGGGAGCAGTCTCCTTGAGAAACCTGGTCAAATTCAGAGTGGTGAGATAAAACAGCATCTTTTGCTGCCAACGTTTGAAGTTGTCACCCCTGAATTTTTCCGGTTTCTCCAGATGAGAAGTCGGCAAAGTAGGCACAGCCGAATACATCGGTGCCTTGCCCTTGGCCGCAGCCTTGGCTCTTGCCGCAGCCTTAGCTGCGGCCTTGGCTGTGGCCGCTGCTTCGGCCGCAGCCTCAGCTTTGGCCGTAGCATCCGCCATAGCCTCAGCCGCGGCGGCCTCAGCCGCTACAACTGCGTCATCGGCGTTAGCCACAACATTCGCATCGCCCCCAGTGTTATGGACAGGCCCACCAACCACTGGGTCATGCTCACCCGCGCTAGGCAACTGAATAGGCGACGTGTTAGTCATCTGAAACGACAACACAAAACGTATGAGATACGTGTACAATCAATTCTTTAAACAAACACCAAAACTTATATTTGGGTTTGTAAAAGAATTAACAAACAAATAATAAAATTAAACTTTTATCCTTTTAAATATCAATACGGTTGATATTAAAAGGATTGAACGATTCTTATTGAATACCAATACGGTTGGTATCAACAAGATTCAAAATAAAAATTAAAACTGTTTGGAATTTTTTCTTTGTAATTCAATTTCTAATATAATTTAGAATTGAAAACAAGAAAGCATTATTCCTTATAAAAATAAAAAATTGTATTGATCAATACACGAAAGAAACAACAGGTTATCGGTTAAGATTGTTGGTTTCCGTGTACGAAATAACAATTAACAATAATTAAAGGACTAAACAAGAATAAACAAAACCCAGTGTAATCTTTATTAATTTCGAAAATGATACAGAAATTAATGATTACAACATGTAGGTACTGAAACGTAAATAAAGCAAACGTTATCAGATTATTATTAATTAATAATCTGATGTATTGAATTGCAATAAATAGAAACTGCCGGACTGGAAAGTATAAACTTAACAGCCGGACTGTTCTGTTTGAAATTAAAATTACAGGACTGAATTGAAACTATTCTAATTACATAATTAAATTACAGAATAGTAATTACAGCAAAAAATAGAACTTTAAAGAAATTACAGAAAGGTACAAACAGAATATAAAAGCTACAGCTAAGGACAGCAATGTAAAATACTGAAATTAAAATTACAGAAAAGTAAATTGCGTAATTGAAATGAAAGAATTGTAAATGGACAGAATTAAAAAATGGACAGAATTGAAAACAAAATAAGACGAGGCTATTGTTAACAGTATGCCCTTAACCGATATTCGCCCAACCACCTTAAGGTTTCTGGTTGCGTTGGCGCTTCGATCCCAAGGTACAACGTCTCGGATGACTCGCCGGAAACTGGCGACGAGTCAAGGTCGAGCTGTTGGTGGGTGGTTCTCTCTGTTTCTAAAATGTAATGCTACTGTTTGGAGAGATGATATATGCTACTAGTATTTGATTTCAGAATGTTATGTATGTGTTTTTGACATGTGGGGGGTCTGCCTATTTATAGGCTTGCTGAGTATCTCAGCCATTAAGGTCACTTTACTACTGTCAGTTTTCGAAATTCGAAACTGCAGTATTAACTTTGCAATGAAATCACATTTATTGCAACAGTTACAACTTTGCTGGAAGCTTTTCCCGAACAGGCACGCTTTTCCGAACAGGCACGCTTTACCCGAACAGGAACAGGCGCACTTTTTCCCGACGAGCAAGTCCGCCCATGTGTGGTACACAATACACACATGTGTATGTGGACACATTACTTAATATCCACATGGGATACCTTAGTATATATATTGTAAAAATCACTCATGATTTTCCAATGTGGGATAACCCTCATGGGTTAAATCCCATTTCTTTTCTCATTTTCCAGCATTGGCTTTATTGCCTCTTTCGAGTACCAACCTTCGAGTCCAATTATCATTCACACCCTTCCTCCGAATGGGTCATGCGATATACCGTTGCGAAGCTCATCACACGAGCTACTCAAACGCATAGAGTATGGCCTCAGAAAAACTGAGGAGTCGCATTAAAAATTGACTCAAAGATGGTCCCTGACCACTTGGAACAAATATGTTTAAATTACATATTTTCCAACTTTTTTCCAACACTATATATAGACAATAAGGTGTTCCTTAAACAACAAATTTGTGTAGATAGATATTGTTTATCACTTGTATCCTTCGATAAACCGATAGGCTTTATTCTCATGTTATGCTATTCCAATCAGACCCTATCAAACGTGCAAACTTGAAATGGGATCGGCTTTACAAAATCATAATAGGCGTTGCTCGAGGCATTCTCTATCTTCATGAAGATTCGAGACTTCGAATTATTCATCGTGATCTAAAAAGTAGCAATGTTTTGTTGGACAATGAAATGACACCAAAAATAGCGGATTTTGGGATGGCAAAATTATTCCTCAATGATGAAACACTAGGAAACACAAGCAGAATTGCAGGAACCTAGTAAGTCGTTTTTTATTTCTACTATCACTTAATTACTACTGATTTTTTTTTTGGAGAATCGTTGACAGAAGTTGTTATTGTGAACTTTAAAATGTAATAAGTGCATAATATTGGTCATCCCTTGATAGAGTGTGTTTAAAATCTATTGAGACTTGTTTAGTAAGAAGAGATGAAAAATATTAGAATGAAATGGTTTCATGATTTTCATCGAAGGAATCTACACGACGGAAGTTATTGTTTTGAATTGCATAAGTCAGAGTTAGGCAAGTATTTTTCACCAATGATATAATATATGGAAGAAAGCTACATGTAAAGATTCATGCTTTCCTTACGGTATTACTATAGACCAAAATAGGTGGATATATGGTTTCTTTATTGCAGTCTTGCTGTTTGCATATAACTTTGATAACATCTCTTATTGCAGTGGATATATGGCCCCGGAGTATGCAATGCGCGGCCTATTTTCAGTCAAATCAGATGTCTTTAGCTTTGGTGTATTACTTTTGGAAATCGTATGTGGTCGAAGAAATACCTTCTTTCGTATTGAAAATAGTGTTGAAGACCTACTAAGCTACGTAAGTTCATAAACACATCGATTTTCATTTATCATGAATTTCTTAAATGATTAGAAAAGGTTTCATCATACATAACATAACTAATAACTTTCCAGACCTGGAAGAATTGGCAAGAAGGAACAATAATAAATCTTCTGGATCCAGCTCTATATTCGGAAACAAGCTCTACACTTGAAATTACGAGATGCATTCACATTGGTTTACTTTGTGCACAAGAAGATGATACACAAAGACCAATTATGGCCTCGGTTTTGAACTTACTAAGTAATGTTTCAATAGCCCTTCCAGACCCATTAAAACCAGCATTTTTTCAACAACGTAGCATTAATCAAAGGCCACAATTTCTTCAAAACACTGATTCAGGACATACTAGTAACTCAAGTGGATCAAAAAATAAATCCAGTACGTCGTGGTCAACCGACACGGAAATAAATTCAAAATAATCTTTTCTTTTAATCTGCTCAAAGATGATTCTTGGTTCTGTTCGAACTTTCTTTTTTAAATTGCATGGCAAGTTCTATATTCACACAATCTGTAATATATTTAATTATATTATGTATGATAGTATCATTCTGAAGCAATATATCCTTTTGATACTTTCCAATTATTTAAGTTGTTGAAGATTTCTTTTCAATTTGTCGTTTTGGACAGTTATGATGAAAAAACGAAAGACTCTTTTGATTTCATCAGAAATGGTATGCTAGCTCAAATTTGATGCAAAGTGATCAAGATATAGTTCTAATATAGGAAAAAATTCATCTTTAAAGGTAGTTATCACTTTTACGACTACAAATAGCCAGATAGGTAAATTCCGATCACTTTGTCAGCTCTAAAATGTCTCGCAAGAGCTTTTGCTCACTGTAATATAAATGCTGCAAAAACACTAAAGCAATAAACACGAGTAGAACGCCTAACTGTCGCGTGCTAATCATACAATTAATAAAAAAAATGCCACATATCCTATTAGCGTCGCGATTTGGCTTTATCATATGATGCTAAATATGAGGAATAGAGTTACATTATACATTACTGATAATGGGTTGTTTGATCCTTTACCTGCATGCAAGCATAGGGAAAATAGTTTCATCTCTAAAAGAATTGGATTAATATACAAACAATGACAGCATTTTGTGTCTTTGGTATTTGTACATTCAGTGTTGCTTGTGATTCAACAGTTTTGTATTTCCTTTATACACATCATGAACATGTCTCATTATTTCTCATCCTTGGAAGGATGTTTAAAAGTGAAGTTAAGTTTTATCAAAATATTAGTACGACTAAAAAGTAATAATATCACACAGCGGTGGAAAGATAGATATGTTTGATTGTTAAAATAAGATACAATATAATGGTGCACTACAAAAATCAAGTTGGCGGTATTGATTATTGCCACAAAAATTTATTACACCAGTTATCTTACAGAAGTAAAATTATTGTATATAAAATATGAATACTATAATATTCTCATTTTTAATTTTTTACTTTAGCAGTGACAGATAGGTGTAGATTCCTTAAAAATATCCACACAGATGACATATACCTGTAAGTGGAAATGGTGGTGCAAATAAGGCCTGCGGAGGCGGTGCAAATAAGGCCTGCGGGGGTGATGAAAATAAGGCCTGTGGAGGTGGTGGTGAAATAAGGGCTGCGGGGGTGATGCAAATAAGGCCTGCGGGAGGTGGTGGTGAAAATAAAGCCCAGCGGGATGTGACTGGGTCTCTGGTACCTCAGGTATATGCCTGGTATATCTGGTGGTGCCTTGGGTAGCGTGGTGTCTGGTATATCCGGTGGTGCCTTGGGTTGCGTGGTGTATGATTCATCCCCTGGTGGCTTGGGTAGCGGGTTGCCTGGTTTATCCCCTGGTGTCTTGGGTAGCCCATGCATGAGGTGGTAGTTCCGGAAAACCGATAAACAACGAGTTATCACTCATAAAAGGGAAAATCTCATAACGGAAATTGCAATGTTTCCTCCTACGTTATAATAAAAGTTCTTGGTTTCTAGACGTTGACCTACTATAGCCAAACACTGATCGCACTCATCAGAGTCTAAGTCGGCTGAGCACTGTCCAACCCCGTAAAAAAGTGTCTTTGCTCGAATTGTCTGAACATTTACCTGCGGCAAGCATCTTGTAGCTATCTGGATGGACGCTCGCTTTCTCAGTAAGTTTAGTTAGCAACTTCATCCGGGTCCCATTGAATGAAACGGGGGTTGACGAGATGCTAGAATTTACCGTGGTAAGGACCATCTCATCAGCATTTGTATCTTTCCAACCAAGTCATGATTCGAGTAACGCACCATATAGGTATCATTGTACCATAAGATTGCAAATGTGACTTCCTCTGAGCAGTCGTCTTTTAGCAAAAGGGTGGCCGATTTGATACAGTTGGTGCATGTTGAGTTGTCTACATATCCGATACAACGAGCTTGAGTGTAAGCCGCGTTCGGATCGACGCCATATATAGTATACAGCGTGCTAGCCATACAAGCTGATATGTGTTTCATTGGTAGTTAAGTCATCAAGGGAAACATCTAGGTTCTCTCGGAACTCCGTGATATTGGTCGGTGTAGAAGTTTCTGTGCTGCCATCCCAGATGTGCTCGCCTGTGCGATAACCACAATTTGCAGCGGTAGACCGGTGTAGTAATGTTGCAAAAATGGAGAGAAATAGACAGTTTTATTGAATTCAAACGGATACAAGGGCTCTTATACGTACGTAGACCTATATTTACTGTAGGTTGAAATAATACCCACTAGTTGTCTTGAAACCTTAATTCAACAAACATTATTAATTAGCATGTAGCTAGATATAAAAGCTGCTTTGAAATATTATTACTTCTTTTAGTTATCTATAACTTCATAGACATAGAGAGTCAGTTTCGACTGAATATTACATAACCTTAAAAAAGCTGCAGTTTCAGATTCCATAGCATAACACATGTTTATTCCAAAATTATAAAAAAAAAAGATTAAGCTTCCATGCATAATCACCTCTCAAAATCACACGACATAGGTTATGTGCACTAACTAGTCAAGCAATCATACATGTAACTTAGAGTTTGGAATCTGAAACTTTTCCAAGAAAGTAATCACCCTGAAACTAATTATTTATAAAAAAATTATTCGACAATATTAATATTTCGGGTACCTAACACTATATAAAATGAAACCCGATCCTCATCCCGAAAGTAATCGGGATGGGAGAATACCCGACAGTACTGTCGGGTCGGGATTTGTTTGTGTCGGGGAAATTCCGGGTCGGGTGGCGGGGTCGGGTTGTGTTTGGGGAATTTTTCCCGACCCTAAATTTTAAAGCAATACAGTAAGTATTTTCATAAATTAAATGAAAATCTCTCTCTCTCTCCTTTCGAGTTTAGCCTTTTAGTTGTTGGATTATGGACAGAAATATTATTCATTCCAAAATTGAATATCACATAAACTTAAAAAAGCTGCAGTTTGAGATTCCATAGCAAAACACATATTATTCATTCCAAAATTATATTAAAGGATTAGGAGCTTCCATTATTCCATGCATATTAATTCACCTCTCAAAATCACACGACCTAACATCACAAAAAATGTAAGCAAAAGTTAATATTTAATAGCTACTCGATGACTTGATTAAAAATGAAAGCGTAATTTATTTTTCTAAGATTAGGTACCTTAATTATATAGGGATTTTATCCCCGTTCTTTCTAATACAATTTTTCCGATTTTAAAGAGACTTTAATCGGATGCTCAAGTACGACGATATAATTGAAAATTTTGCTTCACATAATTGAAGAAAAGAGCATTTCTGTTGATTTTTTTTTTTTTTTTGTTATTTTGCTGCACCAATCATTGATGGTTCAAGAACCTCTAAACCTAAGTTACATGCAAAAGTACCGAAAATTACTACTCGAAAAATATATAACAAATCGTTTGGCCATGCGGACTCTCCGTAATAATTATGACCCATGGCCTTGGCTAATTTAGCTCTTAATACAGGATCATTTAAGTCAGTTTTTTTTTTATATATTGGGATATGTGAATTTTTATAGATCCATCCTCCGGCGGAACCGGACATGATGAGTTTTCATCATTCGGCTCGAGTAAGAATTCTAAAGAACAAAATGGATCCATATAAAATACATATGCTATAAAATCTATTGGGTATTGATGAATACGGGTGTATTCTTGAGAAATAGCACAGAAAAGTGATTAAATCACCAAGACAAACGAGAGACATAAATATGGTTTTTAGGAAGAATTAAAGCTCTCAACTTATATCATATTTAACATAAAAAGAAGTATGAGAACCAAGTTTTCTACATATAGGTAAGAAAAGGACCACAAGTGCAAATATAAACTATTTAAATAGTTCAACTAAATAATAGAAGAAATGATATAGGCTATTAAGTAGTAACAGTAACAAGTAGCCCTAAATAGGTCGTGTTCATCATTCCTTCCCCTTTAAGAACAAACTTGTACTCAAAGTTTAGCCACAACCCGATGAAGCAACATACGTATGTCCAGCTATCCACGATCTGGCGGCACTCCAAACACACTCCTCTAGCCTCGAAAGTAACCTTGGCCACTTTCGAAAAGAAGCACACACAGACTCCACCAACCCTTCAAATGACATACGACATATGTATAGAGATCCCATGGATGCCTTCTTGTTGCACACATTGCTCTTCTTTAGGACATACGACCTCGACCTGCACCAATCTTCCTTCTCGGTCCAAACTTCACAAGAGTAAGGACCAAATGCGTCCAAAGTCTTCGACTTCCAAGCCGTCTAGTGAGGTGAGAGTGGCAAAAGAAAAGGTTAAAGGAAAAGAGATAGCAATTTCTAGCGTTTGGGTGGCCAAAAAAAATAAAATCCTTTTGACTCAAACATAGGGAAAGAAGCGCATCAGACTCTCCAATTATCCTTTGCGTGACCGGAGCACGAGATCAAGCGAAAGGTGGTATTTCTACCTCTTCAAAAAATTGCAACAAGATGATATTAGCCGGGAAACTTAAGGGGTTCAAAGAGTCATGATCAAAGGGCGGGATTATAACGGATAATATATTTGATTACCTGCCGTGTAATGATGAAGAAAATGATGACGATGAGTGACCCTCTTTAGAGACCGCTTTTAGCCCGTCTTAGTATTTGTTTTCGTTGCTTAACCTTATGCTCGGTGAATGTAATTGATTTGTTGTGCTTAAGCTAGAATGAGTCTGCTCCTACGGAGCGTGTCGTTGTGTTTTGAGCTCAATTGTATCGCGGGGAATGCCCCGTGAAATTTGTAATTTTTTGATATTAATCTAAAGTTTAATTTCCAAAAAAAAAAAACCCTTCAAACGACAATATTTTTGAAAATTCGGTGAACGTCCAAACCAACAACTCCATAGCGATATCTCGAAATCATATGCACTAGCAAAACAATCAACTCAAGAGAACCAATGGTATGCAAATTCATCACTATAAATCCCATCAAATGCTTCATTCATACGCATTGGAATACACATCGCCTCCGCAATCCCATGACGAGCATTCTCCCAATATGGGCCAACATAAGCGCTTGGTAATTTACCCATAACATAGGGTAACCAACCAATAATATCATCTCGCCTAAAGACCACTGGTTGTCAAGAGAAATATATATAATTACGACATAATAAACTGTCACGATATCTTATTGACTACCAAATTGTATTTGGTGTGGTTGATCTTGTATCCAATATACCTACAACTTCCCGGTTAACTGAAAATCTCAAAGGCAGACATAGTTAGGGCTAGTGAGAGAAATGCATCAATGGGCTACTTTAATGGTATACTAGGAGGCGGTTCTGTTATAGGGCCGAGTTGTAATTACCAGTATGAGATTTTCGATTTCTTAAATGAAACTGCATTTGTCGCTGAAGGTTTGTCACCGCCATCACTGCCAATAAAGCTACCGCCACCGACACCTGTAGACCCGTCTATGCCTCTCAACTAAACCCTCCGCAGCCGAATCTTGTAGTAAACGCAAAAACGAATACATCTGGGTTGGCAGCACAGAAATCTCTACGCCAACCAATCTTACGGGAGTTCCGAGCACTACAAGAAAAACACCATATAGCAACACAAAATTTTAAGGGATTAAATTGTGTTGCTATTCAGCAACAAAACACCAACAAAAGAGCAACAGAAAAGTTCATAAACATTTTGTAACAAAATTACCTACAAAAATTTCAAGAAAAGTTGGCAACAACAAAAAATGTTACTAAAATAGTTGCTGATTTTTCATATGTAAAGTTAGCAACAAAAATACCAATAAATTGTAACACACACTCCGTAAATCTTTGCAATATAAATTTTGTTAATATGAGTAAATTTGAAATTCTTGCAACTTAGTATTAACAATATTGCATCAGAAATAGCAACGCTAACCATTGTTGCGAAAACTTTGGTGGTAATTATATATATATATATATTGAAAGGGTGGTAATTATATTATTTTGGATAATTTTGTTGATATTAGATCCTAAACAATGTTTATTCGTTTGGTGGTTAATATTGTCATTGTATGAAGTATTAATTAATTATGCAAATTATGAAACACTTATGTTAACATAGTTATTCATAACAGATTTTGAACATATATATTAGAAGCATTATATATACAGTACTCTATGTTTTAAGTTTATTTGGTACTCCAGTTTTTAATTTTTATTTTGAAAACTACGGAGTATATCGGCAAACTTAAGTCAGCTATACTTTTTTTTTTTTTTTTTAAAAAGGTCAACTTTACTCGATTAGATTTTGGCTAAATTCCCCCTCTTTTTTTCAAAATCTCCCCAAATCTTTTTGCTTTTCCGCCTCAAATGTCCTTATTAGCTCACTTTATACCAACTCATAAGAGAAACATAAGAAAACTGGCAAGTGTAATAATACAAACACTGTCAGAGCCCAAAAACCTAGATCTGCAACTCTTTGTACGCCGCGCAAGCCTCATCTATTATATTCGCTCCGCCTCGACCTGTCTATTTACCTCTTCAGCCATCTCTATTTTTTCTCAGGCTCACTCTCTTTCTCTCTTCATCTATCAATCTATATACTTGCGCTTAAGTTTATGTGTGTAGATCTATGATACTTTACAAATCTATTGTTTTGTAGATGAAATATTTTAATTGAAACTATGAAGGAGGTCCTTGCTTTAATTATCCCCAAATATTACCATCTGTTATCAATATATTATCATGATGTTGGCCTTCTAATTGAGATATGTGAATTTGAGATCTCTATCCGGAAAGGAAAAGGTTGTGATTTTGGAGAGAGGTTGTTTTATACTTCAATTCTACTTTACATGTCAATGAATACTACATTATTCTGGGTTTCCATGCATAGTGTATAATTTGTACCATTTTTAAAACATAGTCTAATTTGAATTTTAGATACACTGATGATAAATGATTTGTGATTCAGTGATAACTTTATGTCCATACTCCATAAAGCCTTGATACTTTCAGTTTTTGAAGTTTGCTAAAGGAAAAGATATAAATTCTTAACTATATAAGACTATTTTGAGATATACTTTGCGGTAACTCTAAAATGATGTATCAGTTGAAATTTAGTTGAAACTTTTTAATTATTGATTTTTCATTAAAATAACTTACGTTTCATAATTAAATTTCGGTGTGCTTAAGAACTGTTATGTATATGCAGATGGGCATCGACATTTTCGCAGGGTTGTGCGAGGAATCTTCTTATTGTTTCATTAAACGCAAAGTTGCAAACTTTAACGTCAATGTGTTATAGCTCTCCTACAATTTGAGAAATTGTTCATGTAAATAAGCGGTTGTGTAGAAGTTCGGAAATTTACGCGTGTTTGGTTGTACCAGTTGTTAGTTGGATCACTTTATTATTGTAGTATATTAGAATACCTGTATATATGTTTTTTTGTTAGTTGGAATTGTAAATGTTACATTCATAAATGGTTTGTTAAATCAATGATTATTTGTGTTTTACTAATTCTTGTTTGATTTGATTGGTGTTTTTCTTTCGTAAAAGACCCAAAAAAAAATCGGGCGTACAATAATAATAAAACTTTCTACAATAAAAGCATTAAAATGAAAAATTTGCCAATAGATAAATAATTAAAATTTGTAACAAATTTGCTTCAAAAAATATTTATGTTACAAAGGTGTTGCCTTTAATGTTAGAAAAACTTGTCAAGTAGCAACATAAGAAATATGTTACAGTTATGTCACTAATATAGTAACATAAAAATAATGTTACAGTTATGTTACTAACTATAATTGTGTGTTGCTAATTTAGTTGCTAAAATTTGCAACAAGACAAACAATAACATACCAATTTTTGTTATTAAATTGTTGCTAATCTTACTTTGCAACAGAATTAGCTCTAATCGCAACAAATTTTTTTGTTGCTATATGACTTATTTCTTGTAGTGGAGAGAACATGGACAACGTTCTTGATGACTTAGCCAGCAACATAACGAAGATTAGCTTGTATCAATGAAATAAAATTGATTAAAATAATTCTTTTAGGTATAATATTTATTTTAAATGTTCTGAAATATCCTGCAAGCAAAATTACTATCTACGAGTTTCTCTTAACAACAACTTTAAAATATACTGATACGTATATACTAATAATTACTATGGTTTATTAAAAAAAATTAATAGGTATTTTTGTAATGAGTCAACGGGAACAAAAATACCTATATAAGTGGGTATTTTTGTGCCAGTAAAAAACTATTTAATAGGTATTTTTGTGCCAGTAAAAAACTATTTAAAAAAAACCTTGAGAGAAAATGTTAATATGAACCCTTTTTTTTTATATAAGTGGGTGGGGATACCACTATTTCATCAATAATAATGAATGGTCAAAACGATATTATTACAGCATAAATCAAATTAAAAAACAATAAAAAAAACTTAGAAAAAACAATATTAGTGTTAAAGAAATAAAATTATCTTCCGTCCTTCTACGCATTTCATGTTATTGTTTAAAATTTTCCATGTCTTGTAGCAGTATATGTTGATATAGCCATTTCTTTTTACGAAACATTTGTTCTTTGGAGAGACCTCTCATCGATTAAGTAAATTTGGCAATGTTGAATCGCTAAATTGACTTTGCTAGAATAGGACAACGGAATGCTTTAAATATCCAATTAGTAATACTCACAGTAAGGGGTGCTAAAATACTAATTACACCGATCTAAACGTTTTACTAAATATTAGGATTTAAAAGCACAACCAAACAAGCAATTCAATTCAAATAGATATAGACGAACTTACCTGTAATAGTATTTACCATAGTAAATTTTCTCTTTACCTTATTTTTTTTTTAAATTTACTCTTAGGCGTTGAGAATTTCAGGCATATATGCATGGTTTCTTTATTTATCCTGTTATTGATATTATAACTTTTATTAAAATTTCATTGCAGTGGATATATGGGATCCGAGTATGCAATGAACGGACTATTTTCAGTCAAATCAGACGTCTTTAACTTGTTCCGCACCGAAACAGGTATTCTAAACTTCTAAGTTATGTAAGTTCATAAACACACCGTCTATTTTATATTGTTAATGCAGGACATTAAAGTCGAAAAATGTTGGTAAATGATATAAAGAAACTTTCTAGGCTTGGAAGAACAGGCAAGAAGAAACTGTAATCAAATTACTCGATCAACCATTTAAGACAAGATGTAAGCAAGAAATGATGACGATCGAGATGCATTCATATTGCTTTATTCTGTGCACGACAATTAAATATGTCAATATGTCATTCCTTGCTTACGATTATGATTGAGAAGGTATTAGTACATAGCTCTAGGGGATCCCAACATAAATCTATTAAAATTACACAATTAATCGATTGCCGACTAATTTTACACGATGAATGGGTACTAATTACTTAAATATTCGAGACTCTGATAATTATGTCATGGTCATCAGTTGTGTCGATAGGAATTAGAAAATTTGAATATATATTTTTCAGTTTTCACTCAACAAATGAATGCACAATTGAAGCGTCATAAGGCATATAAATGCACACTAATACACCTCATTGAAGTTGATGCATTTGTGCCATTATAAGATGACTTGACCAAGTCTCAAAAGTCTTCTTATGCTTTTGTCACATAATATATATACATAGACCATAAAACAAATCCACTATGTATACACACGTACACACAACGTGATATAGGAACCTAGAATAATGTCAATAAGACAGATAGACTCAATCAGGCTCTCAACACACCAGTGATTAATATAAATTTAGAATTTCATTTTTATCCCGAAATTTAATAATATACTATTCGGCCATATATTTAATATTTTTAATTAATATTTAAGTTTATAATAGTCTCAAATAGGGTTTTATAATATTATATTTGAAATTTTATTTTGTTGAATCGTCAAATAAAATATATTAAAATCATTAAAATTTTAAATATTTTTAATTAATATTTAAGTTTATGGTAGTTTCAACCAGAGTTTCATAAATATTATATTTGAGCTTTTATTTTTGAATAAGTTTGATGTAAAAAAAATTACTTATTGTATAGCATAACAAATCCAGGATGTGGTGGTCAACTGGCACAGAGTTACTTCCAAGATGATTTTTTTTATTTATCTTTTCGAAGATGATCCTAGTACGTACCTGGTTGTGTTCGAGCTTTGTTTTTCTTTATTGTATAGCATAACAAATTCTATATTCACTCAATTTGTAATATGTTATTTGTAATTATTTTTTCATTCTGAAGAAATATTTCCTTTTGATATTACTTATAGAAACTATAAGTGGCCGGAGGATTAACTTGTTCCGCACCGAAAAGGGTGTTCGAAACTTCTAAGTTATGCAAGTTCATTAACTGTAGAATTTCACGTTCTGGTGAATTATACAGTCAATATAATAGGTATATTGACTGATATATATATATATGTATATATATGTGTGTAAATCGCCAATATATAGAGAGAGAAAGAAATATAAAACTGAAAAATCTTATTGATGATAATGTTCTGAATATTTACAAATGAGTATAAACAGTCTTTATATAGTGCAATTTGCAACTTTCAGATTTTACAGAATTGGTCCTTTAATTACAGAAAGTAACACATTACAACTTTCAGACTTTACAGAATTGGTCCTTTAATTACAGATAATAACAAACTTTCAATTACACAGTTTTACTAATTTACATCTTCATTCATAACAGTCCTGTAACTTCTGCAACAACACTAATTAGTCCAACATATAGATATATATTCAATATACCCCCCTCAAGTTGGGCTGTGCAGTGATAAAACACCTAACTTGGACAATAAGTTTGTAAAACTTGGTGCACCCAATGCTTTTGTAAACATATCAGCCAAATTATTGGCAGTATAAACATGTAAAAGATGAATAATTTTCTTCTGTATTTGGTCTCTTATAAAATGGCAATCTACTTCTATATGCTTTGTTCTTTCATGATGAATAGGATTGTGAGCTAAAGCTAATGCAGACTTACTGTCTGTATAAAGTATTGCAGCCTGTGTATGTTCTAAACTAAAATCTTTTATTAACTGTAAAAGCCAAATTATTTCACATGAATTAGCTGCTAAAGCCCTATATTCAGCTTCTGCTGAACTTCTAGATATAGTGGGCTGTTTTTTACTCTTCCATGAGATCAAAGATTCTCCTAAAAATATACAAAAACCTGTAATAGATTTCCTAGTATCTATACATGATGCCCAATCAGAATCACTAAAAGCCTTCAAACTGAAATTACTAGAGGAAGAAAAGAATATACCTTGAGCTGGATTCTTTTTGACATACTTTAAAATTCTCATAGCTGCTGCAAAATGTTGCTTACTGGGAGATGCCAGAAATTGACTAAGTGTATGAACTGAAAAACTAATGTCAGGTCTAGTGATAGTTAAATATAAAAGCCTACCAATCAACCTTCTATATTTAGTTATGTCATCATGTAAATCTTTATTCTGTATAGTGTATTTTGTTTTTGTATCCATTGGAAAATCTATAGGTTTAACTGCTAACTGGCCAGTCTCAGCCAACAATTCTAAAGCATATTTCCTTTGACAAACATGAATACCATCCTTATTTCTAGCTATTTCAAGACCCAGAAAATATTTAAGTTCACCTAAATCTTTTAGTTTGAACCTACTATCTAAGAAAATTTTAACTTGATTAATTAAAGTAGATGATGAACTCCCAATCAATATGTCATCTACATAGACTAACAAAGCAAGGAAAACACCATTCTTATTATAAGTGAATAAAGAATAATCAGCAATAGACTGAACAAAACCAAAGTCAATCAAAGCATTACTAAGTTTAGAAAACCATTGCCTCGAAGCTTGTTTCAAACCATATAAAGACTTCTGCAATTTACAAACCATATTGATATTTTCTTGATGAAAACCAGGTGGTACAAGCATATAAACTTCTTCATCTAAATCCCCATGTAAGAAAGCATTATTAACATCTATTTGAGATAAAATCCAGTTTTTGGAAGCAGCTATAGCTAAAAAAACTCTAACAGTAGTCATTTTTGCTACTGGTGAAAAAGTAGCTTCATAATCAATACCCTCTAACTGTGTATAGCCTTTGGCTACCAGCCTAGCTTTGTATCTTTCTATACTACCATCAGCTTTATACTTAATTCTATACACCCATTTACAACCAATTGGGTGTTTTCCTATAGGTAATGGAGTTAAAACCCAAGTGTTGTTCTCTTCTAAGGCCTTAATTTCTTTTTGCATTGCTTCTTGCCACAAAGGATTACTATGTGCTTCTTTATAATTTCTAGGTTCAGTTTTAGCAGAAATGGCTAAACAAAAAGATTTATACTTAGGAGAAGTATTCTCATAGTTAACATAAGAAGACAAAGGATATAAAGAAGTAGCTAAAGAAGATACTTTATTAGAATCAATATGATAGTCTTGAAGATATGCAGGAGGATTATGTGTCCTTTTTGGTCTATTACTAACACTTTCTACAGAATGAATAACATCAGAAGTGTTTATAGCCTTAGGTTTGAGTGTATCAGTAAACAACTCAGTTGTTTTCTTAGCTGAAAGATCAGAATTATCAAAACTACTATCATTAAAAAACATTATATGTTCATAAAAAGTTACATCCCTAGAAAGAAAAAACTCTTGTGTTTCACAATCATATAATTTGTAACCTTTTGTACTAGTGCCATAACCTATTAAGACACATTTTCTTCCTCTTGGATCAAACTTAGTCCTATTTCTGGATAGTGTACTAGCAAAACATAGACAACCAAATACTCTAAGATGACTGTAAGAAGCCTTTTTGTTATACAACATTTCATATGGAGACTTGTTTTTTAATAAAGGAGTAGGCATTCTATTAATTAAATAAACAGCAGTAAGTATACAATCACCCCAGAAATTTAATGGCAAACATGAATGAAATCTTAAAGCCCTTGCTACATTAAGGAGATGCTGATGTTTTCTTTCAACTATACCATTTTGTTGAGGTGTTTCTACACAGCTAGTCTGATGTAGAATACCATTATTCAAGTAAAAATTATTTAGAAAAAACTCAGATCCATTATCTGACCTTAACACTTTAATAGACAAACCAAATTGAGTACTAACCATTTTAACAAAATGCGTAAGAACAGCAGCAGTATCAGACTTATTTTTAAGAAGAAAAACCCAAGTACATCTAGTGTAATCATCTACAATGGTTAAGAAAAATTGATGACCATCATGTGTTTCTACTGCATATGGTCCCCATAGATCACAATGTATTAACTCAAAAGCAAGAATTGTAGAAGAAGTTCTTAAAGAAAAAGGAGATCTATTATGTTTAGCAAGATGACAGGAATCACAAACAACATCAGAATTACTATTTACATCATTAATAGCAAGTCTTAAAACTGAACTACTAGGATGACCTAACCTATAATGCCAAATAGATGGCTTATTCTGAGAAGAAGTATTACAAATAGGAAGCTTTTCACTAACTGTTCTAAAAATAATGGGATTCTGGAAGAAATATAAGCCATTTCTCTATGTAGCACTACCAATCATCTTCATAGAGCCCTGGTCCTGAATATAACACAAATTTGTCTCAAATTTTACTATACAAGAGACATCCCTAGTTAGCTTACTAACTGATATTAGATTAAAACTAAAAGAAGGAACACATAACACATTATATAATACTAACCCAGACTCAAATTTTACTGTTCCAATCCATTTTACTTCAGCTTTATGACCATTTGGTAAATTAACATAAGGAATACTACTAGTTTTGTATGAAAAGAATTTAGAAAGATCATTAATCATGTGTTCACTGGCTCCACTATCTAATATCCAAGTATCTTTATTACTAAACCCTAATAGATCATAATTAGAACAATTAAAAACTGCAGGTGTACCTGTCATGTTAGTAAAGGTGAGATTGGATATGGGTGTGTCAATAACAGCAACTGGCTGTGAAGAACTAACAGTACTAAGTTGAGAGACAGTAGATGACTGATTCTGATCTATTTGAGCCTGATGAACTTGATTCTGATAAGAATCTTGATAAGAATTCTGATTCTGATAAGGCAAGAAATGAGGAGACTGAAGATTCTGCTGAAAAACACCAGAAGGTTGAGAAGTGGAAAAGAAGATAGCCTAGGTCTAGGTCTCCAACCAGGTGGATACCCATGCACTTTATAACACTTGTCCCTAGTGTGTCTATTAGATCCACAGTGAGAACACTTCATACTATTGCTGCCTCTTCCAAAACTAGGCCTATAAATACCCTGGCTATACCCAACTGCCCTTTGATTACCCTGAATATTCTGAGACTGAACACTTAAAGCCAAATTCTGAGACTGTACCACATTGTTATTATGAACATTGTTCTGTTTCTCATCATGGCTAACCATTGAGTAAATATTATTCATACTAGGCATGGGCTTCATAAGCAAAATTTGACCCCTAACCATAGAAAATGTGACGACCCAGATTTCCAGGAAGGAAATTCTGTGGTGCGGTGTTGTGCGTCAGTCCCACATCGCCCAGATACGAGAGTACTCGTGTGGTATATGAGCTTAAAGATCCATTTCCTATCAACAAGGCCTTTTAAAGCCGTGCGGCACAACAGCGAGGACGGAACTCCACGGTTAAGCGTGCTTAGCCTGGAGTAGTACCAGGATGGGTGACCCCCTGGGAAGTTGTGCCAAAGCGGACAATATTGTTGATACGGGCGTGGCGGTTCGGTCCGTAGGGCCGGGTCGTTACAGAAAGCTGTCACGCCCCGGATTTTGGATAAACCAGGGTCGTGAATGAAAATTAAAATAAAAAGGGAAAAAGTTAAAATAACGAAACATGCGGAATGCCATTCAATAGAACCAAATAAATACTTCAGGCCATGCCGATAATCACATTTGATTCCCTGAGTTGGCCTAAGGGTAGCCAACGGTGTTCAAATGTGACAACACAAACAAAACAGTACGTTTTAGAAAATTTCGGCATGAGCTTCGCATATCTATTTGTTTCCACTAAATTAGACCTGTTTGACAACAAAACATATAACAAAATCGCAAAGCGATTATCACTAAGTCAAATACAACCCAGCTGACATTATATACAATAACGCAATCTAACATATACAAATGTACATGATAGGTTACTCTAACCAAAAGAAAAACATTCACGTGTTAAACGCTTACTAGGCCAACAAGGCTCAAAACGATATAATGCCAAAATGAACAAAAACAAGTCTAGTGTGCGCGCGATTATGTGTAATATGATAATGAGCTTCATGCTAGCACTCTAAACTTCGCCACCATCTACGTCAGCACCTGTACATCGATCGTGAACAAAATGTACAGAAAACAAAGAAAGGAGGTAAGAAAACAATTTCGCATTAAAAACGGCGCGTGCTACTAAGCACGCACACACAATCCTAGCATGGCAAATATGATATCTTGACAAATAATGACAAAGGCAATTGCACGAAAAACACATCAACAAATATAACTTGCAACACAAGTAAATGAACATATAATCAAGATCAACTGAATTAATAATAAAACAAAATAAAATAAAACAAAACAAAATAAAACAAGACTCAACGAAACACAAAGTCGGGATTGCCTCACATGTACCCACTTTTAGAGCCACTCTGCTCTAGGACCCAAAGTGCAATGGTTCCCTCACCCATATTATGACACTAACATGTGACCAAAAGATATGGGGCCGGCTTTAAGGGCACTAACCCTATGGTACCGATATACCTAATCCTTGCGCAAGTTTCCGGGATCTCACCGTAAGCTGACACAGCTCCGCCTTAACACTTGGTACTGCAATCCCTAAAATAAATATAAAAGACTCCCAAAAACGTAAACGGTAAAGTCCACAAACTGAAAATAAAATAAAGAACGCCACACTTTGTAATAGTTTATTGAATCGAATATTAAAAATCACTTGAACACATCTACGTCACGATATCACCACAATGTTCACACAATATCACCAATTTCACACTTTCACCACTTTCACACTTTTAAAAGATTTAATTAAATAACACATTTAAATCATTTTATTCTCCACAATTCATTTTATAATAAAAATAGTAAAATCGCCATACACAATATAATCACCATAAAAATAACGATGCAATACACACTAACCATTTCACATAACCTAGTATACAACAAACAACACACAAAACCGCCTTTAAAGCGAAACCATATTCTTCCCCCTTACCTATACAAACGAGAGCTCGTTTGTAAAAATCTCCCAACCTCGAACCGAAAACCCACCGAACAATCAAAGCTAGATATGGACAGCCCACTAATCGCCCTCAAGTAGTCCCTAAACGTAATTAGAACGAGCTACGGATCAATAAAATTGATGTAAATTCGGATTATTAATGAAACCCTAAAAAATGGGTTTTTATAAAGGTGAAAATCAGATGAAACGGCTTACACGGATGGATAGGACTCGAAGAGTAGATCAAAATAATGTATTTAATCGTGAAAAACGGAGTCCGAACGCACCCGAAACGGAACCAAACCCCGGATGCCCGAAACCCGAGAAAAACCCACGCACCGCCAAACTCGCCGATCAGACCTGACCAGTCCTTTCCGGCGACCTAAACCCTTTCTCCGGCGTCTCTCTCTCTCTCTCCTCTTATCTCTCTCCGCTGGTCTCTCTCTCTCTTCTATATATGTATATATGTATATATGTAATATGTATGTGTATATATGTATATATGTATATGTAGATATTTTAGTAATTTACTAATTTACTAACTAGTCCACCTATTTATTACACGATACCAATCACCCCCACAACTATTATATACACCCAATTTCATATCACATGTATATTTCACACAAATACGTAATCACTCACAAAACTAAATATCACTATCTTATTACTAAAAGTAATAAACTACAAAATTTCCGAGACGTTACATTCTCCCCAACTTAAAAGAATTTCGTCCCGAAATTAAACACATACCCGAATCAATAAATAAGTCTGGATACTTAGCACGAATCTCCAGTTCACGTTCCCATGTTGCCTCTTCGGTCCCATGGTGACTCCACAATACTTTCACCAAAGGAATAACGCGCCTTCGTGGTACCTGCTCACGTCTATCAAGTATACGGACCGGACGAACCACATAAGAAACGTCCTCTTGTACTCGAAGATCGGAAAATTCAGAATATGAGACGGGTCCGGTTCGTACTTCCGGAGCATCGAAACATGGAACACAGGATGTACATTTGCCAATTGCGGTGGCAACGCTAACTGATAGGCCAGATCACCAATTCTTTCCAAGATCAGGAAAGGTCCAATAAAACGTGGGGACAACTTTCCACGCTTCCCAAAACGCATAATGCCCTTACGAGGCGAAATCTTAAGGAACACATGATCACCCACCTCAAACTCCAAAGGTCGCCTTCTTTTATCCGCATAGCTCTTTTGACGGCTTCTTGCTGTCTCAAGCTTTTGCTTTATCAACAAAATCTTCTCTGTAGTCTCTCGAACCACATCTGGTCCTAACAACGCCGATTCACCGACCTCCGTCCAACACACTGGAGACCTACAAGGTCGCCCATATAAAGCCTCATAAGGAGCCATCTCAATGCTCGAATGATAACTATTATTATAAGCGAACTCAATCAATGACATATGTTTCTCCCAACCCCCACCAAAATCAAGTACACACGCACGAAGCATATCCTCCAAAGTTTGGATAGTTCTCTCCGACTGCCCATCGGTTTGAGGGTGATATGCCGTACTCAAATCTAGTTTCGTCCCTAACGCCTTCTGAAGGCTCTGCCAGAAACGAGACACAAAACGAGGATCACGATCAGACACAATAGAAACTCGGATGCCATGCAAGCGAACAATTTCACAGACATAAAGCTCGCATAGCTGCTCTACTTTGTCACTAACACGCATCGGGAGAAAGTGAGCTGATTTCGTCAACCGATCCACTACGACCCATATCGCATCTTTCCGCCTACTAGATCTCGGCAACCCCACTACAAAGTCCATAGTTATACGTTCCCACTTCCACTCGGGTATAGGCAAAGGTTTAAGCAACCCTCCCGGCCTCTGATGTTCTATCTTCACCTGCTGACAGGTAAGACATTTATTAACAAAGTCCGCCACATCCTTTTTCATTCCACTCCAATAAAACTGTTGAGCTAGGTCATGGTACATCTTGGTACCACCAGGATGAAATGCCAATCGAGAGTGGTGGAATTCTCTCATGACATCCACACGCATACTTAAAGGTACAAACAGACGTTCCATAAATCTCACCCCGCCATCTGAGCCCACCTTCCATTTGTCGAGTCCCAACTCACTCGAGATTTTAACGCGTACTTCCCTAGATTCCTCGTCCCCTTGTTGGGCCTTAATTACTCCCGAGACTAATGACGGTTGCACTTTCATCGAGAACAACATAGCTGAATTTTCTTCTTCCCCCATCTCCAAGTCGAACTCGTTAAGAACATTTAGCATTCCCCATTCACGAATAGCGACGCATGCCAAAGAACACCTAGTCTTGCGACTCAAGGCGTCTGCCACCATATTTGCTTTACCGGGATAGTATTGTAAGTCGAAGTCATATTGCTCGAGATACTCCATCCACCTCCTCTGTCTTAAGTTTAGGTCACGCTGGGTAAAAATATACTTGAGACTCTTGTGATCCGAAAACACGTTGAATCTCTCTCCAAACAAGTAGTGCCGCCAACACTTCAAAGAAAACACCACTGCAGCCAACTCGAGATCATGAGTGGGATAATTTTTCTCATGGACCTTTAACTGTCGGGACGCATAAGCAACAACCTTGCCATCTTGCATTAAAATGCTCCGAGTCCTTCCTTCGAGGCATCACAATAAACACTATACTCCACACCTCGTTCTGGGATGATGAGAATAGGGGCAGAAGTTAGGCGACCCTTCAATTCTTGAAAAGAAATCTCACACTTTTCGTCCCATTCGAATTTAACGCCTTTCTTCGTTAGTCGAGTTAATGGACTTGCCAAACGAGAGAAATCTTGTACGAATCTTCGATAATAGCCCGCAAGTCCCAAAAACTTCGGATCTCGAACACACTTCTTGGTTGCACCCAATCAGTGACCGCCTTGATCTTAGAAGGATCAACTGATACTCCACCTGCAGACACTACGTGGCCAAGAAACTTCACCTCTGACATCCAAAACTCGCACTTAGAAAACTTAGCATAGAGTTTGCGCTCTCGTAAAAGAGTAAGCACAATACGAAGATGATCCCTATGTTCTTCCTCAGATGAAGAGTATACCAGAATATCGTCCACAAACACCACGACAAACTTATCCAGAAAGGCTCAAAAAACACGGTTCATCAAGTCCATAAAAGCAGCAGGTGCATTCGTTAACCCGAATGACATTACTAGAAACTCATAATGACCATACCGAGTACGAAATGCAGTCTTAGGAATATCCATCTCACGAACTCGAAGTTGATGGTACCCTGAGCGAAGATCAATCTTCGAAAAACACTTCGACCCTTTCAGCTGATCGAAGAGGTCATCGATTCGTGGCAGGGGATACTTATTCTTTATCGTAACTCGATTCAGCTTACGATAATCAATACACATACGCATACTACTATCCTTCTTCTGGACAAATAATGTTGGCGCACCCCACCGAGACACACTAGGACGTATAAATCCCTTACCCAACAAATCATCCAACTGTTTCTTTAACTCTTTTAGTTCAGCTGGCGCTAAACGATAAGGAGCCATAGCAACAGGAGCAGTCCCTGGTGCTAAGTCTATAGAAAACTCCACCTCACGCTGAGGAGAAAGTTCTACAAGATCATTAGGAAACACCTCGGAAAACTCACACACCACTGGAGGTAGCTCGACATCGGTAGACGCTTCCTCACTAACCGATAAGCTAGCTAATAACCCACTCAAGTCATCAACAATGTTCCACGATGGAGAAAAACGACTACATCGGTCCCCAGAGAAAATAATACGATCACCAGAAGGAGTAATAAAAGATACACGTCTACGCTCATAATCAATAATGGCCTGGAAGAAAGATAACCAGTCCATACCAAGAATAACATCAAAGCTAGTCATATCAAGCACAAGAAAGTCGAACACAAAAGGGTATTCAGAAATATAAAGCACACAGTCACGACATATGCGATCAAGCGGAACACAACCATGAATAGGAGTTTCAACCACAATAGCAGGATCCTGAATACTGAATAATAAACCCATAGATAAAGCAAAACGAGAGGAAATAAATGAACGAGAAGCGCCAGTATCAAATAATACATTAGCCCAAGAAGAGCTAACAGGTAAGGTACCTCGAATAACTGAAGGTTCACCCCTGTCAGTATTAACTTGAGGCAGGGCAAACACACGAGTTTGAGTACCCTGAGAAGATTGAGAAGACTGGTGCTGCTGATAACCACCACGACTGGAACTCTGAAAACCACCGCGAGTTGCCATAGAATTATGAGGAATAGGAGCCTTAGAACCGGAATAAGAAGGCGCAATAGAATAGTTCTGAGTAGTTGGAGTAGTACGAATAGGAGCTGAGGAAATGGCACTAGTTCCCCTTGACATGCACTGACTCTGAAGATGTCCTAAACCACCACACTTATGACACTTAGCCCTAGGACAGTCTTGAACCATATGAGCCCGAGAACCACTTTAACACTTAAAAATGATACCATATACACACGGCATACAGAGTACAACGAAAACATGAAACAAACTAAACGCCTACATATCCTACTTGTCTACACAAATATCAATCCTTCTTAACCCGTCGTAATTTAGTTTCAGTCACTAACAATCATAAAAACAATCCGTTGGAAGGCACCACCACAATCCACGATCAATACATGTAGCACATAAAAGATATTCATATATAATCACACCACGAGTAACACACAACTGGATGCAAAACACGTCCACCAACTAAAACCGTTCACATTCAACAAACACGAAACCGTTTAACAAGAACCATATATACACCCATTAAAACGGATCAACTCACAATACAATATAGTCAACCAAACTTGAATGTAAACAAACAACCAAATACACCACATGGATTTTGAAAAAATGCAGATTTTCTTAAAATGTCTTACACCACCAAGTATCACCCGCCCCCGTGTGTGCCTATCCTACCCAACAGGCAACCAAGTTAATCGGAATCCGGTTAGCTCTGATACCAAGCTGTCACGCCCCGGATTTTGGATAAACCAGGGTCGTGAATGAAAATTAAAATAAAAAGGGAAAAAGTTAAAATAACGAAACATGCGGAATGCCATTCAATAGAACCAAATAAATACTTCAGGCCATGCCGATAATCACATTTGATTCCCTGAGTTGGCCTAAGGGTAGCCAACGGTGTTCAAATGTGACAACACAAACAAAACAGTACGTTTTAGAAAATTTCGGCATGAGCTTCGCATATCTATTTGTTTCCACTAAATTAGACCTGTTTGACAACAAAACATATAACAAAATCGCAAAGCGATTATCACTAAGTCAAATACAACCCAGCTGACATTATATACAATAACGCAATCTAACATATACAAATGTACATGATAGGTTACTCTAACCAAAAGAAAAACATTCACGTGTTAAACGCTTACTAGGCCAACAAGGCTCAAAACGATATAATGCCAAAATGAACAAAAACAAGTCTAGTGTGCGCGCGATTATGTGTAATATGATAATGAGCTTCATGCTAGCACTCTAAACTTCGCCACCATCTACGTCAGCACCTGTACATCGATCGTGAACAAAATGTACAGAAAACAAAGAAAGGAGGTAAGAAAACAATTTCGCATTAAAAACGGCGCGTGCTACTAAGCACGCACACACAATCCTAGCATGGCAAATATGATATCTTGACAAATAATGACAAAGGCAATTGCACGAAAAACACATCAACAAATATAACTTGCAACACAAGTAAATGAACATATAATCAAGATCAACTGAATTAATAATAAAACAAAATAAAATAAAACAAAACAAAATAAAACAAGACTCAACGAAACACAAAGTCGGGATTGCCTCACATGTACCCACTTTTAGAGCCACTCTGCTCTAGGACCCAAAGTGCAATGGTTCCCTCACCCATATTATGACACTAACATGTGACCAAAAGATATGGGGCCGGCTTTAAGGGCACTAACCCTATGGTACCGATATATCTAATCCTTGCGCAAGTTTCCGGGATCTCACCGTAAGCTGACACAGCTCCGCCTTAACACTTGGTACTGCAATCCCTAAAATAAATATAAAAGACTCCCAAAAACGTAAACGGTAAAGTCCACAAACTGAAAATAAAATAAAGAACGCCACACTTTGTAATAGTTTATTGAATCGAATATTAAAAATCACTTGAACACATCTACGTCACGATATCACCACAATGTTCACACAATATCACCAATTTCACACTTTCACCACTTTCACACTTTTAAAAGATTTAATTAAATAACACATTTAAATCATTTTATTCTCCACAATTCATTTTATAATAAAAATAGTAAAATCGCCATACACAATATAATCACCATAAAAATAACGATGCAATACACACTAACCATTTCACATAACCTAGTATACAACAAACAACACACAAAACCGCCTTTAAAGCGAAACCATATTCTTCCCCCTTACCTATACAAACGAGAGCTCGTTTGTAAAAATCTCCCAACCTCGAACCGAAAACCCACCGAACAATCAAAGCTAGATATGGACAGCCCACTAATCACCCTCAAGTAGTCCCTAAACGTAATTAGAACGAGCTACGGATCAATAAAATTGATGTAAATTCGGATTATTAATGAAACCCTAAAAAATGGGTTTTTATAAAGGTGAAAATCAGATGAAACGGCTTACACGGATGGATAGGACTCGAAGAGTAGATCAAAATAATGTATTTAATCGTGAAAAACGGAGTCCGAACGCACCCGAAACGGAACCAAACCCCGGATGCCCGAAACCCGAGAAAAACCCACGCACCGCCAAACTCGCCGATCAGACCTGACCAGTCCTTTCCGGCGACCTAAACCCTTTCTCCGGCGTCTCTCTCTCTCTCTCTTCTTATCTCTCTCCGCTGGTCTCTCTCTCTCTTCTATATATGTATATATGTATATATGTAATATGTATGTGTATATATGTATATATGTATATGTAGATATTTTAGTAATTTACTAATTTACTAACTAGTCCACCTATTTATTACACGATACCAATCACCCCCACAACTATTATATACACCCAATTTCATATCACATGTATATTTCACACAAATACGTAATCACTCACAAAACTAAATATCACTATCTTATTACTAAAAGTAATAAACTACAAAATTTCCGAGACGTTACAGAAAACCTCTCATTTAAACCCATCAAGAAAGTCATTTTGAACATTCTGTTTTCTCTAGCAATAATAGCAGACATTACACTACAAGTACATCCAGCAATGGTACCACAACTACACCTAGGAATTGGATTAATAATAGACAAAGCATTCCAAGAAGTTTCTAACTTTGTAAAATAGGTGGATACAAACATATTTCCTTGTGTAGTGGAATTAATATCCTGATGAAGTTCATAAATCCTAGCTTCATTACCCTGAGAAAACCTTTCATTTAACTCCATCCACATTCTAGTAGCTGAGTCTACATAAAGAATAGATTGGGCAATATCCTCACTAACTGATCTTATTATCCAAGACATTACTATCAAATTACACTGGTGCCAAGCCCCAAACATTTGATCCCCCTCAACTGGACATGGTAAAGTACCATTAACAAACCCTAATTTTGACTTAGCCCCAATAGAAATCTCCATTGCCCTTTTCCAAGAATGGAAATTAGACCCAGAAAGAATAGGAGAAACCAAACTAGAACTAGTATTCTCATTAGTCCCTATGAAGTAGGGATTCATAGTGGTAATCACAGGTGCAGCTATATTCTCCATAAAACCCTAAATGAAGAAAGAAAGAAAAAAAACTTGTTTCAAGAAAGAACAAAAAAAACAACCTTTTAACAGAAAACCCCTAATTTTTTTTAAGGAATTGGGGTAAGTTTTAATTCTGTTTTGAAACGAATCAAAGACAAAAAAAACTTTAAGCAACAAATTAATCTTAATTTCAGTAAGCTATATCAATACAAAGATCTATCACAGAAAACCCCTAATTCTTGTTTTAAAGAATTGGGGTAAATTTTACTTCTGTTTTTGAAATATGTATATATAAAAAAACAGAAATAACAACAACAACCCAAACAACAACTAATTAATCCTCAATTTATAACAGATCAAAACACACAGGAGAAAGAAATCAGAAAACCCCTAATTTTTTTTTTTTTTTAAAAATTGGGGTAAGTTTTACTTCTGATTATTGATCAAGAAAAACATATAAGATAATGAATCTATTATCTTTTTAAGAAGAAATTAAAAAAAAACCCTAAAAATTTTAGAGATTAAAGAAGATCAAACCAGCATTGATTGCAGGCGAAATTAGCAGCGGAGTTGAGCAATCAGCTCTGATACCATGTAGAATTTCACGTTCTGGTGAATTATACAGTCAATATAATAGGTATATTGACTGATATATATATATGTATATATATGTGTGTAAATCGCCAATATAGAGAGAGAGAAAGAAATATAAAACTGAAAAATCTTATTGATGATAATGTTCTGAATATTTACAAATGAGTATAAACAGTCTTTATATAGTGCAATTTGCAACTTTTAGACTTTACAGAATTGGTCCTTTAATTACAGAAAGTAACACATTACAACTTTCAGACTTTACAGAATTGGTCCTTTAATTACAGATAATAACAAACTTTCAATTACACAGTTTTACTAATTTACATCTTCATTCATAACAGTCCTGTAACTTCTGCAACAACACTAATTAGTCCAACATATAGATATATATTCAATATTAACACACCGTCTATTTTTATATTGTTAACGCGGGACATAAAAGTCGAAAAATGTTGGTAAATGATATAAAGAAACTTTCAAGGCTTGGAAGAATTGGCAAGAAGAAACTGTAATCAAATTATTCGATCAACCATTTAAGACAAGTTGTAACCAATTTACTCGATCCAGATGCATTCATGATATTGCTTAATTTATTCTGTGCACAACAAGATCTTAATCTAAGACCAGATAATGGACACAGTTGAGAATTGTCTTTATATATGTATACTTCTTCAATAACCCTTCCAATGCCCCACTATATATACACACAACGTGAGATACGAACCTATTATAATCAGTCTAAGTGTATATCAAGCTATTAAGCATTTAAAGCATTTGGACACACTATCTCTGATTTAAAAAGTCCAAACTATTGTCCTTTTCATAACCCACTTGTGACAAGTAGTATTCAAAAGTCAAAACTAGTTTTTTTATGCACAAGTAGTACTTTCAAACTATTGTCACGAGTCATGACATTTTCTTATACATTATACGTAGATTGTACATAAAACTAGTTGTACCAAACTATTGTCCTTTTCATGACCCAATTGTGACAAGTAGTATTCAAAAGTCAAAACTAGTTTTTTTATGCACAAGTAGTACTTTTAAACTATTGTCATGAGTCATGACATTTTCTTATACATTATACGTAGATTGTACATAAAACTAGTTGTACTTACACATAATGATTCGTAGGACTGCATACCATCATATTCTGAGTTAAAAAATTCCGTAAAAATATTAAGCAGATGTTTTATCAATTACTGCAATCATGTTCATGACTTGGTGAAATCATTTTCATTACAAAAAAAGATCTCTAAATAGTGTCGAATAGTGATAAGTTTTTTTGACGAATTTATGACGGTATAGTCAAATTCTGACAGTTTTGTGACAGTGTTTCGAAATAGTCACGGTTTTGTTTCTAACTAAATCAACATTACTTTAATTTATAGTGTTTCAACATTAAACTAAATATGCTTGTGTATCTGTTGAAACATTTCAGAAGTTGAGAATGTTAATGTCATTTGTAGACTAAATGATTTTAACTCTGATGAAAATGCGAATTATTTTTATGATCCTTCTAATATTCATATATGGTTGATGCTATTAGTTTTCCCCCTAGCCAAATTCCAAGTTATTTTTCTAATGATGAGAAAGTTTGGACATCGATAAGAAAAATCAAATGGAAACGAACAAATATATCAAAAAATTAAAAATAGGGAGAAAATAGTTGTAACATATTCTTCAAGACCAACTCGAAGTTATTACAATCGAAACAAATTCAGACCAGGATATGATTATATAAGTTGAGCCCTTTTTTAGTTTCTTTTCTTTTTAGTTTTCCTTGGGGGGAATTTTAACTAGGTACCTCAATCTTTATTTCAATTAGGTCGGTACGGTTACATTAAAAACAAGTAATGTCAAATTATTTACACAATATTTCATCAAAATTTGTGTAGTTCTCTGGTAGAGTGGTGATCGGGGGAAAATAATTCATCGTCGTGTTATTGGCGGAGGTGTGATAGTTTATACCAAATTGTTGTCGTCATCGATTAATTGAGAGAGAAGGTGAGAGAAAGTACATTTAAGTACGTAATTTACACGTATGACAGATGTGTAATAAGTACTTATCTTTTTACTAAATAAGTCAACAAATTGTACATCTACCTAATTTACCTGTTTTGATTTGTCTTCTATGTACTTTTATCATAAAACTTATTAATCTCACAATCATACAAATAGTAAAAGTGTATTTCCGTTACTCCAATCATGAGTTCTTTAATTCTGATTAACGTCATAGTATATTAGAGCTCTCTCTATATATATAACATGTTGATCTCTATCTGTGAAACTACTCCAAAACACCGAATAGAATGACAAAAATTCCTTTTCTCTTTGTCTTCATACTTGTAACACTAGTTCACTATTCTTTGTCTTTATTTGTGATGTGCACGATGGGTACCGCGGGTATATCTGGGATGGAAACAGTAGTACGTCCCAAATAACCGATAGTATCGAGTTCCGGAATAACCTCGACATTGTTCTTGATGGTCCTTTTTCTTCCTATGAAAGAGAAAAGATTGAAAAGCATAATTGGTTTGGTTTTTATCATGGCGAGGAGCCGAATGCAGCCTACGCACAAGGTCGCTGCATCGGATATGTAAAAAACAATTGCCTCGGCTGCATCCAAGACGCAGTCTCTCGGTTAAAACAAGACTGTTTACCGGTAGCAAACTCATCTATCATATGGTTTGGCGATAATTGCATGGCTCAGTACTCAAACCACAACATCTTTGGAATAATCGTGATGCCTGACGATATGATCACCATCAAGAATGACACCAAAAACGTGACTTCAGATGCAGGCGCGTTCAATATTTTACGAACGAAGTTGTTCGAAGCCCTTTCTGTTAATGCCGCATCCCGACCAGGTGGAGCCCAGATGCTTGCCCTAGGTAAATGGAGTGATGGATCGAGTGGCTTAACGATTTACGGTGCTGCACAGTGTTCACCGAACTTGCGATCGGGCCAATGTACCTCTTGTTTGGCTATAGTAGGTCGGAAGTTGGAAAATTACCTTTATGGGAAAGTAGGAGGCAGCATCGTGGGACCCAGTTGCAATTACCGAGACGATGTTAATTATTTTGTGGATGAAAGTTTGTTTGTGTTCAGTAACCTGTCACCACCTACACCACCACCACCACTGTCACCACCACAAACTGAAGTACCTGCCTCGCTCTCGATATAAAGTCCACCACCATCGTCTCCGGTGCCATATCCACCATCTACAGGTATGCATATGTAAACATGCAGGAAAGATTATAGTATTAAATATGTTCCTCATATCAATCCTGAGCTTGGATGAAAAGTGGTTGAATCTTAGTATCCTAGCTCATGACCAAGTTTCAAATCGTGGCACATACAAAGAGCAAGTTTACAAGGCTATGGATTATAAAAATAAAAAGTCTATAAAATTTACTCAAAAACTAATAAAAGGAAAAAAGCAAGTGTGTTTTAACGAAAAGTGTATTAAGTAAAAAAAGAGTTTCTTACAATGTATTAGGAATTTTTTCTACAGAAAACATTGTTTCCTAGATATTTTTAACATTAGAAATGGTTTAAATTTAGACTTGCTGATCATTTTTTTTTTAAATCATCTAAAGATTTGTTTTTTTTTTTAAAGAACATATTTTTTATTTAAATTTCAATGTGTAACCATGCTACACACTAGCTGTTTTACAAATCAGAACATGTTTTACAATTCCGCATATGTGTGAGAAAAACCATTTATACATATGTCAACTTATATAAAGTCCACATCGCTATATAGATGGATTAAAAAACTCAAACATATGCTCAATTGCAAAATCAGAAAACTCATTAACCACCATAAGAAATCAATAGAAAATAATATCAGAAGAAACTCCAAAACCGCATGACATAGTACGGGCTGATGGGCTCTTGTCTTGCTTGACCATTGTAATATCCATCCCGAGTCTTTGTCGACGCTGATCTTTCTTCTATACATAAGAGTCCATAACTTCTAATAAAAATGCAAAAGCACTTACGCCAATGTTGATACCCTTCTTGATTAACCAGAAGAAATCCCAATAGCTTGTTTAATAAAAATAAAATCACCTCCAAAACTAAAATGATTTACCCCTAAAACAAGATGTTTCCTTTTGATCTAAAATGTAGATAATTTTAAGATAGCTAAGGAAAGTCTGAACATTGAATACAGTGAAATTATCTCCTCTAGCACCCATCTTCGCAAGTACATTAACAACTTGATTTTGTTCCCTAAAAATGTGAGAAAAAAATCAAACAACCCAACTTTATAAAGTCGCAAATATCATTCCAAATTGTTGCATATTTTGGTCCAGGAGAAATAGATTTAGTCCAACAATTAACAACGAGCTCAGAATCACTCTCAATATTAATATTACTAAAGTTTAAGGAATAAGCTATCAAAAGCACATTATATAAAGCCATAAGTTCTGCATAAGTGCTAGAGTTGGTACCGTGATTAAAAGAAAATACAAAAATAATGTTATCTTTGTAGTCTCTCAATATTCCCCCACTACCTGTAACATTACCTCTAATTGCGGAACCATCTATATTCAATTTGAGTCTATTAGAGGGTGGACATTTCAAAGAAACCAAAATTGGTCTTTTAGTTCTACAAACAATCAAAGGAATACCAAAACCAGCGAGAGTAATATTATTAAAATCTTTACCAATAGCTTTAGGCTTAATAAATGAACTAAGATCTCTTAACCATTTAATCACTTTAATAATAATAAAATCTTTATTCATATTCACACCATCGTACTTATATCTATTGTAACTCAGCCACAATTCCCACCAAATTAAAAATGGCACTAAAGAAGCAATAATACGAAAGTGAGAATTATCACATTTAGAGCACCAATAACTAACAAAAGCTCTCCAATTAATACCATCAAAATTATTAAAACCAAAGGAATTACTGAAAAAGTTCCATATCTTTTTACTAACCTCACTTTGTCCCATTAGATGATCGATAGAGTCTTCCTGATGTTTTAAACAACATGAACATTTCGAATCTAAAGAAATACCATATGTCTTAACATCATGTTTTAATTTAACTTCCGAAAACCATAGCTTCCAGGCAAACAATGAAACTTTAGTAGGCAAAATAGCATTCCACATATACTTAGCCATAGAAAAATTATTATTCTTCTCTCTAACATAATTATAAGCGACTTTAACAGAAAAAATTCCATTAAGAGTAAGAAGGCAAAACCTAATATCAGTACCTTCTCTAAGATTAATAGAAAGATGGGTAACTCTACTAACCAAGGATTTACCCCCCATTAGCCACTACACCAAAATGCCGTTTTTCGAACAGAAATAAAGTGTTACTATTAAATTCTAAAACGCTTATAAAGAGTGCCTAAAAGTGATGTGGCAATTTATTGGAACGCCATAAAAGTGTTGCTAATTCTAAATTAGGAACGCATTTTCAGCATTTCAATTTTTGAACACCAACTAAGTGTTCCTACAAAGTCATTATAGTACACTTTAATACCACATTTTGGACACTAAAAAAGGGTGTCTAAATTGACACAAATACACTACTGCACGGTCCACATGAGCAATGATGCATGTTTCTCGGGTCTTGTTAATTTTCAAAAGAATTGAAAATTAATATCCACGGTTTCATAATTTAACATAAGACCAAATAAAATGTCAAATATAGCTTGTAATTAAATTAATCTTGTCCAACATCTTTAAAAAAATGACTAATGTGTCTAAAAGTTTATGACTATCGAATCACACAAATACGACTATAAATAATCAAAGAAACAAGATTCAAATATTCGAAAGTTAACAACTAAACAACTAAAAAACAATTGAACTTGTAAAATTAAATTAAATCTTGGTAAGCCATCTAAAAGGCGGGCTACGGATCGCCAAGTTTCAACTCTTGCTCCAATATACAAACAATATGCAAATCCTGTGGGGAAAAAACGGGAAAGAGCAAAAATTAGTTAAAACTAAATAAAATGCAATAGTCATAACAAGTAATACTTGAAGAATATGTTAGAGCCGGCGTAAATTTAACGGAAAACAATAGTTATATTAAAGAAAGAAACCAATATCCCTATCAAAGTTATCTAAATGACTCATTTAGCTTTTTGGTCATGTTATAATATTGATTCTAATTTACTAAAAAAAGACATTCATATAAAAAGAGAGAAAAATAAATTGTTATACACACAAGGTTTTTTTGTAAGTATATTATAATCTTGTAGGACTCGACTGGTTTTTGGTTTTTGTGTAATCCTTCAAATTATGTTTAGTTCATAATAAGTTTATGTAAGAGGCTGATTTTTGATTTTTGTATAGTTCTTCAAATTATGTTCAGTTCATAATAAGTTCATGTAAGAGACCGTCATTCCGAATCTAAAAAACACAATGGAAAAAAGTGCATGTAAATGACATTTTAAGAGTACATGCTACAAAGGGGGCCAAATTATATAAGAGCTCAATTATATAAGAGTACATGTTATGGTTTTCTCACAACTAGAAGTCTCTTTTTATAATATTATCTATTTAATATGTGATAATTAAAATACAAGATAGTTGAGAAATATATAGAACACATAGTGACTCTTATTATAATTTTTAGTGATGTGGGATAATTAGTGAACATGACCAAAACACATTTGGCTCCACAACTCAACAAGCTCATCTTCAAACATGTCTTCATCGCCATCCTCGGTGTCGGTATCATGGGTAACATCTTTTTCATCGGAAATTTGGGTTTCTGGATTGTTTTCTTTCCGTATATTGTTAAGTGGTGGTTTGGCGGTTGTATTGTCGCGGTGTTGGTGATGGCTGTGTTTGTGGTGGCGACGACATGGTCGGCAGTGACGGTGTGCTTGGGGATTCGGGCCGTTGTAGTAGCTTGATTATTATACCGAGGGTGTGTGATGCTTTTTTGATTGATTTCACGGTTGCATCCATTGGTTTTGCAATTGTGGGCATATTTAAACCAGATTCCTATAGAGTCCGTAAAGATTGACCCGCTCTAATACTAGTAATAAACCATTTAGGGTTAGGAAAATTTAGACTAGTAATAGAGAAAAAGTAGACAAGAAATAGAGATATTTAAGCGAGACTCTTTTTAATAAACTGAATCAATATAATGAAAAAGAGAGTTTGAAACAGGCCTCAAAAGGGACAAATAGCGTAATAATAAAATAACCAAAATAAACCGTTCTTATCAAGTGGTTCATTAATTAAAAAGAGCGAGTCTAAAAGGACCAAAGTAATCTAATAAATTGAACATAAACGAATAACAAATAATTAATAATCATCTAATTACATAGTCGCTGGTACAAGGACGGACAGTCGAATCACTGTGACCGAGTGTACATCACAAACCTATTAGGAAGCTGCTATTTGTTGGTTATATATAAAACTATTCTTCTTAACCATGCAGGTGGGAAAGCAAATAAAACACTTATCGCTGTCTATATCCTTGTTTCACTCTTCATTATTAGCATCATTGTGGGCATATTCTTGTTCTTAAGGAAGAAGAAACTCAAGAAGTCTATCACAGAAGTTGAAAGTAAGCAAGTGAATATGATTAATAATTTCCCTTAAGAATTTTATATCATCAATTCTGGAAAAAAAAATGGTTATAAATGATATGTGTATACACAGTGTTTTAAAAAGGGAAAAATTAGCTGAAGTGTTTTTGCAAGAGCTACACACAAGCATTTTAATGTTCGAATAGCAACAGAGCGTCTGTCGTTCAAACATTTACTTGTAATGGATATTCAATTTCTCATAGTGCTTGTATATATGGTTCTAAGTTGTTGGGAAACTTAGCGACGAAGAGGAAAATATCTTTGAGTCTGGTCTGGTGGCCGAAGAAACACTACAATATGATTTTTCTACAATAAGCACTGCAACTGATAACTTCTCGGAAGCTAATATGCTCGGACAAGGTGGATTTGGCGACGTGTACAAGGTTACAACCTAATCTCTCGCGTTTTTCGCATTCGAATGCCCACACAATATTGAAATTTTCATAGATAAGAGACAGAATGATGAATGGTGATTTTCTCTTTCTCTTAATTGAAAACTAAATACATTCGTTATGCATTTTAACTTGGAAAAGGCAGTGTTTTGTGTCTTATAGATTAGGAGAAATATTTGTATTCTACAGAAGAACTCTTGATTGATTCAATGTTTGCCTTACGCAATTGTAAAATATTTGTAAAATTGCTTATTTGTCAAGAATTTTCATGTTCTTGTTTTAAACTTAATTTGGTAAAAAGATTCATTTAAATTTGCTAAAAGAAGACCGTACTTGAGGGTTTTAACTTTTAAAACATGTGGTTTCCCACTAATTCAAGTATGAACTAGAACGCATCGATAGTATTTTTTATGAAAGTGACTTTAGTTTCACATCACTTTTCTTGTGATCTGTTAAAGGGGAAATTTCGAAATGGGGAAGAGATAGCCGTTAAAAGACTTTCACAAACTTCTGGACAAGGAGAAGTAGAGTTCAAAAATGAAGTAACACTTTTGGCCAATCTTCAACATCGGAACTTGGTAAGACTCCTCGGTTTTTGCTTGAAGAAAAAAGAAAGACTTCTAATCTACGAATTTGTGTCCAACTCCAGCCTCGACAACTACATTTTCGGTAAGACTGTGAGAGTTCATTTATTCAAACAATGATTTGATTAAAAAAATTATACTGTTCACAATTTTAGCTTGTGTAGACGGTGATACCATAAGAAGTAGGTTTTAATCAAATTTAAGGAGCTATATATATACGCAAATAAGATTTTTTTTGAACAACAAATTTGTTTATCAATTGTATCCTTTGATACATGGATCGGCCTTATATTCTCATGTTATGCATTTTTTAATCAGACCCTATCAAACGTGCAAACTTGACGTGGGATCGGCTTTACAAAATCATAATAGGCATTGCTCGAGGCCTACTCTATCTTCATGAAGATTCAAGACTTCGAATTATTCATCGTGATATGAAAAGTAGCAATGTTCTGTTGGACAATGAAATGACACCAAAAATAGCAGATTTTGGGATGGCTAAATTATGCCTTACTGATGAAATACAAGGAAACACAAGCAAAATTGTGGGAACCTAGTAAGTTTTAAATTCTACTCTCACCTAATTACTAGTGAAAAAACTATTTATGGAAACCTTGACAGAAGATGTTAATGTGAACCTCAAAATGTTAGTACGTGTATAATATCGGTCACATGCAGGACCCCCATTAATTAAATTATTCAAACTCTAAGTTTAAAAGCTATTGAGACTTGTTTGGTTAGAATAAGATGCAGATGCAGATGCAGATGAAAAGGTTAATTTAGAATGAAATGGTCCCATGATTTGATGGAAATCAAAGGATTTATTGTTTGAATGCAACTTATATATGTAAGTTACAAACTTTAATATAAGTTACAAACTTATATATGTAATTTTATGTGATTGATGACTTGTAACTTATTGCATGGTTTTTTGGTATAAAATTATGTGTAATGATTAATAATAACAAGAAAATGAATGAAATAAAATAAAATAAATAACATATACAAATTCACATACTCACATATGCATACATATAAAGAGAGCGGCACGTGTGAAAGACGCTCTATTTTAGAAATACAGTGCCTTATTCAGCAAGAAACAGAAATGTGACATGACAAATAGTGTTTAAGGGTTATTGCAAAGAAGACATCCCGTCTATGGACTTTACTAATTATTTTCGGTATCATTTACATCTTTTCAATGTTACGATATGTTTTTGAATTTAATATATTGTGAGGAAATTAGTTTTTTTATTTATTTCTCATTTTGTATGTAAAAATTATTGTTTTTCGGAGCAACATTCCAACATGATTTACATCTAAGGAACAACATTCCGAAAAATTATTGTTTTTCGGAGCAACATTCCAACATGATTTTGGATTTTATATGAAATAAGTTATTATTTTGAATTGCATAAGCAAATATACGGAAAACTACATTTTGACATTCATAAATATAACCATAGACCAAAAGAGGCAGATATATAATTGCTTTATCGATTATGATAACACTTGTTTAAAACAATTAATATGGCTTCATTAGTTAAGCTTGGTAATTAGGCTTCATTAAATTCTAGCAATTAGTGTATTTCAAATATCTATATGACACTTGTTTAAAATAATTAATATGGACTTTAATGTTAGTTATGGCATAATTTATAATATAAAGAAACACATACACACACACACACACACACACATACATATATATATATATATATATACATACATATATATATATATATATATATATATATATATATATTGTAATAACTAATATATGTTTGTGTGTGTCTATATATAAAAAAGTTGGGTTTTCCCACCATTAATTTAAAAAAAATAAAAAAAATATATACACACACATATATTAGTAATACTAAATGTAATCATTATATTTTTATTTTAATTTAAGAAAAAAAAAATATATATATATATATAATACTAGATGCAATAATGTTTTATTATTTTTAATTAATATTTAAGTTTAGGATAGTATCAACTAGGATTCTATATTTTTATTTAGATTTTATTAGGTTGGATAGTTAGTTTTTAGTTTATCAAATTACAATTTGTATTTTAATTAATTAAAAAAGAAAAATATGAATTATAAGAATTTATTACTTATTTAGGTGATCTTTATTATTTTAACAAGCAGCATTTAATTTAGTGTTTTAAAAAGCAAGATCTTTATTATTTATCCTGTTATTGATATTATAAATTTTATTAAAATCTCATTGCAGTGGATATATGGCTCCTGAGTATGCAATGCACGGCCTATTTTCAATCAAAACAGACGTCTTTAGCTTTGGCGTATTACTTCTGGAAATCGTATGTGGTCGAAGAAATACCTACTTTCGTATTGAAAACAGTGTTGAAGACCTTCTAAGCTACGTAAGTTCATTATAAAACATAATCTAATTTGATTTATCATGAACATCTTAATTAATGATTAGAAAAAGTTTGATCGTACATAATTAACTTTCAAGGCATGGAAGAATTGGGAAGATGGAACAATAACAAAGCTTTTGGATCCAGCTCTAATATTGGAAACAAGCTCTACACGGGAAATCACGAGATGCATTCACATCGGCTTACTTTGCGCTCAAGAAGATGATACAAAAAGACCGACTATGGCCTCGGTTTTTAACTTGCTAAGCAATCTTTCAATATCTCTTCCGGTCCCTTTAAAACCAGCATTTTTTCAACAACATAGCATTAATCAAGGGACACCGTTGCTTCAAAACTTTGATTCAGGACTTATCAGTAGTAACTCAAGCGGATCAATAAATAAATCAAGTAGGTCGTGGTCAACTAGTACAGAGTTAAAGCCAAGATAATTTCTTCTTTTAATCTTCTCAAAGATGATGGAGTGATCAAACTTTCTTTTTCTTTATTAAATTGCAAGACAATTTCTACATTCACTCAGCTGGTAATATATGTTGTATGACGGTATATCATTCTGAAGCCATATCTCCTTTTTGATATCTGATTTTTTTTTCCCGATATTTGTGAACTATAACTATCTCATCTTGTCATAAACTTATATATACACATCATTATACGTTGCATACGAGTTGCTTGATGGCTAAATCATTTCAGACTTACTTCTCAGATTACTCTTCTATGTGATTGCTATAAATTTGGTAACCAAATCAAGCTAATTTTTTGTTTTTTGTTTTTTGTTTTTGTTTTTTGGGAATTCACCCCATATAAAAGTCTAAAAATGATGTTGCACTATTTCTGAAAAGTTACTTTTGAATGATTTACAAAAGAATATACATGGTAATTAATGAGGTCTCTTGTATATATTATGTTGTAATTTGGGGGCAAATCTTGTCATGTTTTCAAATTTTGAAATATTATTGTCATATTAAAAACTATATAAAGATAGACTATACTTGTTAATATAAACTATGGAAATCATTTTTTGTAATTTAACTCATACATATAGTACACTACACTCATTCAATTTTAATATTATATTTTTTAACCAAGATATTTATGTGTGTGTGCTTAGTTACTTTTAAAATAGTTGCATTTGAAAAGAATATATGGAAATTTGAAATTTGGGGACAAACGTTAAAATCTGTAGAACTCGTGGTCTTCATCATACTAGAAGTCCGTTTTTTATATAAGTGATCGGAAATGGGATGTTCAAATTTTTAAAGCTGGGGTATGACTATGTATTACAGATGTGAAATAATTTTCATCTTTGAAGCTAGTTAGCACTTTTACGACTATAAATAGCCAGATAGATAACTTCCGATCATTTTATCAGCCGGAAAATGTCTCTTAAGAGCATTTGCTCAATCTCATATACCGGAAAACTGTATGTATTTTTGTAAAACTATGATAAAAGAATAGAGATTCAAGTCTGAGTCTAATTTATGCTTTTGAATGGCAAACCATATCTTTCTATATTTCTAACAATGGTTGATAGTAAATTGAGTTTTTGTTATTTGTAAAAGAAAAGTAGTCCACGGAAAGTCGCCTAACATTAACAATGGTTGGACTTTATAACATTAGTAATACATGTTATAAAGTCCAATTTGTATCAAGTCTCAACCTCATGTAGTTATCAATGTACACTTGTAGTACTATTTCATTTATGAGACCAATGGATATTAGTTGAATGTCTTTACTTTTTATTAAATGAATGCAATTCGGTACCCTTAATTATCGCCACCAAACTTATTGAAAGCATGAGGACAATTTTGCTTTTACTCTTATTTGAAGTTTAACAATATGAAATACATCATTCAAATACCCTTAATTACTTTTTCGAAATTTCATAACTTTTGTTTTAGTTTTATGTACCATATAAGTTAACAGTGCCTAAATGAATAATACTTACTAATAAAATGGTAAGCTTGAAAAGCTATATAAACATAATTCTGTAAAGCTGGGTTATGACTATGTATTTTTTTTTATTTTTTTTCAAACAAAAACTTATATAAATAGAGTCTCTATGGGATAGACCCCCATAGCGGTCGTTACATCATTACATATAAGGAAACTTGACTAAGAAACAGCCATACAAAAGATTATTGCTAGGAGGGTGCGAAAACGACATTAAAAACTCCCCAGAAACCTCATGCTTCACCAGAAAAAGGTCACCCGACGAGGAAAAACCTCTCCTTATACCCCCTCCACCTTGTTTCTCCTAGATCAGTGTGATCTAAGGTTTTTATTCGTGGATTTTCAGTTTCTAGTTTGCATAAAGCCTGGTTCCTTAAGTCATTCTAAACCCCCTAGCAATATACAAAGATAACTGCCTAAACTGCATGAAGGATTCTAAAATTACAGTAACAGAGAAGAAAAAACAAGCTTCTAAATCACCTACATTAACACTGTAATAAGCTAATTAGCTTTTTAAAAAGCACAACTTTTTTAGACATTAGTCTTCATCAAAAGGTGCCTTTGAATTCCAGTAGCAAAGTAACCAGAAGAGAAACAAAAAGCTTTAGAAAAGTATCCTCATTAGCTTTAGAAATCTGTCCTTATCCATTATATTTACAAATCCAAACACAACATATCTCAGGCTGGTAGCCTTCCTTGAAAGGTTGCTTTGGTAGTATATTGACACTTCAGAACAAATTCATCATTAGTCATTGATTTTAAAACAAAAGTTTAAAACCTTTTCTAGATCTTAAAACAGCAACCTCTTAGGCAAGGTGTGCTTTTTTGGTCCAGATAATAGGCAGCATAAATATTCTTAGGTAAATCCATAGCTCTGCCTGTAATAAAATCATTCCCATTTGATCCCATTTTGGCCAAGCCATCTGCAGCTTGATTCTGTTCTCTATAAGCATGAGTGACAGTAAGTCCAACATAATCCATAAGGAGGGTTATGTCCCTCCATATAGAACCAAATTTAATGCCTGGATTGCACTTGGTATTCCACCAATTAGCAATATTCTCAGAGTCAGTTTCCAGCATCACATTTGTTAAACCCATAGTGTAGAAAATAACCAAACCAACTTTAAGAGCCATCATCTCAGCATACATGTTGGTTTGGTTGCCCAGAAAGTTTGAAAAGGCTAAAACCAGCATTCCTTTATGGTCTCTTAATATACCACCACAACCACTAGAGTTATTGCTAAGTGAAGAGCCATCTAAGTTTAATTTTAATCTACCAATTGGTGGGCATTTCCACCATACCAACTTAGCCTTTTTTCTTTTGCAGTGGACAATTTTAATATTCAAAGACATAAGTGACAGGCATTGAAAATTGTTAGCAGGTTTTTTTGGTTTAAGCAAAAAATTAAGATCATGTAGCCATTTAGTCACCTTTTTAATAATGGTTTCAGCACACATTTTCTCATTATCAAATCTGTTTTTGTTCTTACTAAGCCATATCTCCCAAATCAGAATGAAAGGGACTAAAACAGCTAACATACCAATTTGAGAAGAGTCACATAAGTTGCACCATTTCACCATATTTTGCTTCCAACAAGGGGAAAAAGCTATGTTGAAATCAAAAACATTAGCAAAGTAGCTCCAAGCCTGTTTACAAACATCACTGGTTCCAAAAAGATGCTTAGCTGTGTCAATAGTATGATCCCTACAGCAAGAGCACATGGTGACTGTACAAATCCCAAAATATTTGAGATCCTCATCAAGTTTTATGGCATTGTGCCAAAGTTTCCAAGAAAAAATACTGATTTTAGTGGGTAAAACAGTGTTCCAAATATACTTGGCCACATTAAGAATAGGGTTTTTTTCCCTTATAAAATTATAAGAGGTTTTTGCAGTAAAATCACCATTAAAAGTAAAAGGCCAGTATCTAACATCCTCCCCTTTTTGTAAAACTAGATTTTTACTGGTAACTTTAAGTAAAAGCTCATTACCCCCCATATGCCATAACAGGTTGGTGTCCCAACCATTATGATTAATGACCTGGTTAAGAAGAACATTAGGGAAAATAACAGTAAAAAACTGACAAAGAGGACCATCACCTAACCAGTTTTCATACCAAAAACTAATGGATCCCTCCTTAATATCCCATAAGCTGTTATCTACCAGTTTTTTAAAATGAGGATTAATCATCTTCCAAACACATGAATGTGTAGCATTTACCACCTGATTACTCCAATTGGGGTTATTACTGCAGTATTTTTGAAACATAAATACAGTCCAAGGAGAATCAAATTCCATTAGTCTCTAGCAGAGTTTTGCATGCAAGGCTTTCATAAACTCTTTTAAGCTCCTCACCCCTATGCCACCTTCATTTACAGGGAAAGAAAGCTTCCCCCATCTCAGCCAGTGATGCTTGGTTTTACCATCTGTCTCTCCCCAAAAGAAGTTAGCAAATTTGGTTTCAATCTTGTCAATAACTATATTGGGTGGATTAAGGACAGCAAGTATATACAGGGGCATGGAAGATAAGACATGTTTAATAAGGGTTAATTTAGCCCTAGCAGATAAAAAATTAGCTTTCCAGCTAGCTACTTTTTTGCCAATTTTATCAATAAGAGGATCATACATCGTTGAGGTAAGTTTAGTGGTGTGTAGGGGTATTCCTAGATACTTAGTGGGTAGGGAGCCTTCACTGAAACCAGTGGTGCTGGCTATAATGCTTTTCCTACCATTCTTAGGTTTGTAAATCAAAAAAACACTTTTAGCTTTATTAAGCATTTGACCAGAAGCCTGTTCATAATTATTAATAAAAGACATAAGCAGTTCTATATTGATTTTACTCCCATTGGCAAAAATCAAGACATCATCAGCAAAAAGAATATGAGATACAGGTTCTACATTAATGCAGGTTTTATAGGGCATTAGAATACCTTTGATCATTAAATCACTAAGTCCCCTACTTAAAACCTCTTCAGCTATTATAAAAAGGAGGGGGGAGAGAGGGTCCCCTTGTTTTAAACCTTTACCAGAAGTAAAGTAACAAGTGGAGACTCCATTTAAGCAAATAGAATACTTAGCATTAGCTACACATCTCATAATAAGCTCTATCCAATTGTTGGAAAAACCAAAACAGTCAAGAACTTTTATAAGGAAAGACCAGTTTAGTCTATCAAAAGCTTTGGCCATATCAAGTTTGAAAACCACATTACCCCCCCTAACACTATCCCCTAGATGTTTGAACATCTCCTGTGCCAGTAAAATAGCATCAGTAATAAGACTTCTTTCTACAAAACCACTTTGGCTTTTTGAAATAATTTTAGGTAAAAGCTTGGCCAGTCTAGCAGTAAGAATTTTAGAAATGATCTTGTAAAGAACTTGACATAGACTTATAGGTCGAAATTGAGTAAAATCTGTGGGATTATCCAGTTTAGGGATTAAGATAATTAAAGAAGAAACAACTGCCATAGGTAAAGTTTTGCCTTTAAAAAAACTATGCACTGCTTTTATCAAATCCTTTTTGACAATATCCCAACAATGGATATAGAAAGAAGAAGAGAAGCCATCTGGGCCAGGGGCTGAATCACTAGGTATATCAAAAGTTGCTGTTTTGATTTCCTCATCACTGGGTAGAGTATTAAGCAAAAAGTTATCAGTCTCATTAATCAATTTAGGAATGACATTAAAAAGATCATTATCAAAAGAAACAGGTGAGAAAGAGAAATGGGTAGCAAAGAAATTACCAGCCTCATTTTGAATCTCCTTTAAATCCTCAGTGATAGTCCCATCAGCCAGTTTGATTTGCATAATCTTACTTTTGGCTCTTTTATGTTTTAACATTTGATGAAAAAACTTGGAATTTCTATCCCCCTCTTTAAGCCATTTAACTATGGCTTTTTGTTTGTAAAAGATTTCCTCCTGCAGAACTAAGTCATTATAATTTTTGAGGATTTTGTTATAGTTATTACAGTAGGTATCCCCCACCATAACAAGTTGGTTTTCAGCAAAAATTAATTCATCTTGTGCCTTTGCTAGGTTACTATGAATATTACCAAAAACCTCCTTATTCCATTTTTTGATGCAATTTTTGAGCCTTTTTAGTTTGAAACAGAAATTATCAAGGCCTTCCAAATTACAAGGGATACCCCAATTATCAGCCACCATCTCAGAAAACCCCTCATGCTTAGTCCACATCCTGAAAAACTTAAAGTTAGTGGGGCCAAAGGTAGGTGTTGAAATAGTAGTAAAAATGAGAGTTGAGTGATCAGAGACTGTTCTTTCAGCAACAGTTAACTTTATATTATGGAATTTAGTCTCCCAATCAGCAGTAATCAAAGCCCTATCTAGTTGTTCAAAGACTACCTTACCAAGACTGATCCTACTCCAGGTATATATAGAACCAGTGTGTGTCATATTAATAAGACCATTGTTACTAATGAATTCTAGAAAATCATTCTTATCAGTACTAGATTTTTTGTTGCCTCCTAGTTTCTCATGGTCATATCTAATAGTGTTAAAATCCCCTACCACTTTCCAGGGTTTGTTTTTAAGGTTCAGACAAGTCAGCTCATTCCACAGTTCCCTTCTAGCTATGTAGTTACATTTAGCATATACTACTGTGATGAAAAACTCATTAGAAGACTTGAAATGAAAGGTAATAGACTGAGAGGTAGAAAGAAGAACAGTGATATCCAATTCCTTTTTATAAAAAAACCAAATTTTCCCTCCTTCTTTAGTGTTTGAAATAACAAAATCCATTTTAAACTTTTTAGCAAGTGGGCCTGCTTTGTCAAAATTAAGCATTGGCTCTAATATAGCAAAAGAATCAATGTTATACTTACTAATATATTTACTTAGCTGTGCCTGCGACAATGCATTAGCAATGCCTATTACATTCCAAATGATGTAATTATACATTTAAAATATTGGGTTGTACCTTCTTGGTAATTTTACCTTCAGGTGAGTATCTTTGTGGCTTACTCCCTCTCTTAAATCTAGGTGGATCTGTGTAGTAGCCCTCTTCTTCTTCTTGCTCTCCTCTCTCCACACAAGTGTCCAGGTGGAGTGTGTCCATCATTTTAGCATCAGACTGCATTACCAATACCTCTTCCCTATCCCCTGTACTTGTATCATTCTCATTTTCCAGAATGCTCATGTTAAGCTTTGCTTGTTTATTGGCCCTATTTCTATCTCTTTTCTTAGCTTTGTTTGTTTTTGATAAGTTTGAAACTTGTTCAGAAAAGGACTGACATAAATTTTGCATCTCCCTGTTTTGTGACCCAATTAAAATCATTGTTTCCCCATTCTCCTCACTTTCTTTTTCCTTTTGTTCCACAGTTTGGTTATCCCCCAAACCTTTTATAGCTGTAGAGGCATCCTTTGTATTCAAAACAGTCATTATGAGGTTATTTTGTTTTTCATTTATTCCTTGCAGTTCCTTAGGACTAGTACTTTCCAAAAAAATATTGCTTGTGTCCTCTTTTTCTTCCTCACTTTCTATCTCTACCCATTTTCCTTTTTCTTTTCTCAAAAATTTTCTTTTTGGTTCTATATTATCCATCACCAAACCCTGAACTGGTTTCTTTACAATATAAGCCTGTTTTAATCCAGCTTTTTTCCATTGATTATCCCTATTTTCAGTCTTGCTAGGATCCCTTTTTAAATTTTCAGTGATAGTCTTTGCTTCTTGTTTGCCTGAAAAAACTTCATTTCTAGCCCTTTTGCATTCAAAATGTTCATGTCCTTGTAAGTAACACAAACTACAGTATTTGGGAGATTTTTCATAATCAATTCTTTGCCAATACCCTTCCTCCAAAGAGGAGCCTATCCAAATTCTATTCACCCTAGGTTTTGTTAGATCCATTTCAATACAAACTCTAGCATACATAGGTCTTACATGGGTAAGTGTAGCTATGTCTGCTTCTAAAAAAACCCCTAAAGATTGTGTAATAGCTTTTAGGTAAGAAAGAACACAGAAGTTAAGAGGTAGCAGAGGGATTCTAACCCAAACAGGGGCTATGGAAGATTCCTTAAAAAGTGAAAAATCACTTGTCCATTTAAACAGTCTGTATAAAGCCCCCTCCATCTCATGTGAAGTTCTAGTCCAGGCTTTGTTATAATCATTAGTATTAAGCAATTTAATGAAGACATGCCTATAGTCAATTAGTCCTACAATAGGCATTTTTTCCAAACCCTAGTTGGTAGCAATGTAATCCCTAATACTCTCTATTTTTGGTCTACCCTTGCTGAACTTAGCTATAAGTACTAAATGTATAGGCACCTCAGACCTTTGGAGTTCTAATTGCGAAAAAATCACAGCTGGTTCTGAGCCCTTATTATTGCTTTGTCTAAGTGGCAGTTGAATATCATTGATTTCAATAGAACTTAGATCCACTTTACTATTTAATCCATTATTAGTAGATGATTTACCTGATATGACTATGTATTACTAATGTGAAATAATTTTCATCTTTGAAACTATTTATCACTTTTACGACTACAAATAGCCAGATAGATAACTTCAGATCATCTTATCAAAAGGGAATATTGGATTATGTGGCAATTTTTGTTATGTGTAAAATTGGGACAAACGTTTTTTCTAGAATGACATATTTTTATATAAAATTGTCAAATTACCCTATTAAATTAACGTTTGTCAAATATCACGTGACATGATTATGTGATTAATTTAGACGGTGATACCTAAATTGGAAATTTATTATAGTGTGGTACCCAAATTGAGAAATTTAAAAGGTAAATATCCAAATTGTTAACAACAGTATTGTTAGGACCAGATTTCTGGTCTAACTATTATTTGTTGTCTATTGGTTTTCACTAAATAATCATAACAGTTTGTTAAGAACTAAGACAGTAGTGTTAGGTTTCAAGCAATGTTGCAACCTCAGTTACAACCTACTAAGACAGTAGTGTTAGGTTTCAAGTTATGTTGCAACCTCTGTTACAACCTGCTTAGACAGCGTTGGTGATTTCAAGTACCAGTTGCAACCTCAGTTGCAACCACAGTTCCAACCTGCTGTTTAGCAGAATTCTGTCAAGTTCTGTAATTCTGCATTACTACTCTTTAAATGTTAATCATTTGTTTTTAAAGTATGCAGGATATATTCTCATATGATCTTAAAGGTTTAATATGTGTTTATTGAGAATATCAAAGTGTTAAGGAAAGATGTTTTCTAAAAAGTTATAAAGAGATTATTTTATAAGGTTATGTTTCCTTTTAATATGTATCTCTATTCTTATGCTTGTCCTTATCACTTGTTTCAATCTTTGATCCTTTTATATTCAGTAAAGATACGTTTAAAGATTGATTGTTATATGGAGTTGAATGTTTCATATGTTTATGAAAAGATATTATCTTTAAAAGATATTATCTCTATATGTTTCCTTTCAAAGGAAAAGACTAACTCCTACTTTCAAGCTTGTTAATTACTAAACAGGTATTAACCAATGATGATTGGAGTCAATCCACGCTGAAGAATCACGTAATGCTTGGAAAGATTGAAGCCAATCAACAAAGTCAAAAGCAATCAAAAGATATTTAAGATAGAAGATTGTTTTTACTTGCATATATACTTGGTAACTTTCGCTTGTAAAAAAGTGTGTGTTCTAAATTATAAAGAACCCATTCTTGAGAGAATACACAGTGAGCTTTAAAAAGAAAAACAATGGTGGGATTCCATTGATTTTTAAGTGATAGTTATAGAGTAGGAGCAATATAGAGATAGGCAGAAAAACCTAGAGGGAGTCTAAGAGTTTTTCATTAAGACTTGAATCCTATATTGTAAGCTTTTTATAATATCATAATCTGGGTAAGTGCCCCGGAGACCTAGCCTAGTTAGGTCAACTCCGTTGTTAAATGTACGTGTGATTTATTTCAAGTACATTTAACTTTTCATAGCTCTGTCCATTATACACTTGGTTCCAGTTGTGGTTGCAACCTCACTTGGAACCTAAATGCAAAACTGCAACTAGAACAGCGGATAGGAATTTCATTTGGTATCAGAGTTTCACACTAGATCTTACTTAGTGTGGATCCTGTGTTCTAGTAAAGATGGACTTAATGAGGGAAGGAAACGCTTTCAACAAGCCACCATTACTTGAAGGAGGAGTAAACTATGGAGTATGGAAAATCAGAATGAGGTCCTTCATTAAACAGCAAAATGAACATGCATGAAAAGCTGTGATGTATGTATGGGAGGCTCCAACTGCCATTGATAGTGAAGGTGAACTGGTGTATATACCTGAAGACAAGTGGTCTGCTGATGAAGACAGAAAATCAAGTGCTAACTCAACAGCCATAAACTTGATCTTTGCTGGTGTAACTCTCAGTGTGTTCAGTTATATCTCTCACTGTGAAACTGCCAAAGAGGCATGGGATATTTTGCAAGTAACTTTTGAAGGAACTGTTAATGTAAAAGCTTTCAAACTCCAACAGTTAACTACTCAATTTGAAAATTTAAGAATGGAGGAAGATGAAACCATTGAACAATTTAATGGTAGAGTTTGTCACATTCTCATCAAGCTGGAACCTTAGGTGAAAAATACAGTGATGCTAAACTTGTTAAGAAAACTCTAAGGTCACTTCTAGAAAGGTTTGAAATTAAGGTTACAGCTATTGAAGAATCAACAGACTTAGATAATCTTAAACTTGAAGAACTTATAGGAAATCTAAGCACTCATGAGCTGAAATTCTTCAAACATAAGAGACCAGAAAAGGGAATAGCCTTTCAAGCTAAGAAATCTGAGCCTAAGGTCTGTGAACAAATGAGTGATGAGGAACAGTTAGCCTTCTTTGCTAAAAAGGTTTATAAAAAGTTCTACAAGAAAAAACAGGATGATACTGGAACATCCAAAAACTTTCAGAAAAGGGATAATCAATTTAAGACAGAATGTAGGTTTAATAATAACTCTACAGGAAAGTGGAATCCAAAAGAGAAGGATAACAAAGATTACAAACCTAGAGAGATTTAGTGTAGAGAATGCAGAGGTTTTGGTCACATTCAGGCTGAGTGTGCAAATACTTTAAAAAGAAACAAAAATGCTTATATAACCACTCATAGTGACAGTGACTCTGAGAGGAACAGTGATGAAGAGGATGATTCTAAATTTGTTAATTTTATGGGAATAATCACTGAAAAAGGACTTACTTATGAAAGTGACTGTGAGTCTGTTTCAACCATAGTTACAACTGCTCTTAAAACCTATAGCAGTGATGAGGAAGAACCTTCTGATGAAAACATTACTCAGCAATATCTTGTCCTTTATGAAAAGTATCAATGCCTGAGTAAGCAATCCTTGATCATAAACAAACTTAATGTTAATCTAAAGGATGAGATTAAAAGTCTTACTGAGAAGCTTAACATGCAATTGGCTGAACTTACTGAAACTAAAAAGAAAATAAAACTGCTGAATGTTTCTGATTCAGAGAAGTTAGATGACATGCTGTCCTATTCTAGAGGCTCTAAAGATAACAGTGGTTTAGGTTACTATGATTGTGAAAGTACTGGAAAAACTACCTTTATTAAAGTTGTTGCTAAAGCTGAAACTCATGATTTTGACAATAAGGTTAGAAGCTCAGTTGCAACCAAAGTTGCAACCAGGAATAAAACTCATGTGTTTAACAATAAGGTTAGAAGCTCAGTTGCAACCAAAGTTTCAACCAGGAATAAAACTCATGTTTTTGAGAAGAAGGTTAGAAGCTCAGTTGCAACCAGGAATAAACTGAATAGCTTTAAGGATGAAACTAACTTTAGGCTGAAGCCGTGCAATTTCTGTAAGAAAGCTGGTCAGTTAGAAATCAAGTGTTACTTAAAGAGGAACAGAAAGTACATTTCTCAGGAAAACTGGTTCGCTTCTGTCAATAACAAAGCTGGATCTGGAAAGTTAAGAAAAAATCTACCTCAATTGCTAATAACAAAGTTGTAATTACTTCTTTAAATGCTATTACCTCTAATGATTGGTATTTTGATAGTGGTTGTTCTAAGCACATGACAGGTACTGCAAGATCTTTGAAAGATGTTATTAATCTTACAGGAAACACAGTTGTGTTTGGAGGTGGAGATATAGGTAAAATTATTGGAAAAGGTACCTTGAACAAACCTGGAATGCCTGAGATCAGTGATGTATTTCTTGTAGATGGATTAAAAGCCAATCTTATTAGCATTAGTCAACTGTGTGACAACAAGATGATTGTTAAGTTTAATAAAGATAAGTGTCTAATTACTGATCTTAATAATGATTTGGTCATGACTGGAGTTAGATCAGCAAACAGTTGTTATGTTTTTGAAAAAGCTGAAAAAGAATTGCCTCAGAATAGGTGTAATCAAGCCATCACTAATAATGTTGATATTTGGCATAAAAGGTTGGGTGATGTGAATTACAAAACCTTAGATAAGCTGGTTAAAGAAGAATTGATTAGAGGCATTGCTAAACTTAGTGCTAAAACACAAAATGTCTGTGGTGATTGTGCAGTTGGCAAACAAACTAAGAGTACTCACAAAAGTATAAGTCAAATCTACACTAAGAGAGTCCTTGAACTTCTTCATATTGACTTAATGGGTCCTATGCAAACTGCTAGTATAGGTGGCAAGAAGTACATTTTGGTTGTTGTAGATGATTTCTCTAGATACTCTTGGGTAGTTTTCTTAAAAGATAAGTCTGAAACTTTTGATCTCTTTAAAACTCTGTGCTTAAAACTTCAACTTGAAAAAGGTTCAATCAGTGGTAATATTGCTAGGGTCAGAAGTGATCATGGAACAGAATTTGAAAACAGTAAGTTTAGAGAATTTTGCAACTCCTTGGGTATTAGTCATGAGTTCTCTGATCCTAAGACTCCACAGCAAAATGGCATAGTTGAAAGAAAGAATAGAACCATTCAGGAAATGGCTAGAGTCATGCTTAATTCTAAGAAACTTGCCAACAGATTTTGGGCTGAAGCTGTTAATACTGCCTGTCATATAGTTAATAGAGTTTACATTACTAAAGGCACTTCCATGACTGCTTATGAAATACGGAAAGGCAGAAAACCCAATGTTAAGTATTTTCAAGTTTTTGGGTGTGTTTGCTATATTCTTAGAGATAGAGAACATCTTGGAAAGTTTGATTCTAAGAGTGATAAAGGAATCTTTCTTGGTTATTCTCAGAATAGTAGAGCCTTTAGAGTTTTTAATCTAAGAACAAACTGTGTTATGGAGTCTTATAATGTGTTATTTGATGACTTGAAAGATGTGGATGAGACTACATGTGATGATGATGGGTCAGAAATGATAAGAAAAGAAACTGAAGGAAGTCAGCAAACAAGCAGTCCAACAATGGTTGGAAGTCCAGTTGCAACTGAGGTTGAAACCGAGGTTGAAACCCAGAATGTTGCTGAGTCTGAAGAAGAAGAAGAAAGTTCTCATGTTCATCCAACTAGCAAGCCTCGCTATGTGAGAACTCAGAAAAATCACTCTTTTAACAATCTCATAGGAGAAGTAGCTTCAGGTATGAAAACCAGAGGTAAAAGAAATAATGTTGTTCACTTTGCTTGTTATATTTCTCAGTTAGAACCTAAAAATATAAAAGAAGCTTTAGAAGATAGTGAATGGATATTAGCTATGCAAGATGAACTGTCCCAATTTGAGAGAAATGATGTATGGACTTTAGTACCCAGACCTTCTAATAAAAATGTTATAGGGACTAAATGGATCTTTAGAAATAAAAGTGATGAGGATGGAGTGATTATCAGGAATAAAGCAAGATTGATAGCTCAGGGTTATACACAAATTGAGGGAATTGATTTTGATGAAACCTTTGCTCCTGTTGCTAGAATTGAATCCATTAGAATGTTACTCTCTCTTGCATGTCTGTATGATTTTAAACTGTTTCAACTTGACATAAAGAGTGCTTTTCTGAATGGTGTGATCAATGAAGAAGTTTATGTCTGTCAACCTAAGGGATTTGAGGATCCTAACTTTCCTGAACATGTTTATTTGCTGAAAAAGGCCTTGTATGGTCTAAAGCAAGCTCCTAGAGCTTGGTATGATAGATTAACCAAGTTCTTGATTGAAAAAGGTTTTAACAGAGGGGGAGTTGATAAAACTCTGTTTACTAAGAAAACTACAAAGGATATAATAATTGCTCAAATCTATGTTGATGACATTGTTTTTGGCTCTACTTCCAATAAAAGGATAAAAGAATTCATTTCTGATATGAAGAATGAATTTGAAATGAGTGGTGGAGGTGAATTAACTTACTTTCTAGGATTGCAGTTTAACAGAATGAGAAAGGCATTTTTCTATGCCAGAGTAAGTATGCAGACAATCTTGTTAAGAAGTTTGGTCTGAGTGAGAGTAAAGAGAAGAGAACACCTATGAGTACCACTCTTAAACTGTCTAAAAATGATAAAGGTAAAAGTGTCTGTCCTAGTCTTTACGGATCCATGATTAGAAGTCTGCTTTATTTAACTGCTAGTAGACCAGACCTTTGCTTAAGTGTAGGAGTATGTGCAAGGTATCAAGCAAATCCTTTAGAACCTAATCTTCTAGCTGTCAAAAGGATCTTAAGGTATGTAAAAGGAACAATTCACCTAGGCCTATGGTATTCTAAAGACACAAACCATTTTCTTGTTGGCTACTATGATCTAGACTGGGCAGGAAATATAGATGATAGAAAGAGTACTTCTGGTGGTTGTTTTTATTTTGGGAATAACCTTGTTTCTTGGTTTAGTAAAAAGAAAAATTGCATCTCTTTATCTACTGCTGAGGCAGAATATATTGCAGTTGGAAGTGGATGCACTCAACTAATTTGGATGAAACAGATGTTAACTGATTATAATATTAAACAAGAAATATTAACTTTGTTTTGTGATAACAAAAGTGCTATAGATTTGGCTAAAAATCTAGTTCAACATTCCAGAACTAAACATATTGATCTAAGACATCATTTTATTAGAGAACTGGTTGAAGAAAAAAGCTTAATTTTAGAACATGTTTCAACTGAAAGACAATTAGCAGATATTTTCACAAAGCCCCTTGATACAAACAAGTTTGAATCATTAAGAAGTGACATAGGGGTATGTCATTATAGATCTAATTGAATACTCTTGCTAAATATGTCTGTGTTGAGTTTCCTTAATAATTTTTATTTCTAAGGTTAAGTCTTGATTGAGCTATGAAGTTTTTGTTTTGAAAAAGCCGCTTTTTGGTGTCTCAAAAACAGATGTGAAGTAATTTGTCTTAAAACCTCTCTGGTAATAGAGTTGCAAGCACAAAGTGCAATTTTTTCTCAAGCTGGTTGTAAGTTCAGTTGCAACACCAGTTGAAACCACATGCTCAAAATACTTGTTGCAAGCTCAGTTGCAACACCAGTTGAAACCCCATGCTCCCTAAACTGAAATATTCAGTGATTGTCTCCAGTTGCAACACCAGTTGGAACCTCAGTCTATAATAAAAAGCCAAGACAAAGTCTTGCTACTTTTTTTGACATCACTTATACTCTTTCCTTGCTGAGGTCATCAAACTAGTTTTTGTGTAGAGATAAAAACGGATTTGCTTAATACAAGCTCCTAAAATCTAATTTTTATTAGAGTTATTCTATGATAAACATATTTTCTTGAGTAAATTGCTAGATTTATGTTTTCCTAAAGTTTAAATATCTTTTATATTGCTATCTTTATCTTGAATCAAGTCAAAATTCCTTAAAAGCTTCAACTCTTGAAAATTCAAATTTTGGATAAATCTGTTTACAAGGAATGTTTATCTAGATTATTTGCTGGATTTATCTTATTGCCAACACTTTCCTTCGTGATCTCATTGTGCATAGATTTTTAAAAATTCTGTTGATAAGAAATTTCCTTAATTCTAGCAAAATCTGTTTCAAAATTGATTTGAGTGTATCTTTTTCTAAATGTATAAAGATTTGGACTTTATTGCTATTTACACAAACCTCTATTAATATCCCAAATCAGTAACAATTTCATAATTACTCTCTCTCTCTTTCTATTAATCAAAAACCCTAAACTCTCTTAGAAACCCACTGCAAAGTTCCAAGTCCGGTTGCAATCCTAAGTTGGAACCATGTCTACAAACCCCAATCTCAACAGTGATGATAACTGTACTCTTAGGGATTTCATGTCTAAATCCCAAACAAGTCCTAGCTCTAAAGCAAAGGTAAGTGAGTCCTCTTCCTCTAGGAAACATAGGACTAAAAAGCGTGCTAGGAGAACTGTAGAGGATGATCATGTATCTGTTGGTTTTACTTACACTCCTAAGTTTAATGAGGTTGATCCCAGGTTTCGGAGTAGGAGAATCTATAGGAGGTTTAGAGCTTTTTCAGGTAGAGAAATTCACAGTGAAAGAAGGCTTAATTTGGTCAGTTATCCACACATACAGGTGTATGTTGAAAAATTGTTGTCTACTATTGGTTTAGAAAAAACTATTACCTATGCTGATTATTTTTTTCCTATTGTTGTTATAGAATTCTATGCTAATCTAAGTAACATTGTGTTTGATGAGGGAAACCCTGCTTATGGGAGAATATTTTTGAGGGGTGTCACTTTAAATTTTACCCCAAAGCTTATCAATGAATTCCTGAATGCACCCAATCCTTCTGTGGAAAATGCTAATTATGACATGGAAGTCATTGCTCTGGTTCTAACTGGAAAGAACAATAGATTTGATGGTACATCCATCAAAACATCCTCTCTCACACTGTGTGCTGCTGTATTGCACAAAATTGCTAGGTTTAACTGGACCCCTACCAAACAACCTTCCAAAGTAAACAAAGAAATGGCCATCTTTCTATATAAAGTCATGTCTTCTTTGCCTATTAACTTTGGTCATCATGTTTTCAATCTAATTAGAGAGTTCAGTGATACCAATTCACAATTCATTCTGCTACCCTTCCCCTGCCTAATAACTGGTGTTATTCTAAGCCAAGTCTCTTCTCTGTCTAGAGATTATCCTATTAGTATCACTAATGAACAAATCACAGATTGTCCCTCTGCCCTGTATATCTCTGCAAAACATCTTAAAGAAGGGCATGTCAATGACATTTCTGGTGATAAAGGAAAAGAAAAGGAACAAGAGACTTCTACTACTCCTTCAGAAAAGAAGAAAGGTGTAAGGTGGTACTTGACACAGAAGCTGGCTTATAATCAGGAAAGGAGAGCTGAACTGGATGCTGATGATTATCAAATCAAGAAGCTGCTAGTAAATCTAATAGAGAGTGAGGATGATGATGGGGATAGTGATGCTACTCACAGTGATGATGGTCTTTCAATAAGCAGTGAGGAAGACAATGAAGAAGATGAAGAAGTAGTCAGAGACACTCCTGTAAGAGAAAGAGCCCCACATTCAGACATACCTCGTGACTAATTTATATGGCTTCTGACAAATAGGGGGAGTGAAGTTTATGTTCTGTTTATTGTTTAGTTTAAAGCTTTTATTTAAATTACAAGACTTTATGTTTCTGTTTTTAATTTCAATTACAATTGTTGTACCAAGACTATGTTGTGCCATGTTTTGGCCTTAAAATTTCTGCAATTTCCATTTTTGAAGTATGCCTGTCTTTAGAATTGAATCTGTGAATGGATATAGTTTGTGCCTATTTGATGCTTGCAATTCTAACTTGCAGGGGGAGCTTAAACAGATGTCTCTTAAGTATGGTTATAAGATATACAGTATAAGGCTATGATGAAATTGAATTTCAAGGTGGTTGGATGATCTATAAACTTAGATGATTTGTCAAAACCAATGACAAAGGGGGAGATTTTTAGGACCAGATTTCTGGTCTAAATATTATTTGTTGTCTATTGGTTTTCACTAAATAATTATAACTATTTGTTAAGAACTAAGACAGTAGTGTTAGGTTTCAAGCAATGTTGCAACCTCAGTTACAACCTACTAAGACAGTAGTGTTAGGTTTCAAGTTATGTTGCAACCTCTGTTACAACCTGCTTAGACAGCGTTGGTGATTTTAAGTACCAGTTGCAACCTCAGTTGCAACCACAGTTCCAACCTGCTGTTTAGCAGAATTCTGTCAAGTTCTGTAATTCTGCATTACTACTCTTTAAATGTTAATCATTTGTTTTTAAAGTATGCAGGATATATTCTCATATGATCTTAAAGGTTTAATATGTGTTTATTGAGAATATCAAAGTGTTAAGGAAAGATGTTTTCTAAAAAGTTATAAAGAGATTATTTTATAAGGTTATGTTTCCTTTTAATATGTATCTCTATTCTTATGCTTGTCCTTATCACTTGTTTCAATCTTTGATCCTTTTATATTCAGTAAAGATACGTTATATGGAGTTGAATGTTTCATATGTTTATGAAAAGATATTATCTTTAAAAGATATTATCTCTATATGTTTCCTTTCAAAGGAAAAGACTAACTCCTACTTTCAAGCTTGTTACTAAACAGGTATTAACCAATGATGATTGGAGTCAATCCACGTTGAAGAATCATGTAATGCTTGGAAAGATTGAAGACAATCAACAAAGTCAAAAGCAATCAAAAGATATTTAAGATAGAAGATTGTTTTTGCTTGCATATATACTTGGTAACTTTAGCTTGTAAAAAAGTGTGTGTTCTAAATTATAAAGAACCCATTTTTGAGAGAATACACAATGAGCTTTAAAAACAAAAACAATGGTGAGATGCCATTGATTTTTAAGTGATAGTTATAGAGTAGGAGCAATATAGAGATAGGCAGAAAAAACTAGAGGGAGTCTAACAGTTTTTCATTAAGACTTGAATCCTATATTGTAAGCTTTTTATAATATCATAATCTGGGTAAGTGCCCCGGAGATGTAGCCTAGTTAGATGAACTCCGTTGTTAAATGTGCGTGTGATTTATTTCAATTACATTTAACTTTTCATAGTTCTGTCCATTATACACTTGGTTCCAACTGTGGTTGCAACCTCACTTGGAACCTAACTGCAAAACTGCAACTAGAGCAGCGGATAGGAATTTCAAGTATATTTTGTTGTATTAAACGTATTTTTTTTAGCTTATAAAGATATAGACAAATAATAAATTGACTTTTTGTTATTTGTAAAAGAAAAGTAGTCCACGGAAAATCGGTTAAAATTAGCAGTACAGATGTATAAAGTCCAACTTGTGTCAAGTCTCAACCTCATAATATAGTTATCAATGTACACTTGTAGTACTATTTCATTTATGAGACCAATAGATATTAGTTGAATGTCTTTTACTTTTTAATAAATGAATGCAATTGGTTACAGCCTTAATTATACAGGAGATACAATTTCGCCACCAAACCTGTCATGTCCCGAATTTACAGAAAATCCGGGGATGCGATTAAAAAATAAATAAAAGAAAATAACCACAGAACAGATGACCTTCAAATCACACCCTTTTCACTTATATATTACACAAACACTGTTCAGAAACATTTACTGTATATACAAAACAATACTAACTTGGCCTTGAGTACCTACTACACGTGCACATCAAATGGTTCCAGCCTCGAGTTCTGCTAGAACACTCAAACATGCCTCCATCCTGTACATCAGTGCCTCTGCCTAAAATAATATAAGTAAACAGAAACGAGAAACAGAATAAAGAGTGAGTCAACTAAATTCATCACATATACGTCTACAAACTACGAATAATAATGCAAATGTATATGTATTTTGATTCTTTTAATATTAGTGTTTCATCATGTTATATCTCTTTTGCTACACCTCTAGTACACCTCAACTACAAACAACAAGTGGCGTGACTCCACACATGACTCAAAAGTGTATGACTCAAATGTGTATAAAGTCGGATTCACAAATATAGTACCGGATCACTCCTCAGATCCACGTATAGAATCAACTCCTCATGAGACTATACGCCGGCTATGGCCATATTTTCCGTGAGCACCAGGCCCGCCGAAACCCCATTGGCACGTGAACCCTAAACCAAATAAAAGACCGACAAAGTCAGATTCACAAATAAAGTGCCGGATCACTACTCAGATCCACATATAGAGCCAACTCCTCATGAAACCATACACAGCACGTGAATCCTAAAGGAACTTTAAAAAAAAAGGCCGACGACAACAAATGACTCACAAAAACATCACACCTCTCCTCGATTATTTAGCCTCATTATTCCACTTTATTCATTAGTTATATGATAAACATTTATAACACTCAATTGAAAGCTAATGTACACCATCCGCAATAGCCATCGTAATAATATAATATGAAATGGACTGCATACAAATATAAATAACAACAACAATGATTAATAAATACATCATTTGTAATAGCTATCTATGAACATAAATTTTGGTTTCCGCAAAAACGTCTCGAACTTAGATTCAAATAAATTCGGAAAGCTCAGTAAGTCTCCCCTGGAAGATTCCAGCTTCCATAAAGTACAACAGGTAGTTAAGACTACTAAAACACATTAAAAACGGCTTTAGGAAAGAAACTGATTCATGCCTAACATCATGTAGAACACTTCTCTCTTCGGTACCGAAACGGTACCTCATCAAACACAACCAGCTATGTTCAACTATAAACTACATCTACTAGAAGTAAAACTACTATACGCCACAATCAAAAATACACAAGAAACAGTATCCCGCTCCTATCACGTAGTAAACTCTCCTCTTTGAGTACCGAAACAGTACTCGAAAGTCTTTAATCAACCCGTTCTCAACTACAACCACAAAAAAAAATAAATATTACTACTATAAACATTGCTACTATAAACAGCATAAACAAAAGGAAGCAGGAGGCGATTCCCGCATCGAATCAACGTAAAAGACTCCCCTTTTAAGTACCAAAAATGGTACCCTGATAAGTCAACTTTATAATTTCAACCCCAAGTAAAACATACTACTACAAGTAATCATATAAAAAGCAATATGAAAGCGATTCCAGCAAAATACACCTAAAAGACTCCCCTTTTAAGTACCAAAAATGGTACCTGATTGACGCTAAGAAAGGTTGGACAGATGGACAGCGTTGAACATGAAATGACAAGGCAAGAAACTACTCCATTTGCCTCAAACTTCAGCTTAAAACCCGTGAGGCGTAACTAAAAGAACCTGTTTAAAACTGACCACTTTAAACAGAACTTGCAGCCTGTTAAAGGTTCCAAACAGACTTGAGAAGTGGAAAGAAAATACTACATATGTACCTCAAAATAATCTCCTCTACGATAGCTGTCTAACGGGAAAGACGGATTGAAAAACGGATAATCGATTCGAGAGAAAACAGGGTTTTATGTGACTGGGGTGTTTAGGATTTTTTCTCTCTCTCTGAAAATCACCGAGTGTATATGTATGTTTATCTGTTTTTTTTTTTCTTTTAATGTAGCAGATAGATATGTATGTAAATAATGTATAATAAGAGATGAAAAGGTGGAAGATAAAAACAAAGTGAGGGTCCCACCGTTTTCTTAATATATATATCACTTCCTTTATTTATTTTTAACTATGAGACAAGGAAAAAAAACATGTATAATATAAATTTATAGATATATGTATTTTATTCAGGGGTATTACAAAACCTATTCAAAGCATGAGGACAATTTTGCTTTTACTTTTATTTGAAGTTTAACTATACATTGACACTCATTTCTTATACAAATATGAAATACATCATACAAATACCCTTACTTTTTCGAAATTTCATAACTTTTGTTTTGGTTTTACGTACCATATAAGTTAAATGAATGCTACTTACTAATAAAATGGTAAGCTTGAAAAGCTATATAAAAATAATTCAGTAAAACATTTTGGATACTATAAGTTACATAGATATTTCGGGTTTTGGATACTTATATCAATTGACAGTTTTTTATGCAAACGAGTTTTGAACCAATCATACAATGTGAATGTTCCAATGAAATTCCTCTTTTCTTGCGCTACAACCAGACTTTTAATTTGCATACAAATACTTTAGATATTTAGTTTGTCAGTACTGCCACTTGTAAATTTAGTTTGTAAATTTAGTTTCTATAAATGTGTTTTCCTCTACGTTGCTTTTTGGTGAAAGTTTTGCTAAAATTGAGTTTGTATGACTTTTCACTTCTACTCCATTTACTTTAGATAAAATGAGAAGCCATTTTCGATTTCTCTTCATATTCACCACGTTCGTACACCACTCTTCAGCATCTTGTGGTGGCGAAGGCGTGTACGTGGGAGATGGCACCGGCGAAAACTTTCTACCTAACAATTCTTCAAAGTTCAAAGGCAACCTCGAACTTGTCCTTAAACAATTACCCACGAAAACTTCAGATATTAGTTCGCATAGTTGGGCTGGTGTATCCTCCGGAGATGACCCCAATGCAGCCTATGCACAAGCCCGTTGTATCGGGTATGCAAACAAACAAACCTGCATCGACTGCATAAAAGAAGCTACCGCCGCAATTATAAAAAACTGCTTCAGGGAAGCCTTGTCGTCCATCTTATGGCACGACGATTATATTTGTATGGTGCAGTACTCCATTCACAATGTGCTTGTGAAAGTACAAATGCCGGATGAGATGATTCGAGTCAAGAACGATACCGGCAACGTGGACCCTCCGTCGAGTGCAAGCGCATTCTATATGGCTCGGTCAAAGTTGTACGAAAAACTTGTTTCAAGCACAAAAAATGACAAAATTAAGCTTGCAGTGGGAAAATGGTATGACATATCGTGCAAGGAGACTATTTACGGGATCACACAGTGTTCGTGGGTTCTGACTTCCGAACAGTGTGACACTTGTTTGACAATCGTAAGAAAGAAGTTAAATGATTACTTTGATGGTAAAGTTGGAGGCAGCATTGTGGGTCCAAGCTGCAATTTTCGTTATGAAATTTACAATTTCTTAAATGAAACTACTTTGCAGGTCAATGCTTTGTCATCACCATCATCATCAAGTAATGATTCCTTTGTCTTGAAAATGCATTTTCTATAACCGATTATCGGGTATAATTTGATTTTACTAAATGTATATAGTACCATTTTTTAGTATTTATTAAATACCACATCTACTTGATTTCGTTAGGAACGGAATCGCTATATAGATTATATCCATTTGTCTGAGGCGGGAGACAAAAAGTGTTGGAGTTGGATCAATTTTTTCATCTCCAACACTATTTTTTTTAACACTCAAACGAATCAGAATGCAAAAATTTGGCACCAATATACGTAAAAGCGACTAATTAGTACACCAGGATATCAGAATTCACGTGTGATTGAAAGTTAGAGAAATTGTTCGGTCTTGTATTATAGACTGTTGATTCTTTTATAACTGTACAATTGTGCTTATTGCAGAAACTGTATACTTCCCTTAGAATTTAAGTTTAATTAACTTTTTATGTGCCTCCAAAAATGTATCTTATTATATCTAATGATTCTTCAAATATTCTTCCAATAGGTTTGATGAAACTAGACATACGAAGAGTAACCTGAAATAACCGACTAAACAATTACCTAATGAGTGAAATTTCTCTAGTATCCGTTATTTCCATCCAATCGTGAAAACATCAGCACCGTAGGTAAACAATGCGCTATTCCGATGAATATATAAAGCTTCTTCAAGTACTTATAGAGCAAGGAAGAAAATCTAGTTGGAAAAACAATCATTTTAATGAAGCTAGTTTCCTTTCGTTGTCCCCTTACTTTTGGAAAGAGAATTATAGATCTCCCCAATGCTAAACTAAAGCCAGCACCCCTAATGATAACAAATTTCACGATAAATAAGGGGACTTGTGATGTTAATTCTTTACCTAGTTTGAAGGAAACTAAGTTTTACCATAAGAAGGTCAAAAATATATTTAAGTTCGATTATCCCATAGCACCATATATATCAAGATATTGACTAAATGATCATGTCCATGTATTGTTAGGGTCGATACAGGCGAACACAAACAAAGACAGAAAACTTTAAACCAAGCACACACTCTTTGATAACGGAGTTCACCCAAATTGGCTACGTCTCCGGGCCGCTACACGTGGCACTTAATATTATTAAGAGGATTACAATCGTAATCTAGCCTAGTTACAAGCTATGGTTCTCTCGCAAATAGAACTCTTCTCTTTATAATATAGAGGTGTTGTGTAAAGGTGTAATTACAATACAAGATATTGGGGCATATAAATAGAACCCATAATGGCTCATATTACAATTTCAGGCGATATGAGATAATGAGGAAACATGGCCAAACCTCATTTGGCTCCACAACTCAACATGTATTTACCGAATTTAGGGCTAAATAAATAAATAATTCCAATTCGCTGATTAGTTGTTAATGAGATTGTTTATCTTACACGCAGGTGAAAGATCAAATAAAGGTTTACTAGTCGTCTACATAGGCGCTCCACTCGCTTTCATTAGCGTAATACTCTTTTTTGGCATCTGCATTTTCTTAAGGAAGAAGAAGCACAATAAGCATACAAGAGAAGTTGAAAGTAAGATTTGATTTGTTAGATAATTTCACTCCCTTAGTTAAATAATTTCACTCCCTTAGTTTATAACTTACATTCCTTATATTTGGTTTAAAATCAAAGTCTAAGCACATTATAATGTTAGGAATGTCAATTTCTGAGTTCACGTTGTAGTTTTGTCTTTTGTGGACTATGTGCTTGTTTTACAGAACCCCAAAAAAGGACTGTTAGCTTGTTTTACTTGCAGGTTTTGGGGAAAATGTCTATTGTAGGTTACAAGATTGTTACACCATTGATTGTTACAAGATTTTAAACCAGAAATGGTGATTAGTTAGATGATTAAAAGCTGAATAACCAAGTGAGAGATGGCCTAAATATATATATTTTTTTAAAGAATGCATTATTGTAGACGCAGCCATCAAAGCACTATTAAAAGACTTTGCTTGCTGCTTCAATATTCCTGTGCAGTTACGTAAAATTTTCTTCTGAAATTCAAAGCTATTTTCTCGTATAAATTGTCTGGTTCTTTGAGAGAGTTTGTCTATAGGTGATCCGTGTAAGTCTTGACAGAAATTTACAGTAGAGTTTCTTAAAAGTGTAACAGAAGCGTCACGATATGAATTTTAAACAACTAACCAGATCTAAATTAAGATATTGTTTGTAACTTTGCATGGTTCCAAGCTGTTGGGAAAATTAATGATGAAGATGATAGTAGCTCAGGGCCTGATATTAAAACTGAGGAAACTTTACTATATGACTTTGCTGCCATAAGGGCCGCAACTGAGAACTTTTCCGAAGCTAATAAACTTGGACAAGGTGGTTTTGGCGTTGTGTATAAGGTGATAACTACATTCCTCTCCGTCTTCACATTTTAAACGATTCACATTCTCCATATTAAACAAAAAAAGGTTTACGAAAACCAAACTCTAGTGACTTCTGTGTAACTTAATTTTCTTTTTCCCAATGCCAGACATTATTAATGCATCTAAAGGCATATTTTTTAATGTCCTAATGAACTTGTGTTCAAAAGAAACAGTATATTTCTCTACATGATTTAAAAATTTTGTGTTCGAATAGCACATTGGTTTTCATTAACAGTCTATCAAAAGGCATATTTCTCCACAGTTTAGTTGAAATTCTTGAAAAACCTGCCAGTAGCGACATTGGATTTCATTACGGTGTACTATAAGTCTATAATTTTATATTTTTCTTATCTTCATAGGGGAAGCTTCAGAATGGAGATGAAATAGCTGTAAAAAGACTTTCCCAATCTTCTAAACAAGGAGATTTAGAATTCACAAATGAGGTTACATTATTAGCTAAGCTTCAACACAGAAACTTGGTAAGGCTTCTTGGTTTTTGTTTGAAACGAAAAGAAAGGCTTCTCATCTACGAATTTGTCGCCAATTCTAGCCTTGATAACTACATTTTCGGTAAGACTATTGTTTTATTTTCCTAAGCACTTGTCAATTATACATCTTACAAGGTCTAAAGGGCAGGGTTATAAAGAGAAATGAGTGTCTTGTTAGGCTCAAATTGTTGAGTTCACTTGTTATAATTCCATTCTCAGGCTATCATAACCTCTAAATACATTTATAGGGCCTTATGTTGGTTTGAGCCTTATTAAGAACTTTATTTTATCGTACTTCTATCAATGTTTGGCCGGATATTCTAGCATGGAGCATGACCCATGCATAAAACTCTGTTTACCGTTCTTTAATAATAATGCAGGATCTTTGAATTTTAAAAATGAACATCTTACAAGCTCTAAGAGTCTTCTGTAAGTATTAGGTTAGTGTTGATACTTAAAGTTATTAGATAGTGAAAGTAGCGAATGCACCTTTCTAATATAAGATATACTATATATATAGACCATACACTCTTTCTGGAAAATTAATATTCTTACAGAATTTCCTGAGTAATACCATCTTTAATACAACCAATCTTCAATGTCGACTCATGCGTGTGTTATCAGACACGATCAAACGTGCACAATTGAACTGGGATCAGATCTACAGAATCATAGGAGGTATTTCTCGAGGACTACTCTATCTTCATGAAGATTCAAGGCTACGAATCATTCATCGTGATTTGAAAAGCAGCAACATTCTGCTGGATAATGAAATGACACCTAAAATAGCTGATTTTGGGATGGCAAGATTATTCCTAAGTGATGAAACACAAGGGACAAGCAAAATTGTCGGAACATAGTAAGTTTCTTTAATAATTTTCATTTATAACTGCCTTGAAATACTATTAATTTTTTTACTTAAACTATTATAACTTAAATAACTTCATAGAGTAAGTTTCCAATATCACATAAGCTAAAAAATGCTGCAGTTTCATATTCCATAGCAACACATATTCATTCAAAACTTTGACACTTAGTAGCTACTCATAGTCGCAGACAAGCTATTAAGATTTGATACCATGACTTTTTGTGAATTAATTACTTTTTAAAAGTTACACTAAAACATGATTAAATCTTTATTACATAGCTTTGCCCCTGCCCACATACCCGATTTTACAAGATGAATGGGTACTAAATATTCGAGATCCCAATAATAATAGTAATGCAATAGAAGTCATCCTAATGGTCAATCGGAAGTTGTGTCGATCGGTAGGAATTTGAAATTTTCAATATATATTTTTCACTAAACAAAATGAATTATGAATGACAGCCATTGAAGTTAATGCTACTTGACCAAGTCTCAAGTTTTCTTCTGCATATTTTTCACGGTGTAAAACATTTTCTTAATTTTTATTTTTTGGATGGAATAATTAGTGTAATGCTTAGTCGATCGACTTCACAGAAATAACTCCAACTTGCAAGTTGATTTCTAAATATTGTTGTAATAATGTACGTGATATACGACTATACAAGCCTATAATTAGTCTAGTGGATGTTAATCAATTAAGCATTTAAAGCATATGGATATACACTTTTTGAACCCTTTTACTTATAATAAGTAAAAGTTGTTTGGGTGTTCAAAAAATAAGTATAATTCAATAAAAGTAAACTAGCTAAAAGCATGTTTTTAGATGTATGGTTCTAGTTACTTTTAAACTAAAAAGTAAAGTTTTGTTAGTTCTAGGTAGCTATCCAAATTTAGTTACATAAGATCCGTTAATAATTTTGTGTATATTTTCTTTTGATGTTTTTTTTTTCACTTTAACGATTAAGGAGTTCGCGGTCATCTATTACGTTGATGTCAGTTTCTTAGTCTTTCAGGAAAAAAATGTTGCTGTTTTACTTGTAATTTATTTTGATATAAGTTTATTTAACTGAATTGTATATAAAAAAAAGATAACAATTGAACAAAATATTTTCTAAAATGCTACATAAATAATTATCAAACGTTTATGCTTTTTTTATTTATTTAACCGGTGGGGAAAACCCACATTTTTATTAATAATTAAAATAAAAATGTGGGGGAAAAACCCCACAAAAACAAAAAAGAAATAGTTGAAATGTTGCAATTAGAATATGAAACTTAAAACCGAAAATAGACAAAAACTTCTGGATCAGTCTAGTAATTGAAAACAAAAGGCTCACGGGTCCCTTAACACCTCTTGACCGATCACCTCTTCACATGGATTGAAGTTTTTTTGAAAGTCTCTCGATACCTTCAAAAAAACTTCAATCATCATCATTTGATTCGTAAATATGGGATCCCTTTGACTTCAGTCTCGATTAATCCCCTTAGATAAGTTGGAAAATCTTCCAGACTATTCGACGACGTTGGATTTTCATCATACCAAATGTTTATGCAATTTATTTTTTACTCATTAAAAACTTCTTTAGTAAATAGTCTTTTCTTGTTTCTTTACTAATCATTTTCATTTACAACTGCGTAAATAGTAATATATAGTTGGCTTTCAAGTTTAACTCAAATGTACTATTGCAGTGGATATATGGCTCCTGAGTACTTGTTGCATGGCCTATTCTCAATAAAGTCAGATGTCTTCAGCTTTGGAGTATTGATTCTAGAAATCATATGTGGTCGTAGAAATACATCTTTCCGTGTCGAACATAGTGTTGAGAACCTTTTAAGCTATGTGAGTGTATAAAACACGCTCATTTCTTTTTATATAAGATAATATTGAAGTCATAGGTTTTCAGAATTTCCTCATGTCGTAAATAAATTTTCCAGGCATGGAAGAGTTGGCAAGACAGAACTGTTTCCAATCTGATTGATCCGACTCTGATATCAGAGACGAGCAACTCGATGAGATGTATTCAAATTGGTTTACTTTGTGCTCAAGAAGATGCAACAGAAAGACCAACTATGGCCTCGGTCGTCAACATGCTAAGTAATCTTTCATCAGATCTTATGGTCCCTTCGAAGCCTTTTTTCCAACAATGTAGCATCAATCAAAAGACACCGTTAGTTCAAGATTACGATTCTGGGAGAACCGGTAACTCCAGTGGATCAAAAAACAAATCTAGTAGTTCGTGGACAACAGACACAGAGTTGCATCCAAGATAGTGATTTCCTTTCCGCAACTCGTAGAAGTTATCCTAGTTTCTTAATGTGTTTGAACTTTATTCTTCCGTACTCATTTTCATCGATTATTCTGTTTCATCAATCAATTATTTGGCATGGGATTAAAATGAATATATATGTCAGTTTTTTTTCTTTAATTTGGATAGTTATTTTAGACTGAAATGCTGGAAAGATATATGAGTCATATTTCTTATACAAAGTTTTGTCTAATGTCCGGACAAATTTTAAGTGAATCTTATCGGTTATTCTGTTTTCAATCGATTGTATGAATTGGAAAGAAGGAACTATAATAAATCTTCGGGATACAGCTCTAAGACCGGAAACAAGCTCCAAATGTGAAATCACGAGATGTATTCATTCGGATATGGAAAAATATTCATCAGTGTCATCAATATTGTTTTGGTTTTACGATTTCAAGTTACAGTAAATTTGAAGCTAGTTAACCACATTTACGACTAATATAGGTAACTTCCGATCCGTTTGTCAACTTGAAAATGTCTCTTAAGAGCTTTTGTTCACTCTAATATGTCGCGAGAACACTAAAGCAACAAAATACCGCATCTATTTTGTTTAAAACCTTAACAAAAGTTTTGAGGTTCAAGTCTTATAGATTTTATCTTAATAACTACTACATGTAGCTTGTTCCATGACTAAAGAAGGATTTTAGTTAAACATTACTATATATCGATGTACTAGTGTTGCATTAGTTGAATGTCTTTACTTTTTATTAAATGAAATAAGCAATTGGGAACCCTAATTATTGGAGAGATGCACCAAACTTATTGAAAGCGTGAGGACAAATCATTTCTTATACTCCATCAATTTTGTTTTGGTTTTACCATTCAAGTTACAGTACATTAAATGATAAAAAGATGCTACTTACTATAAAATGATGTACTTGAAAAGCTATCATAAATAAACATTATTTACTAAAAGATATTGGATACTAAGTTGCATAGATATTTTGTTTTTCAGTTTTGGCTTTGTTTTGGTCACAACAAACTCATTTACATTTTGCTAGCTTTAAAATAAAGTTAACAACATATTTGGTGGTGCAGTTTAGAAGTTGCGTTTTGAATATACAGTAGTTTTCTTGTCAATCTCAAACTGCACAGTTAAACACAAATATTGTAAATATTTAATTAGTTTGTCACTGCCACTTGTAAATCTAGTTTATATAAATGTGTTTCATCTACCTTGCTTTTTAGTGATAGTTTTGCTAAAATTTAGTTTGTATGATTTTTCACTTCTACTCCATTTACTTTAGATTATAAGAGTTATAAATAAAATGAGTTACAGTTTTCGATTTCTTTTCATAATATTGGCCACGTTTGGTACACAGCATCATCTTGTGTTGGAGATAGAACCGGAGAAACCATTCCACCTAATCATTTTTTTTTGTAATTTAACTCAATACATATAGTACACAACATTCAGTCAATTTTAATATTATTTTTAGCCAAGATATTTATATTTGTGTGCTTAGTTACTTTTTGAAATTCCTATCCGCTGTTCTAGTTGCAGTTTTGCAGTTAGATTCCAAGTGATGTTGCAACCACAGTTGGAACCAAGTGTATTAATGAACAGAACTGAGTAAAGTTAAATGTACTTGAAATAAATCACACGCACATTTAACAACGGAGTTCACCTAACTAGGCTACGTCTCCGGGGCACTCACCCAGTTTATGATATTATAAAAACTTACAATATAGGATTCAAGTCTTATTGAAAAACACTCAGACTCGCTCTAGGTTTTTCTGCCTATCTCTATATTGCTCCTACCTTATAACTATCAATTATAAATCAATGGCATCCCACCATTGTTTTCTTTTTAAAACTCACTGTGTATTCTCTCAAGAATGGGTTCTTTATAATTTAGAACACACACTTTTTACAAGCTAAGTTATCAACTATATATTCAAGTAAAAACAATCTTCTTGCTTGAAGATCTTTTATGATTGCTTTGACTTGTTTGATTGGCTTCAATCTTTCCATGTATGACCAGACTTTTCAACGTGGATTGACTCCAATCATCATTGGTTGATACCTGTTTAATAACAAGCTTGAAAATAGGAGTTAGTATTTTCCTATAACAAGGAAACATATAAAGATAATATCTTTTAGAGATAATATCTTTTCATATAGATAGGAAACACTTAACTCCATATTACATTCAATCTTTAAACGAATCTTTACTTAATATGATAAGGAACAAAAATTGAAACAAGTGATAAGGACTTGCATAAGAATAGAGATATAGATTTACATATTAAAAGGAAACATAACTTTATAAACTAATCTCTTTATATCTTTTAGGAAACTTCTTTCCTTACCACTTTGATATTCTCAATATAAACGGGTTAAACCTTTAAGAGCATATGAGAATATATCCTGCATACTTTAAAACAAATAATTACCATTAAAGAATAGTTATGCAGATTTACAGAACTAGACAGAATCCTGCAGAACAGCAGGTTGGAACTGTGGTTGCAACTGAGGTTGCAACATTACTTGAAACCTCCAACGCTGTCTAAGAAGGTTGTAACTGAGGTTGCAACATTGCTTGAAACCTAACACTACTGTCTTAGTAGGTTGTAACTGAGGTTGCAACATTGCTTAAAACCTATCAACACTGTCTTAGTTCTTAACAAACAGTTAGGATTATTTAGTGAAAACCAATAGACAACAAATAGTATTTAGACCAGAAATCTTGTCCTAACAATCTTCCCCTTTGTTATTGGTTTTGACAAATCAACTAAGTTTATAAATCACCCAACCACCTGCAAATTCAATTTCAGCACAGTCTTATACTGTATATCTTATATCAATACTTAAGAGACATCTTTTTAAGCTCCCCCTGCAAGTTAGAATTGCAAGCATCAAATAAGCACAAAATATATCCATTCACAGAGTTTCAGAACAGATTCAATTCTAAAGACAAGCATACTTCAAAATGGAAATTGCAGAAATTTTAAGGCCAAAACATGGCACAACATAGTCTTAGTACAGCAATTGTAATTGAAATTAAAAACAGCAACATAAAGTCTTGAAATTGAAGTTGAAGCTTAAAAACATAAACACATAAACTTTCACTTTCATCTCCCCCTATTTGTCATAAGCCAGACAAACTAGTCACGAGGAATGTCTAACTGAGGAGGTCTTTCCCTTAGAGGTGTGTCTCTGACTACTTCTTCATCTTCTTCCTCACTGCTTATTGAGAAGCCATCATCACTGTGAGTAGCATCACTATCCCCATCATCCTCACTCTCTATGAGATTCACTAGTAGCTTCTTGATTTGATAATCATCAGCATCCAGTTCAGCTCTTCTTTCTTGATTGTAGGCCAACTTTTGTTGCAGATACCACCTCACCCCTTTCTTCTTCTCTGAAGGAGCATTGGATGTCTCATTTTCCTTTCCTTTTTCTCCAAAAATGTCATTGACATGCCCCTCTTTGAGTAGTTTTTCAGAAATATACAGAGCAGAGGCACAATCTGTGATTGGTTCAGTGGAGATTCTAATAGGAGAAGTTCCAGATAAATGTGAGACTTGAGACAGAATCACTCCAGTGATTAAACAGGGGAAAGGTAGCAGAATGGAAGGTGAATTAGTATCACTAAAATCTCTTATGAGATTGAAAACATGATGACCAAAGTTAAGAGGCAATGAAGACATGATCTTATAGAGAAAGATGGCCATTTCTTTGTTTACTTTGGAGGGTTGTTTGGTAGGAGTCCAGTTAAACCTAGCAATTTTGTGTAGCACAGCAGTACACAATTTGAGAGAGGATGTTTTGATGGAAGTGCCATCAAATCTGTTGTTCTTTCCAGTGAGAACCAGGGCAATGACTTCCATGTCATAATCAACATTATCCACAGAAGGATTGGGTGCATTCAGGAATTCATTGATTAACTTAGGGGTAAAATCTAAAGTTGTACCCCTCAAAAATACTCTTCCATATGCAGGGTTACCCTCATAAAAAACAATGCTACTTAGATTGGAATAAAACTCCTTAACAACAGCAGGGTAAAAGGAATCACCATAGCAAATAGTTCTACCTAAACCAACAGCAGACAACAATTTTTCAACATACACCGGTATGTGTGGATAACTGACTAAATTAAGCCTCCTTTCACTATGAATTTCTCTATTGTCAAAAGACCTGAACCTCCTAAACATCTTCCTATTCCAGAAACGAGGATCAACCTCATTGAATATGGGTTTATAAGAAAAACCAACAGATATAGCATCATCATCCATATTTCTCCTAGCACGTTTTTTAGTCCTATGTTTCTTAGAGGAAGAAGACTCACTTACCTTGGCCTTAGAGCCTGGACTGGTTGGAGATTTATTCAAGAAATCCCTAAGAGTACAGTCATCATCAATGTTGAGATTAGGGTTTTTAGGAGAGTTTGAAGACACGGTTTCAACTAAGGTTGCAACTAGACTTAGAACACCGCAGTGGGTTTTACAGAGAGCCTAGGGTTCTTGTTTAATAGAAAGAGAGAGAGAATAATTCTGATAATTGTGATTGATTTGAGATATTAAAAGAGGTTTGTATAAATAGCAATATAATCCAAATCTTTTTACAATTAGAAAAAGATACACTCAAATCAATTTTGAAACAAATTTGGCTAGAATTATGGAAATTTCTTATCAACAGAAATTTAAAAATTAAACACAATAAAATTACGAAGGAAATAGTTTTTCAGAGAGATAAATCCAGCAATAAATAAAGATAAACATTCCTTGTAAACAGATTTACCCAAAATTTTGAATTCTAAGTAGTTGAAGATTTTAAGGAAATTTTGACTTGATTCAAGAGAAGATAGCAATTTAGTAAGATATTTATACTTTTTGAAAAACAGAAATCTAGCAATTTACTTAAAGAAATATGTTTATTATAGAATAACTTTAATAGAAATTAGATTTTAAGAGCTTAAATTGAGCAAATTCATTCTCATCTCTACACAAAAACTAGTTTGATGATCTCAGCAAGGAAAGAGTATAAGTGATGTCAAAAATAACAAGACTTTGTCATGGCTTTTTCATTTTAGTAGTTATAGATGGTACAACAACCTTTGGACAATCACTGAATTTTTCAGTATAATGAGTATGAGGTATCAACTGGTGTTGCAACTGAACTTGCAACCAGTATTTCGAGCATGAGGTATCAACTGGTGTTGCAACTGAACTTGCAACCAGTATTTCGAGCATGAGGTTTCAACTGGGGTTGCAACTGAACTTGCAACCACTATGTAAAATTTGCACTTTGTGCTTGCAACTCTATTATCAGAGAGGTTTTAAGACAAGTTACCTCACATCTGTTTTTGAGACACCAAAAAGCGGCTTTTTCAAGATAAAAACTTCAAAGCTCAATTAAGACTTACCTCTAGAAATAAAAAGTATTAAAGGTACTCAAAACAGACATACATAGCAAGAGTATTCAATTAGATCCATAGTGACATACCCCTATATCACTTCTTAAAGATTCAAACTTATTAGTATCAAAGGGCTTTGTGAAAATATCAGCTAATTGTTTTTCAGTTGAAACATGTTCTAAAATTAAGCTTTTTCCTTCAACTAGTTCTCTGATAAAATGATGTCTTAGATCAATATGTTTAGTTCTGGAATGTTGAACTGGATTCTTTGCCAAATCTATAGCACTTTTGTTATCACAAAACAGAGTTAATATTTCTTGTTTAACATTATAATCATTGAGCATCTGTTTCATCCAAATAAGTTGAGTACATCCACTTCCAGCTGCAATATATTCTGCTTCAGCAGTAGATAAAGAAATGCAATTTTGCTTTTTACTAAACCATGAAACAAGGTTGTTCCCAAAATAGAAACAACCACCAGAAGTACTCTTTCTATCATCTATATTTCCTGCCCAATCTGCATCACAGTAGCCACTTAGAAAATGGTTTGTGTCTTTAGAATACCATAGGCCTAGGTGAATTGTGCCTTTTACATACCTTAAAATCCTTTTGACAGCTAGAAGATGAGGTTCTAAAGGGTTTGCTTGATACCTGGCACAAACTCCTACACTTAAGCAAAGGTCTGGTCTACTAGCAGTTAAATAAAGCAGACTTCCAATCATGGATCTATAAAGACTAGGACAGACACGTTTACCTTTATCATTTTTGGACAGTTTAAGGGTGGTACTCATAGGGGTTCTCTTCTCTTTACTCTCACTTAGACTAAACTTTTTAACAAGATTATCTGCATACTTACTCTGACATAGAAAAATGCCTTTTTCATTCTGTTTAACTTGCAATCCTAGAAAGTAAGTTAATTCACCTCCACCACTCATTTCAAATTCATTCTTCATATCAGAAATGAATTCATCTATTCTGTTATTAGAAGTAGAGCCAAATACAATGTCATCAACATAGATTTTAGCAATGATTATATCCTTTGTAGTTTTCTTAGTAAACAGAGTTTTATCAACTCCCCCTCTGTTAAAACCTTTTTTAATCAAGAACTTGGTTAATCTATCATACCAAGCTCTAGGAGCTTGCTTTAGACCATACAAGGCCTTTTTCAGCAAATAAACATGTTTAGGAAATTTAGGATCTTCAAATCCCTTAGGTTGACAAACATAAACTTCTTCATTAATCACACCATTCAGAAAAGCACTCTTAATGTCAAGTTGAAACAATTTAAAATCATACAGACATGCAAGAGAGAGTAGCATTCTAATGGATTCAATTCTAGCTACAGGAGCAAAGGTCTCATCAAAATCAATCCCCTCAATTTGTGTATAACCCTGAGCTACCAACCTGGCTTTATTTCTGATAATCACTCCATCTTCATCACTTTTATTTCTAAAGATCCATTTAGTCCCTATAACATTTTTATTTGAAGGTCTGGGTACTAAATTCCATACATCATTTCTCTCAAACTGACACAGTTCATCTTGCATAGCTGAAATCCATTCACTATCTTCTAAAGCTTCTTTTATATTCTTAGGTTCTAACTGAAAAATATAGCAAGCAAAGTGAACAACATTATTTCTTTTACCTCTGGTTTTCATACCTGAAGCAACTTCTCCTATGACATTGTCAAGAGAGTGATTTTTCTGAGTCCTTACATAGCAAGGCTTGCTAGTTGATTGAATATGAGAACTTTCTTCTTCTTCTTCAGACTCAGCAGTATGATGGGTTTCAACCTCGGTTTCAACCTCAGTTGCAACTGGATTTCCAACCACTATTGGACTGCTTGTTTGCTGACTTTCTTCAGTTTCTTTTCCTGTCATTTCTGACTCTTCATCATCACCTGTAGTCTCATCCACATCTTTTAAGTCATCAAATAACACATTATAGGATTCCATAACACAGTTTGTTGAAGGTACCTTTACCAACAATTTTACATGTATCTCCACCTCCAAACACAACAGTGTTTCCTGTAAGATTAATGACATTTTTTAGGAAACCTGCAGTACCTGTCATGTGCTTAGAGCAACCACTGTCAAAATACCAATCATTAGAAGTAACAGCATTTAAAGAAGTAATAACAGCTTTGTTATTAGCAATTAAGGTAGATTTTTCCTTAACTTTCCAGACCCAGTTAAAGTTTTTATTGACAGAAGCCAACCAGTTTTTCTGAGAAATATAATTTCTGTTCCTCTTTAAATAACACTGGATTTATAAATGACCAGATCTTTTACAGAAGTTACACAGTTTAGTTCTAAAAGTAGATTTAACCTCAAGGCTATTCAGTTTTTTTCTGGTTGCAACTGTGGTTGCATCTCTGGTTGCAACTGTACTTCTATGGTCTCTGGTTGCAATTGTACTTCTAACCTTATTGTTAATAACTTGAGTTTCAGCTTTAACAAGAGCTTTAACAAAGGTGGTTTTTCCAGTGTTTTCATAGCCATAATAACCTAAGCCACTGTTATCTTTGGAGGCTCTAGAATAGGATTGCATGTCATCTAAGTTTTCTGAGGCAGAAACATTCAGCAGTTTTATTTTCTTTTTAGTTTCAGTAAGTTCAACTAGCTGTTTGTTGAGTTACTCAGTAAGACTTTTAACTTCATTCTTTAGATTAGCATTAAGATTGTTCAAGATCAAGGATTGCTTACTCATGCACTGATACTTTTCATAAAGGACAAGATATTGCTGAGTAATGTTTTCATCAGAAGGTTCTTCCTCATCACTGCTATAGGTTTTAAGAGCAGTTGTAACTATGGTTGAAACAGACTCACAGTAACTTTCATAAGTAGGTTCTTTTTCAGTGGTTATTCCCATAAAATTAACAAAATTAGAATCATCCTCTTCATCACTGTTGCTCTCAGAATCACTATCAATGTGAGTGGTTATATAAGCATTTTTGTTCCTTTTTAAAGTATTTGCACTTTCAGACTGAATGTGACCAAAACCTCTACATTCTCTGCATTGAATTTCTCTAGGCTTGTAATCTTTGTTATCCTTCTCTTTTGGATTCCACTTTCCTGTAGAATTATTATTAAACCTAGATTCTGACTTAACTTGATTATCCCTTTTCTGAAAGTTTTTAGAAGTTCCAGTATCATCCTGTTTTTTCTTATAAAACTTTTTATAAACCTTTTTAGCAAAGAAGGCTAGCTGTTCTTCATCACTCATTTTATCACAGACATTAGGTTCAGATTTCTTAGCCTGAAATGCTATTCCTGTCATGCTATTCCTGGCATGACCTTTTTAAAGAAAAGAAAAGAGAACCTGTTGGTACGAAATAAAAAATTTTTTAAAAAGAAAACACTTACGAGCTAAAGGAACAATTAAACCATAAATAAAAGTTTGCCAAACGCGGCTACAAGATAATAAAATAAACGAATGAAAATTGCCCGTAGGCTACAACCTCAAAATAAAATCTAAGTGAAAACAAACTGAAAGCCCCGAGCCCATGTGATGTTGCAATGCAACAACTCTTATCCAAACATGCCAACCTAAATGGTACCTGAAACACAAAATTGTAACGGTGAGTCCCACGCACATAACTAGACGGGACGGCACCACAAATACCGTCACTCCATCCCCTAGATGCAAGAACTCACAAACAACAACTACGATAATCAACATGTAAAAAGGAATATTATAACATCCTACAACGAAATGAATTAAATAAATTAAATAACGTCAACTCAAATCTATCACAAACATGGACCTCTCATGCCACCTACCCCAGTCCGTAAGGTAGGTCATTCCCTATCCCCACGGCCGTCTTCTGTCCCCGGAATTAGGAAGAGACAGAGACCATTGCAACATAAAAGTAGATTTAAAGTGCGCACTTGGACCTCTCATGCCACTCGCCCCAGTCCGTAAGACGAGTCATTCCCTATCCCCACGGCCGTCTTCTGTCCCCGGAATTAGGAAGAGACAGAGACCATAGCTAACATAAAATAAATATAGTGCACACTAGGACCTCTCATGCCACTCGCCCCAGTCCGTAAGACGAGTCATTCCCTATCCCCACTGCCGTCTTCTGTCCCCGGAATTAGGAAGAGACAGAGACCATTGCTAATGTATCAATATTAAGGCCTCGGCCAATAATATTATACTATTCATATAACACATTCTCATACATATAAATAGTAAGGCCTCGGCCAATAAATAATAAACTAATCATTTATCACATTCTCATACGTCATTCTAACGTAATTCAACAAAATCCAAAAGCATAGGTGCTAGATTCACAACTAGCCAAACAAGTCTAATCAACATAAAAACTCATTCAGGTATTTTAACAAACACCTTGTATACGCAATATAAAACACATCTTTATTCAACAATAATTTACCCAATTCTATCAACAACCATAATAATACATAATCAATGCATATAACACGCAACCCATTAACATTATCGTTAATCCGAAATCAAAATATTAAATCCACAACTAATCCAAAATCAAAGAAGCGAATTAAAAATATAACAACTAAACCCAATTAACAATTTATAAACCTAATTAAGATAAAAGGCATAAACCCCCAATTTCTAATAAACGCAAAACCAAATCCTAACATACACCCTCGTCTAGTCGCAATGGATAACCCCCGTTACCTTAGAGCGTAGTGGAGATGCTTTCGGTATGAGCCCGCTAATGGTGGTTTCTCTTCTTCTTCTTCTTCTCTCTTTTCTCTCTTTTTCTCTCTCTTCTCTTGGCTGATTTTAGGTTTAAAGAATGAAAAGTGGGCTGATTTTAGGTATAGAAAAAAACTATTTTTACAAAGTTTGTGGAAGCGAACTATTTGGTCCCCAAAGTTCTAAAAGCTAACTCTTAATCCAAAAATATAGTTTTACTACTCAAAAATAACAAATCTTTAGAAACAAATCTATTGGGTCCTTTTTATTAGTAAAATTAGTTACAGGTTTTTAAAAATAAAGTTTTTCGGAAGAGTTTCGGTTTTTGGCTAAAAATTAGTCGAGTGACCGGTTTTTGATAAAATTTGAATAAAGCGTTTTTGGATAAATTAAAATCATGAATAAACCATTTATAAAAATACGGGATGTTACAATTCCCTTTTCTGGTCTCTTATGTTTGAAGAATTTTAGCTCATGAGTGCTTAGATTTTCTATAAGTTCTTCAAGTTTAAGATTATCTAAGTCTGTTGACTCTTCAATAGAAGTAACCTTAATTTCAAACCTTTCTGGAAGTGACCTTAGAGTTTTCTTAACAAGTTTAGCATCACTGTATTTTTCACCTAAGGTTCCAGCTTGATGGGCAATATGACAAATTCTACCATTAAATTGTTCAATGGTTTCATCTTCCTCCATTCTTAAATTTTCAAATTGAGTAGTTAACTGTTGGAGTTTAAAGGCTTTTACTTTAACAGTTCCTTCAAAAGTTACTTGCAAAATATCTCATGCCTCTTTGGCAGTTTCACAATGAGAAATATACCTGAACACACTGAGAGTGACACCAGCAAAGATCAAGTTTATTGCTGTTGAATTTGCACTTGATTTTCTATCCTCATCAGCAGACCATCTGTCTTCAGGCACATAAACTAGATCACCTTCACCATCAGTAACAGTTGGAGCCTCCCAACCATACAGTACTGTTTTCCAAGCATGTTCATTTTGCTGTTTAATGAAAGATCTCATTCTGATTTTCCAAACTCCATAGTTGACTCCTCCTTCAAGCAATGGTGGTTTGTTGAATGCATTTCCTTCCCTCATTAAGTCCATTTTTACCAGAACACATGATCCACACTAAGTAAGATCTAGTGTGAAGCTCTGATACCAATTGAAATTCCTATCCGCTGTTCTAGTTGCAGTTTTGCAATTAGGTTCCAAGTGATGTTGCAACCACAGTTGGAACCAAGTGTGTTAATGAAAGAACTGAGTAAAGTTAAATGTACTTGAAATAAATCACATGCACATTTAACAACAGAGTTCACCTAACTAGGCTACGTCTCCGGGGCACTCACCCAGTTTATGATATTATAAAAGCTTACAATATAGGATTCAAGTCTTATTGAAAAACACTCAGACTCCCTCTAGGTTTTTCTGCCTATCTCTATATTGCTCCTACCTTATAACTATCAATTATAAATCAATGGCATCCCACCATTGTTTTCTTTTTAAAGCTCACTGTGTATTCTCTCAAAAATGGGTTCTTTATAATTTAGAACACACTTTTTACAAGCTAAGTTATCAACTATATATTCAAGTAAAAACAATCTTCTTGCTTGAAGATCTTTTATGATTGCTTTGACTTGTTTGATTGGCTTCAATCTTTCCATGTATGACTAGACGTTTCAGCGTGGATTGACTTTAATCATCATTGGTTGATACCTGTTTAATAACAAGCTTTAAAATAGGAGTTAGTCTTTTCCTATAACAAGAAAACATATAAAGATAATATCTTTTAGAGATAATATCTTTTCATATACATATGAAACACTTAACTCCATATTACATTCAATCTTTAAACGAATCTTTATTTAATATGATAAGGAACAAAGATTGAAACAAGTGAAAAGGACTTGCATAAGAATAGAGATATAGATTTACATATTAAAAGGAAACATAACTTTATAAACTAATCTCTTTATATCTTTTAGGAAACTTCTTTCCTTACCACTTTGATATTCTCAATATAAACGGGTTAAACCTTTAAGAGCATATGAGAATATATCCTGCATACTTTAAAACAAATAATTACCATTAAAGAATAGTTATGCAGATTTACAGAACTAGACAGAATCCTGCAGAACAGCAGGTTGGAACTGTGGTTGCAACTGAGGTTGCAACATTACTTGAAACCTCCAACGCTGTCTAAGAAGGTTGTAACTGAGGTTGCAACATTGCTTGAAACCTAACACTACTGTCTTAGTAGGTTGTAACTGAGGTTGCAACATTGCTTGAAACCTAACACTACTGTCTTAGTAGGTGTAACTGAGGTTGCAACATTGCTTGAAACCTATCAACACTGTCTTAGTTCTTAACAAACAGTTAGGATTATTTAGTGAAAACCAATAGACAACAAATAGTATTTAAACCAGAAATCTGGTCCTAACAATCTCCCCCTTTGTTAAATGAATGCAATTGGTTACACCCTTAATTATACAAGAGATACAATTTCGCCACCAAACCTATTCAAAGCATGAGGACAGTTTTGTTTTTACTCTTATTTGAAGTTTAACTATACATTGACACTCATTTTTTATACAAATATGAAATACATCATACAAATACCCTTACTTTTTCGAAATTTCATAACTTTTGTTTTGGTTTTACGTACCATATAAGTTAACAGTACCTAAATGAATGCTAGCTACTTACTAATAAAATGGCAAGCTTGAAATGCTATGAAAAACATAATTCAGTAAAACATTTTGGATACTAAATTTGGGATTCAGTTAGCTTCGAAGTGTGAGTGTTGTGGTGTAAAAGAAGAAGATAGTGAACATTTGTTTAGTTCAGGAAAAATACCAAAAGAAGTGTGGACCTATTTTGATGGCTTGTTGGGTATTATTAATACTAATATCAGTATTAAAGGGAGATTTTTAACATGGTGGTCTTCATCAAGAAAAGGAAAAAATAGGATTAACTCTTTTATGCAAAAGGTTTTGCCATCTATTATTGTTTGGGAGATTTGGAAAGCAAAGTGTAACTACAAATTCAACAACAAGGAGATGAAAGCTACTGTGATTTGCTCCCAAGTTACTGATATATTATATTTAAGTTTCAAAAATAAAAAAATTGAATGTCTCATGTATACAGTATGCATAAGGACCAACTTGTCTCATGTCTGAACCTCATATATATATATAGTTATCAATGTACTAGGGTTGCATTAGTTGAATGTCTTTACTTTTTATTAAATGAAATATGCAATTGGGAACCCTAATTATTGGAGAGATGCACCAAACTTATTGAAAGTGTGAGGACAAATCATTTCTTATACTCCATCAATTTTGTTTTGGTTTTACCATTCAAGTTACAGTACATTAAATGATAAAAAGATGCTACTTACTATAAAATGATGTACTTGAAAAGCTATCATAAATAAACATTATTTACTAAAAGATATTGGATACTAAGTTGCATAGATATTTTGTTTTTCAGTTTTGGCTTTGTTTTGCTCACAACAAACTCATTTCCATTTTGCTAGCTTTAAAATAAAGTTAACAACTCATTTCTATTTTGCTAGATTTTCAAATTTTTATCGTTTCTGTATGGCCTATCTAATTATTCTCAATTTTATAGTTGCATGTTTATTAATACTAGTATTATAAACCCCAAAGAAATTAGTTTTACCGGTTTTTAAATCAATGTTTTAAGAAGCGCGATTTGTACTAAAAAAAACTCGATAAAAGCTCAATTCAAAGCTAAAAAAAACTTTAAAAGCTTGATTTTCCGATTTTTAGGCTGGTAAAAGCTTAAAATTTTTACGCTTATAGCATAGCTCTTGCAAAAATTTTTTAACTAAGATTTTTTGCTTTTTAAAACGCTTATTGAATTAATCTAAATTTTGCAAAGGCTAGTGCCTTTGAGTTAGTGTTCCTTTTGGGGGAATATTACGAAGTAAGAGAATTTTCTATTGATCTCGACAACCATGTTAATCAAAAGAAGACAGAAAATTTCAGAAAAGTAAAATAAGATACAATAAAGTTTTCTTTGTATCACTATTAACTATCTGACCACGACCCGGAATAAAGAAGAAGAAATTATTAACAACCCGTGAAATTTTCTCGTGAATAGCATGGTTTTAATGATATACATCACGAGAATCACCAATAATTAACCAATGGTTCTAGTCGAGAAATGTCACATTTCTTATTTTATGGGAGCTGTGGAATAAGCAATAGCAATGCAAGCAAGTAATGTAAATTTGTTGACCGATAAATCATAAATGTAAGCAAGTAATGTAATTGCAAACGTAATCAGTCGACTTTCTATTTTCTATTGCAGTTTGTACCTTGAAAAATTTAACAGAAAACAAAAACTAATTGTACCCTTAAAAATAGGGGTCGCAATTTAGGGGCGAAGCCAGTAATTGATTATGAGGGGTGCCAAAAATTATATAAACTACTAAGTTTAGTGAAATAAAAGAATGAACGGAGACAAATTATCGTTTTTAACATATTTAAGTAAAAATACATAGCCAAAAATTGAAAAACTCATAATTTTTGAAATTATGGGGTACCGCAGCACCCGATGGTTTCCACTTAGCTTCCTACTGGTTGCATAATGTCACGCCCCAAATTCCATAAACACGGACATCGAGGCATGACCTTTTTAAATAAAAGGAAAACGAAACCTGTTGGTACGAAATTAAAATTTTTAAAAGAAAACATTTGCAAGCTAAAGGAACAATTAACGGATAAATAAAAAGTTTGCCAAACGCGGCTACAAGACAAGATTTGTAAAAGCTAAAAGTTAACAAACGAATGAATTTGCCCGTAGGCTACAACCTCAAAATGAACTAAATAAAAAGAAAGTGATTAAAGAAGCCCCGAACCCATGCGATACCGCGCTAATGCAACCTAGCCAACGCCTCAACCTAATTTGTACCTGAAAGACAAAAATTGTAACGGTGAGTCCCACGCACGTAACTAGACGGGACGACACCACAAATACCGTCACTCCATCCCTTAAATGCAAGAGCTCACAAATTCTACAACTACGATAATCGACGTATAAAAAGAAATATAATAACATTCTATAACGGGATGAATTAAATAAATTAAATAACGTCAACACAAATCTATAACAAACATGGACCTCTCATGCCACCTACCCCAGTCCGTAAGGTAGGTCATTCCCTATCCCCACGGCCGTCTTCTGTCCCCGAAATTAGAAAGAGACAGAGACCATTGCAACATAAAAGTAGATTTATAATGCGCACTTGGACCTCTCATGCCACTCGTCCCAGTCCGTAAGACGAGTCATTCCCTATCCCCACGGTCGTCTACTGTCCCCGGAATTAGGAAGAGACAGAGACCATAGCTAACATAAAATAAATATAGTGCACACTAGGACCTCTCATGCCACTCGCCCCAGTCCGTAAGACGAGTCATTCCCTATCCCCACTGCCGTCTTCTGTCCCCGGAATTAGGAAGAGACAGAGACCATTGCTAATGTATCAATATTAAGGCCTCAGCCGATAATATTATACTATTCATATAACACATTCTCATACATATAAATATTAAGGCCTCGGCCAATAAATAATAAACCAATCATTTATCACATTCTCTTACGTCATTCTAACGTAATTCAACGAAACCCAAAAGCATAGGTGCTAGATTCGCAACTAGCCAAACAAGTCTAATCAACATGAAAACTCATTCAAGCATTCTAGCAAACACCTTGTATGCATAAACTATACTGCATCTATATTCAACAATAAATTACCCAATTTAACAACAATTATAATAACACAATATCAATACATAAAGACATGCAAACTCATCCATATTCTCGCTAATCCGAAATTAACACGACTAAATCCTCAATTAACAATTAAGTGAATTAAACATATAATCAACTAAACCCAATTAACAAATGAGTGAATTAAACATATAATCAACTAAACCCAATTAACAAATAAGTGAATTAAACATATAATCAACTAAACCCAATTAACAATTTATAAAACTAATTAAGATAAAAGGCAAAAACCTCCAATTTATACTAAACGTAAAACATAACCCTAACATACACCCTTGTCTAGTCGCTATGGATAACCCCCGTTACCTTAGCGTGTAGAGGAGATGATTCCGGCAATAATCCGTTAACGTGGTTTCTCTTCTTCTTCTTCTTCTTCTCTTTTCTCTCTTTTATCTCTTGTTTTTAGGTTTAAAAAAAATGAAAGTGGCTGATTTTTAGGTTTAGAAAAACTGTTTTTTAGATAGTTTGTGGAAGCGAACTATTTGGTCCTCAAAGTTCTAAAAGCTAACTCTTAATCCAAAAATATAGTTTTACTACTCAAAAATAACAAATCTTTAGAAACAAATCTATTGGGTCCTTTTTATTAGTAAAATTAGTAACAGGTTTTTAAAATAAAGTTTTTCGGAAGAGTTTCGGTTTTTGGCTAAAAATTAGTCGAGTGACCGGTTTTTGGTAAAATTTGAATAAAACATTTTTGGATAAATTAAATCCTAATTAAAAACACTAATAAAAATACGGGATGTTACAACTAACCCTCCTTAAAAGAATTTCGTATCGAAATTTCCTCTCTAAACAACTATACCCAGAAATGATAAAATTACAATAAGACCATAAGAACTTAAACGCACTATTCGTGTCATAATTCAAAAATAAAATACGCAGGGTTCACAACCCGTAACAGCTCCATAACTCATTACATGAACAACACGTAAGAATCTAAAATAAGGTAAACACCTATATGCAATATCAAACATAAGGGTTCACAACCCGTAACAACTCTATAATTCAATACAAGAACAACATGTAAGAATCTCAAATAAGGTAAACACCTATATGCAATATCAAACCTAATAAAAGACAACTCAACAACTCCGTAACTCTAGGTGTTACAACCAAAAATAAACTCCAAACTCTAGGCGTTACAACCAAAAATAAACTCCAAAAATCTAGGCGTTACACATAATTCCAAGTTTTTAGGTTTAACTAGAATAGTGTTTTGTTCATGATATAAATGAGAAATTATTTAGTTTTTACTTTTTACAATATTTTTATATGATCTACATACATTTTAATCACATACATGATACACTCACTGATTCTCCTATGTAGCATAAATGCATAATAAATAAATAAATAAATAGTTAATTAATTAAACTCGTACTATAGTGTAGGCAAGTACTTTGCTAATTGCTTAGTAGTCTCCAACACTAATATTTAACACTATGGAAAACGTTACAATTTTACATAAATAGTACAATATTATTAAGCCGTGTGCTAGTGTCTTCACACTTGATATATAATAATAAAATAAAAAACAATTATGTGAGAAATGCTCAATTTTCGTCATACAAAACGTTGCTACGTATCAACAATGAATTTATAACACAAACACATAACAAATGGAACTTTATAATTAATCTCTCAAAACCAACTCCAAATTAAGTGACTAATTAATTATTTACAACCGTCCTTAATTTCCTTAAAGTACAAAGAGTAAAAGACAATAATCATTTATTTGCTCCTCTTTAAAAACACCCTCAACCCTTTTTCTTTACATCATTCCTATACACGTACACAAATATTGACATGTTTCTATTTCTATGCTATTTGTTTGTTGGTTTGCCGGTTCTGTTGGCGAACTCGTTCGAATATACGAACGTAATCACTCCTAATCTTCCACCTGAAGCTCTCATTGGAAGAAATCATACGCTGGACAAATCGAAGTTTGTTGGTATTGCTATCATTTTTGGTCTCGGGGCTGTTTTCACCGCTTCGATTTATTTTTACGTTCGCGCTACACGAAGATACGAAGATAAAAACATGGATGATTCGTCTATTATCCACCTTTCTCATAGCAATGAAAAGCATTCTGCGTAGTACCATATACATGTCTTTAAATTTGGTATATAAATGTATAAATTACTTATTTTCCCGCAATCATTGTGTGATGAAAGTGTAATACACAAAGAGAACGACACGGAAGTTTGTGAAAAGGTAATTCAAAATATGTATATGCATATGTATATTCAAAACATTGTTCTTGATGACTTACCCACCAACCAAACCATAATTAGCTTGTATAAGTGGGTTGGTGTTGTCAAGCCCCAAACCCCATAGAACACGGATTTCGAGGCATGACCTTTTTTTTTAAAACAAAAGAAAGTAGAAACCTGTTGGTACGAATTTTAAAAAAATTTTAAAAGAAAACATTTGCAAGCTAAAGGAACAATTAACGGATAAATAAAAAGTTTGCCAAACGCGGCTACAAGACAAGATTTGCAAAAGCTAAAAGTTAACAAAATAATGAATTTGCCCGTAGGCTACAACCTCGAAAATGGTCTAACAAAAAGAAATGCAATAGAAAGAATCCCCGAGCCCATGCGATACTGCGCTAATGCTCTTATCCGAACGTCTCAATCTATAATGTACCTGAAAGACAAAATCGTAACGGTGAGTCCCACGCACCTAACTAGACGGGACGGCACCACAAATACCGTCACTCCATCCCATAAATGCAACAGCTCACAAATTCTACAACTACGATAATCGATGTATAAAAAGAAATGTGATGACATTTTACAACGGAATAAATTAAATAAATTAAATACAAATCAACAGCATACATGGACCTCTCACGCCACCTACCCCAGTCCGTAAGGTAGGTCATTCCCTATCCCTTCGGCCGTCTTCTGTCCCCGGAATTAGGGAGAGACAGAGACCATTGCAACAGAAAAGTAGATTTATAGTGCGCACTTGGACCTCTCACGCCACTCGTCCCAGTCCGTAAGACGAGTCATTCCCTATCCCTTCGGCCGTCTTATGCCCCCGGAATTAGGGAGAGACATAGACCATTGCTAACATAAAAGTAAATATAGTGCACACTAGGACCTCTAACGCCACTCGCCCCGGTCCGTAAGACGAGTCATTCCCTATCCCCTCGGCCGTCTTCTGTCCCCGGAATTAGGGAGAGACAGAGACCATTGCCACTACAGCTAAATCACAAGGCCTCGGCCAATAATATAAAATCATTCAAATAACACCATCTCATACGTGTAAGTATTAAGGCCTCGGCCAATAATATTATACTATTCAAATAACATAAACTCATACGCCAGTTAACGTAATACAACATAAACCATAATCATAGATGCTAGATTCACAACTAGCCAATCACTTCAACAACATAAAAACCATTCAGGTATTTTAACAAACACCTTGTATGCATAAACTACAATCCATCTATATTCAACAATAATTTACCAAATTCTATCAAAAACCATAATAACTCTTAATCAATGCATAAAACACGCAACCCATCCATAATCTCATAAATTCGCAATTAATATATCTAAGGTCTCAACCCCTACAATTCAACCAATGCAATTAAAAGTATAACAACTAAACCCCAATTATCAATTAAAGAACATGATTAATATAAAGGACAAAAACCCCCAAGTTCTAATAAACGCAAAACAAAATCCAAACATACACCCTCGTCTAGTCGCAATGGATAACCCCCGTTACCTTAGCGCGTAGAGGAGATGCTTCTGATAAGAACCCGTTAGCGTGGTTTCTTCTTCTTCTTCCTAGGCTTTGGAATCACCCTTTTTCTCTCTTTTCTCTCTTCTATTTTGCTGGATTTTTGGTTTTTAGAATGAAAAGTGGGCTGATTTTAGGTTTAGAAAAACTGTTTTTAGCAAGTTTGTGGAAGCGAACTATTTGGTCCCCAAAGTTCTAAAAGCTAACTTTTAATCAAAATTATTAATATACTACTCAATAATAACAAATCTTTAGAAACAAAACTATTGGGTCCTTTTTATTTATAAAATTAGTAACAAGTTTTAAAAATAAAGCTTTTTGGAAGAGTTTCGGTTTTTGGCTAAAAATTAGTCGAATGACCGGTTTTTGGTAAAATTTTGAATAAAACGTTTTTGGATAAATTAAATCATAAATAAAATCACTTATAAAAATACGGGATGTTACAACTAACCCTCCTTAAAAGAATTTCGTCCCGAAATTTCCTATCTAAACAACTATACCCAGAAATGATAAACTTATATAAACAAGGCCATAAAAATTCTAAACGTACAATAAGATCATAAGAATTTAAATGCACAATACGGGTCATAAATAAAAAATAAAATAAAATACGCAGGGTTCACAACCCGTAACAACTCCATAACTCAAATAAGATAAACTCCAGATAATGCACCATGTAAGAATAACCGCCTGTATACAATATCTAACAGAATAAAAGACAACAATGTAAAACAAGCGGCTGCAACATAAAGGTCAATAAAGTAAACTAAGCTGACATGCTTCTACCTCAACAACTCCATGCATCTACAAATCCCAAATATGGTAAACATCTATATGCAATATCAAACATAATAAAAGACAACTCAACAATTCCGTAAACTCTAGGCGTTATAACAAAAATAAACTCCAAAATCTAGGCGTTACAACTCTTCCCCGATAAAGGAATTTCGTCCCGAAATTATAAAGCATCTAAAGAATAGTACCTAAAGAAAAGTCGAGATTAGGATATTTCCTCTTCATCTCATCCTCGCGTTCCCAAGTTGCCTCCTCGGCCCCGTGGTGTTTCCAAACCACCTTTACCAGTCTAATAGTATTTCCTCGAAGTTCCTTCTCTTGTACATCGATAATCTTCATAGGACCCACTTCGTAGGTCACATCCGCACTAACCTCAATGTCCTCAAAGTCCACCACGTGTGAAGGGTCATGATGATACTTTTTCAACATTGACACATGGAACACCGGGTGAACCCCCGCCAACTTTGGTGGCAAGTCCAACCGATATGCAACTTCTCCAACTCGGTCAACGATCTCAAATGGTCCGATAAATCTCGGGCTCAACTTTCCTTTAGAGCCAAACCTCATAATCCCCTTCCTGGGAGAAACTCACAAAAATACGTGATCCCCCTTTTCGAACTCCAATGGTCTCCTCCTCTTATCCGCATAACTCTTTTGTCTACTTCGAGCCGTCTCAAGCCTTTGCCGAATTAACTTAATCTTTTCGGTCGTTTCTTGAATCAATTGCGGTCCTAGCATTTCCGCTTCTCCCACCTCGGTCCAACACACCGGAGACCTACACGGCCGCCCGTATAAAGCCTCGAAAGGTGCCATGCCAATACTAGCTTGAAAGCTATTATTATACGCAAACTCAACTAAGGGTAGATGGCTCTCCCAACCTCCCTTAAAGTCGTTCACACACGCACGCAACATATCCTCTAGCACTTGGATAGTCCGCTCCGATTGTCCATCCGTTTGGGGATGGAACGCCGTACTCATTGTCAACTTGGTCCCTAAGGCATTTTGTAATGCGCCCCAGAACCTCGACACAAACCTCGCGTCTCGATCCGATACTATCGAAATAGGCACCCCATGAAGTCTAACAATTTCTTTAATATACTTCCGTCCCAAGATTTCCACCGAATTCGTCATCTTAATCGCAATGAAGTGTGCGGATTTGGTCAAACGGTCGACCACAACCCACACAGCGTCATTCCCGCTTACCGACTTAGGTAAGTTGGTCACAAAATCCATTGCTATCCTTTCCCACTTCCATTCCGCTACCGGTAAAGGTTGGAGCATACCCGCCGGCCTTTGGTGTTCCGCCTTCACTTGTTGGCAAGTTAGGCACTTGCTAACATATGAAGCTACATCCCGTTTCATTCCGGGCCACCAAAACTGTCTTTTCGCATCATGATACATTTTCGTCCCGCCGGGATGAACGGCTAATCGGGAGTGGTGAAACTCCTTTAATACCTCATTCCTCATGTTTTCTGTCACATAAGTCCTTCCCTTAAAGCGTAGTCCTCCATCGGTTCCTTTCGTCCAACCCTCTAATCCTTCGCTCGAACTTATCTGTTTCTCAAAGTTCTCCACTTTCTCATCCCCTTCTTGTGCTTCCAGAACCCTACTCACAAGTTCCGGTTGTACCACTATTGTGTACAAAGTCCCCACATTAACATGTCCCAACTCCAAGTCGAACTCGTTCACATTTCCCATCATCCTCCATTCGTCGATCGCCACATGCGCTAAGGTCGCATGAGACTTTCGACTCAAAGCATCCGCCACTACATTGGCCTTTCCCGGGTGGTAGTGCAAGTCGTAGTCGTACTGTTCCAGATATTCCATCCATCGTCGTTGTCGCATATTTAAATCCCGTTGGGTAAAAATATGCCCTAAGCTCTTGTGATCCGAGAACACTTCGAACTTTTCCCCGAACAGATAATGTCTCCATATCTTCAACGCATGAACTATTGCCGCTAGCTCCAGGTCATGAGTCGGATAGTTCTTTTCGTGAATCTTTAGTTGTCGCGAAGCATATGCGATAACCTTTCCGTCTTGCATCAAGACGCAACCCAAGCCTTCCTTCGAAGCATCGCAATACACTTGATAACCCTTCCCTTGCTCGGGAATAACTAGTATGGGAGAACTAGTCAACCGCTTCTTGAGCTCTAAGAAAGCTTTCTCGCAAGGCTCATTCCACACGAACTTCACCCCCTTCTTAGTAAGATAAGTCATTGGAGTTGCTAACTTCGAGAAATCCTTGACGAACCGTCGATAGGATCCAGCTAAACCCAAGAAACTTCGAATCTCGAACACATTTTTCGGTTGTGTCCAATTCGAAACCGCCTCAATTTTCGTCGCGTCCACCTTTACCCCTTCTTCCGAGATCACATGTCCAAGAAATTTCACCTCATTTAGCCAAAACTCGCATTTGCTAAATTTCCCGTAAAGTTGGTGCTCCCTCAACGTGAGCAACGCTAAACGGAGATGCTCCTCGTGTTCCTCTCTTGAACTCGAGTAGATCAAGATATCGTCGACGAAGACTACCACAAACTTGTCGAGATACTCCTTAAAGATTCGGTTCATTAACTCCATAAATGCCGCCGGTGCATTAGTTAACCCGAATGGCATGACCACAAACTCATAGTGACCATACCGGGTCCTAAAGGCCGTTTTCGAAATATCCTCATCCTTCACCCTCAATTGGTGATAGCCTGATCGTAAATCGATTTTTGAAAAGAACGTCGCTCCTTTCAGTTGGTCAAACAAATCGTCAATACGAGGTAGTGGGTACTTATTTTTAATAGTCACCCTATTTAGCTTTCGATAGTCGATGCACATCCTCATCGATCCATCCTTCTTTTGCACAAATAAGGCCGGTGCCGCCCACGGTGACGTACTCCGCCTAATAAACCCCTTCTCTAGCAGTTCTTCTAACTGCTTACTTAACTCTTTCAACTCTGCTGGTGCCAAACGGTACGGGGAAATGGCTATTGGTGCCGTTCCCGGTACCAATTCGATAGAAAAATCTAACCCTCTTTTCGGTGGTAACCCCGGTAGATCCTTCGGAAACACATCTCTAAAGTCGTCCACTACGCGTGGCCATATTTCCACTTCCTCGTCGTTCTCCACTATCGAGAGACTAGCCAAAAGACAAGACAGGTTGCCCACAACCCGCTTGGAATAATAAGGAATAGAAGAAAGGGTAGTGTCCCTTTCCCCACGAAAGAACACCTCATCTCCGGATGAAGTTGTAAGGAAAATTTTTCGTCGAGCACAATCGATGAAAGAGTTGAAATGAACCAACCAGTCCATTCCAAGGATCACGTCGAATCCTGACATCTCGATGACAACTAAATCATATATAAACACGCGGTCCGCGACCACCATCTCACAAGATCGACACACTCGGTCCAACACAACTCGACCCCCAACAGGAGTCTCTACAACAATCGGGTTATCTAGAACCCCAATTTCTAACGACAAAGACTCAACTAGACTTCTAGATATAAAAGAACGCGACGCCCCCGTATCGAAAAGAACATGTGCCCAGGATGAGCACACAAGAACCATACCTTGTACATTTGCCGGATCTCCTTGGTTTGGCAATTGTGGCAAGGCAAATTGGCGAGCTTGAATTGGTGGGTTTCCTTGCGGTCCTCTATTTCCCCCATGATTCCCTCGGTTTCCCGGGCCCTGATAGCCTCCTCGGTAGTTCCCACGGTTTCCCCCTCCTTGGTGGTTACCTCGAAACCCTCCCCCTTGGTTCACAGGTAATTGGTGTGGTGGTACGAATCCTGGTCCTCTTGGTGGTGGTGGTGGCAACCTAGGTTGGTTAAAAGGTCGGTTGGTGTCGATTCTTCCTTGTCCCCCGGGACAAACCCTTGCCATATGTCCCATTCGGTTGCATGTCCTACATTGGACCCTAGGGCACTCGAATTGTCGATGGCTCGTGTCTCCACAGTGGAAACACGCTCCCCTTATCATGACGTTTGTCGGTGGTGGATTAAAAATCCTCTCTCCTCTTCCCGGTTGTTGAAATCGCGAATTATTAGCCATATCCCAAGTCCGCTTCTTCTCTTCCCTCGGAGCATTTCCGGTTTTCGATTTCTCCGAGATTCGTTTGTTATGGAGTAGAGCTCCTTCCACAGCTTGGGCTGATTTTACCAATTCATTATAGTTGACATGTCGAGCCGATGCCAATTGTAACGAGTTGGTCGGATTCAACCCCTTCATGAATCTCCTACATCTTTCTGCACCCCCTATAACAGATTCTGGGGCATACCTCGAGAGTGAGGTAAACTTTAGCTGGTATGCTTGAACGGTCATACCCCCTTGATATAGTTCCTCAAAACGCCTCCTCATTTCATCCTTATAAGAATCAGGAAGAAACTGGCGATTAAACAATTCGATGAACTCATTCCATTCAAAGTTGCTTATGTCGTAAGTATACACGATTCCCAGCCACCATTTCCGTGCTTCACCCTTTAGGTGAAACTGAGCCATATTCATCCGTTGCTCCCCATTTACTATCCCTGCAGCCGATAAATATTTCTCCATTTCGTCCACCCATCCCTCAGCTATGGATGGTTCACCTATCCCATCGAAAGTCGGAGCCCCCAATCGAGTGAAGTTAAGCAATCCATTGTTGCTTGAACTCCCAGCTTGTGCATTCTGCACCATCATTTGCACCACCTTCTGAAGGTCGGTCATCACTTGATTAGCATTGACCGTTTCCAGTTCAGGTGCAAAGGTCTCTTCTTCTTCCACATTCACCTCCTCATCTACATTCTCAACCTCTACCTCCTCGGGTTGCTCAGGTGGTGGGGCATTAGTGTTACCTCTCCCCCCACGATTTCTTGCAGTCCTTTTTCCACGATTTGCTCCCCTCCCCCTTAGGGCTCGTCCTGCTCTTCCGTTTGCTCCACCTCGGGTAGCCGCACCGCTTGTTGGTGGTGCGCCCCCGCGTGTAGCTGGTCCCCGTCTACTAGTCCTTGTGGTAATAACCATGACTACAAATAGGTTAAACCAACACTTTAGTTGTCTTTCTCAACACCCTTACTCATACATGAATACTTATACATGATAAAAGCTCGTTTTACATGTTAATCACTTTACCAAGGTTCATAAGGTTCAATAACCGATTTTTACGAATTCTCAATTCCGACGATATAACGCTTTGACTTTTCCAAAAATTGAAAATGAAAATTCCAAAACGCCAGAAAGATAGAGTACTGAAAAACGAAGCCAACGCTTCAAGCGGAATCAGAATCGGAGTTAAAACGAAGAAGTTATGAGCTTTCGAAGTATAGCAGAAAAACCGCAAAATTACCAGAATTCGACCGGTCGTTTTGACAGACGACCGATCGTTTTTTGGTCCAGTAGCGTCTGAAAAAATTCTGAAGAATTTCGACCGATCGTTTTGACAGGCGACCGATCGTTTTTTGGTCCAGTAGCGTCTGAAAAAAAATTCTGAAGAATTTCGACCGATCGTTTTGACAGACGACCGATCGTTTTTTGGTCCAGTAGCGTCTGAAAAAATTTCTGAAGAATTTCGACCGATCGTTTGGGAAACGACCGATCGTTTTTTTCTGCAGAAAATCAACGATACAAAAACGTAAAATTACTCAACACTTGTAAATTCCTTACAAGGCACATAACACACAACATCATTCTAATCCATAACATTTTTATGACAACAATGATTCGCATAAAAAGTTCATTACCACTCAAGTAAATAATTTGAAAACATGCTACATAAAACCATCCACGGCACAATTCACGCACTTTAATAGTTCGCTACTACTAGACATGAAAACTTATCCTCATACACACTCTATCAATCTACACACGCATACGAAAAACACAAAAATGCGAGGGATAACTCATCACGATACGTTATCCTAAAGCACCCGAGCGTCCTCGCATACTCTAGAGTTCCACATCGCTAAGGTATTCCTTCACACATACCGACGAGAGGTCTACCCACTAGTTTGGCGAGCCGGGATCAACGAGCGTCCTCATTGTCCCCAACTTGCCTCACATGTGGACTTTCCTTTCATCAAAAACTACTAAATTATAGCTACATGTCTTAAGCTAAATGCAACCCCCCATTTTTAGAAAAAGTTTTAAGTTTTTGGAAAAAGTTTTGTAAAAATGATACGATGGATCTTGGTCCAATGGTTACCCATCTTCCCGTCGTCCCAAAGTATACAAGAACCTAGTTAGCTCTGATACCAACTTGTCAAGCCCCAAACCCCATAGAACACGGATTTCGAGGCATGACCTTTTTTTTTAAAACAAAAGAAAGTAGAAACCTGTTGGTACGAATTTTAAAAAAATTTTAAAAGAAAACATTTGCAAGCTAAAGGAACAATTAACGGATAAATAAAAAGTTTGCCAAACGCGGCTACAAGACAAGATTTGCAAAAGCTAAAAGTTAACAAAATAATGAATTTGCCCGTAGGCTACAACCTCGAAAATGGTCTAACAAAAAGAAATGCAATAGAAAGAATCCCCGAGCCCATGCGATACTGCGCTAATGCTCTTATCCGAACGTCTCAATCTATAATGTACCTGAAAGACAAAATCGTAACGGTGAGTCCCACGCACCTAACTAGACGGGACGGCACCACAAATACCGTCACTCCATCCCATAAATGCAACAGCTCACAAATTCTACAACTACGATAATCGATGTATAAAAAGAAATGTGATGACATTTTACAACGGAATAAATTAAATAAATTAAATACAAATCAACAGCATACATGGACCTCTCACGCCACCTACCCCAGTCCGTAAGGTAGGTCATTCCCTATCCCTTCGGCCGTCTTCTGTCCCCGGAATTAGGGAGAGACAGAGACCATTGCAACAGAAAAGTAGATTTATAGTGCGCACTTGGACCTCTCACGCCACTCGTCCCAGTCCGTAAGACGAGTCATTCCCTATCCCTTCGGCCGTCTTATGCCCCCGGAATTAGGGAGAGACATAGACCATTGCTAACATAAAAGTAAATATAGTGCACACTAGGACCTCTAACGCCACTCGCCCCGGTCCGTAAGACGAGTCATTCCCTATCCCCTCGGCCGTCTTCTGTCCCCGGAATTAGGGAGAGACAGAGACCATTGCCACTACAGCTAAATCACAAGGCCTCGGCCAATAATATAAAATCATTCAAATAACACCATCTCATACGTGTAAGTATTAAGGCCTCGGCCAATAATATTATACTATTCAAATAACATAAACTCATACGCCAGTTAACGTAATACAACATAAACCATAATCATAGATGCTAGATTCACAACTAGCCAATCACTTCAACAACATAAAAACCATTCAGGTATTTTAACAAACACCTTGTATGCATAAACTACAATCCATCTATATTCAACAATAATTTACCAAATTCTATCAAAAACCATAATAACTCTTAATCAATGCATAAAACACGCAACCCATCCATAATCTCATAAATTCGCAATTAATATATCTAAGGTCTCAACCCCTACAATTCAACCAATGCAATTAAAAGTATAACAACTAAACCCCAATTATCAATTAAAGAACATGATTAATATAAAGGACAAAAACCCCCAAGTTCTAATAAACGCAAAACAAAATCCAAACATACACCCTCGTCTAGTCGCAATGGATAACCCCCGTTACCTTAGCGCGTAGAGGAGATGCTTCTGATAAGAACCCGTTAGCGTGGTTTCTTCTTCTTCTTCCTAGGCTTTGGAATCACCCTTTTTCTCTCTTTTCTCTCTTCTATTTTGCTGGATTTTTGGTTTTTAGAATGAAAAGTGGGCTGATTTTAGGTTTAGAAAAACTGTTTTTAGCAAGTTTGCGGAAGCGAACTATTTGGTCCCCAAAGTTCTAAAAGCTAACTTTTAATCAAAATTATTAATATACTACTCAATAATAACAAATCTTTAGAAACAAAACTATTGGGTCCTTTTTATTTATAAAATTAGTAACAAGTTTTAAAAATAAAGCTTTTTGGAAGAGTTTCGGTTTTTGGCTAAAAATTAGTCGAATGACCGGTTTTTGGTAAAATTTTGAATAAAACGTTTTTGAATAAATTAAATCATAAATAAAATCACTTATAAAAATACGGGATGTTACAGGTGTCTACTATGGCGTCGAAGTTTACGAATGAATGCGACTTGTAAATGAAAAAGAGTACAACTTCATTTCCTCCACTCAAACTAGTGATAGTTGATGAATTTGTCCCTACTGTACCTGATAGACAAATTGTGTTATTTGATCCTTTAATTATATAGTCTCTACATTAAACTTCTCCAACCCTTTATGCAACTAGGCAAAACATGAAGAGAATGAGGATAATACCTTGTCTATTTCTCTTCATTATTGTAACATTAGTTCACCATTCTGCAGACGCTTCTTGTGGTACTCGCTACGGTGAGTTCATCTGGGATGGTAGCACTGAAAAATCTATACCAACCAATATTACGGAGTTCAAAAACAACATGAACATTGTTCTTGATGACTTACCCACCAACCAAACCAAAATTAGCTTATATAGGTGGGTTGGTGTCTACTCTGGCGTCAATCCGAATGCAGCCTATGCTCAAGGTCGTTGTATCGGTTATGTAGACAACCAAACTTGCCAAGACTGCATCACAAACATTACCGCCATGTTAAGATTAGGTTGCTCCACCGAAGAGAAGTCCGCGTTACTTTACCACAATCAAAGTCGTTGTATGGTGCAATATTCCAACCATGACATGATCGGCCTCGTCCAAATGCCGGACAACTTAGTCTTGTTAAATAACCATTCTAACAAAGTGGATCCACCATCGAGCATAGATGCATTTTATGTGGCCCGCAACAATCTTTTCCATGCACTTGCTTTGAGGACGGAAGGCCGTCCAGATGGCTACCAATTGTTTGCTGCAGGAAAATGGTATGAAGGATCCAGCAACAATACGATTTATGGGGTCGCACAGTGCTCACCTGACTTGGAATCAACCCAGTGTGCTTCTTGTTTGGTTATAGTAGGTCAGAAGTTGGAAAATTACTTTTATGGGAAAGTAGGAGGCAGCATCGTGGGACCCAGTTGCAATTACCGATACGATGTTAAATCTTTTATGGATGAAAGTGGGTTTGTGTTCAGTAACTTGTCACCACCGGCACAACTGACACCACCGGCACCACCGGCACTGACACCACCGCCATCACCGGCACAACTGACACCACCGTCACCACCGGCACAACTGAAACCACCGTCACCACCGACACCTGTAGCAACCGCCTCTCAAGTAAACCTCTCCGCGGCCTCATCTTGTGGTAAACGCACAAACGAATACATCTGGGTTGACAGCACAGAAAGCTCTATACCAACCAATCTTAGGGAGTTCCGAGAGAACCTGGACCACGTTCTTGATTCCTTAGCCAACGACATAGCAAAGATTAGCTTGTATAAGTGGAATAGTGTATACTCTGGCGTCGACCCGAATGCAGCCTATGCCCAAGGTCGTTGTATCGGGTACGTAGATAACAATAATTGCCAAAATTGCATCAAAGATGCTACCGCTTTTTTAAAATCAGACTGTGCCAAAGAAAATAACTCCGCGTTGCTATACCAAGATAAATGTGTAGTGCAATATTCCAACCACGGCATGCTTGGCCTCGTCCAAATGCCAAAGAACTTGGTCTTGTATAATAACAACTCTGCCAAAAAACTTGATCACCCATCGAGCGTGAACGCATTCAATGCAGCACGCAACGAGCTCTTGAACACCCTTGCTTCGAGAGCGAAAGACCATCCAGATGGTTACCAAATGTTTGCCACAGGAAATTGGTATGAAAGATCAAGCAAGAACACCATTTACGGGGTCGCACAGTGTTCACCCGACTTGACCAAGGAAAACTGTACTACTTGTTTCGAGACAATACATGATTTATTACAGAACTACTTCAATGGTATAGTAGGAGGTGCCGTTGTAGGGCCGAGCTGTAATTACCGGTATGAGATTTTCAATTTCTTTAATGGAACTTCGGAAAAAAATACAGGTATTGTTACGGTTTAGCTTTAATTGATATTTATGAACAAGTTTATTGATTTATCGTAGGGTGGGCAATTTTGACCACCCACCCATCCAAAACCAAAACTTCCAGTTTTCGGTTGGGACGGTTTCGGTTTTGACCGGTTTAAAAAAAAAGGTTCGGTCGGGTTTTTTTATGAATTTTTTTATACAATAACTAAACCATACCCATATATTTGGTCGTGCCTTCGGTTTCGGTTTTTTGTTAGGTCGGTTTTGACGGACTTTTAAGATTTTCTAAAAAAGTTATTCTTTAATGTTTGAAAATATTTTACTTAGAACTTTAAGTTAAAAATCTGTTTAGGGACACTTTATTGTTTTTTTTTTCTTTTTTGTGTTTACTTGTGAAAATTTTACAGTTTTTTTAATATCCAAATCTTATAGAATGAATATGGACAATATATTGTTAATTTGTTAGAAATACTTCTATATATAATACTAATATATTATTATATTATATGTTTTTCGGGTCTAACGGTTTTGTGCGGTTACGGTTTTTCGGTTCGAGTACACGGCTATGATTTTAAAAACCAAACTTTAACCATAACCAACGTCTTCAGTTCGGTGTATAACTAACTTCAGTTATAGATCGATTTTCGGTTTTCGATCGGTTTGCGGTTGGTTTTTGGGTTTCGGTCAAAATTGCAAACCCTATTTTATCCTATATAGGAACATATACTAGGTTTCTCTTGCAGCACACATATAGTTTATTAATCCCATTTAATCTGACATTGGTGAGTAATATAGACTAGTTTTTATATTAATAGTGGGGAAAACCCACTCTTTTATTAATAGATGTAAAAAAGTGGATGAAAAACCCCACGAAAACAAAATAGAGTAGCAATTAAAAACAACCTTAAAGTTACATGGCTTAATAAAATGAAATTGAAACTTTCAGACTTAATATTATGAAACGATACAAATTCCACCAAAGTTAAGGGGCCAAATATGTAATTGACCACAGGCCACCTCTTCATCTGGTCTTCTCCTTCTCTCATTTCACTTATCTTCATTGTTGATATAGAGAGAGACGCTCAAGCTTTCCTCATTTCCCAAACGTAAATAAGGAATCCCTTTCTCTTCCAGCTTCATAATCTTTCTCAATTTACTGGGAAAAACTGCAATATCTTCTGAAACTAGATGATCGGAGACACAACCCAGATTGGCCAATAGATCAGCGCATGAGTTGGCCTCTCTGTCCACATGGTTCAATAGATAAGTACTCTTCCTCATCTTCTCCTTTATATTCTTAATTAGAAATTTCATCTTTCACAGACACTTGCTTTTATCAGACAAGATGTTTATTAGATGTAGACAATCACTTTCTATAATTATCTTAGGCCAATTAACCACTGTTAGTCCTTGTAGTATAGCTTTTGCCTCTGCTTCAATACCTGATTTGCTATTTATTTTTCCATAGAAACCCTGTATAAATTTACCTTGATGATCCCTTAATATTCCCCCAACTCCACTAGAATTGGTGGAGCTTTTAAAACAGCCATCTGTATTCAATTTCATGAATCCAGTTGGGGGGTTTTCCCATTTTATAACCCGAGCTTTTTTGCTATTCTTAACTGCTTGTAATAGATTTATTTCTTCCCAAATCCACTTCTTAGGGAACCTTTTATCCACTTGTGAAAAGTTCTGGATTAATCTAATAATTTCTAAAATGATATTTTGGGCAATCATTTTTTTATTATCAAATTTACTGTCACAACGAGCTTTCCAAATACACCAAATAATGTACACAGGTAGTACCTTTATAATCTTCTTTTCTGGAAAATGACTTCTTTTTTCTTCATGTACCCACCAAGAAGTAAATCTCCCTCTCAATGTTAAAACATTATGATTTACTCCCAAATACTGTGCAAAATACATCCATACTTTCTTAGCAATAGCACTAAAACACAACAAATGCTCTAAACTTTCTTCATTCCTTCTACAGCATTCACAACTTGAAGCTAATTGGACTCCAATTTTTTGGACAGCAATGTCCACTAGCACTGCATCATTAAAACACTTCCAAGCAAAACAAGAGATTTTCAAAGGTATTATTCTATCCCATAACATTTCATACAACCAACTTTTTGTACTTTTCTTTCTCATAATATTCCAGGCAGATTTAAATGTAAATTCTCCCTTATTATCCTCCTTCCATATAGCTTGGTCTTTTTCCCCTGAATAGATTAAACATTGACTAAACACACCTTGTTTAGAAATAGGAATAATTTCAGCAATAGATTCATAGTTCCACTCATTATCCATGATTAATCTAGACAACAACAGCTTATTATCAATATTTTGATCCTGTAGTGGTCCATTTCCAACCCAGTTGTCTAGGTTAACTGAGACATTTCCTTTTCCAATCAACCAAAGAATATTTTTTTCAGCAATCTCCCTAACTTGCAACATTCTGGACCATGTGTTAGCCCCTTTAGTAATACTGACCTCATTTGGATGCTTCTTCTTGCAATACTTTTCTCTCATGTACTGAGCCCATAGAGAATTTTTAGTTCTAAACTTCCACCATAATTTAATAGCAAATGCTTCAGAAATATCTTTAAAACTCCTTAACCCTAGGCCACCTTCAGAAGTAGGTCTACATACTTTACTCCATTTAACCCAGTGATATTTATTTTTGCCATTAGCATTACCCCAGAGGAAATTTGCTATTATTTGATCTATTTTTTTGATAACCAATTTTGGAGGATTCATAGCTGCCATAGTATAAATAGGAATAGTTTGGAGTACATGTTTGGCAAGTAGTAATTTTCCCCCCATGGTTAAGTACTGAGTTTTCCACCCTGAGAGCTTGCTTCTTACCTTTAAGATAAGTTCATGGTATAGCAGACACTTTTTATGGCCAGAGTAAAGCTTGCACCCTAGATAGATAAAAGGAGGCTTTTTGACTGCAATGTTCAATATCTTACTGACTGCTTCTTTCTGCTTGTCTGTAACTCCCTTAGAGATGTACATAAAGCTTTTCTCTCTATTAACTTCTTGTCCTGAATCTGTATTATACTGCAGTAGAACCCTTTGAACATGTTTAATAGATTTGGTGTCTGCTCCACTAAAAATAATAATATCATCAGCAAAGGCCAAGTGTGTAATAATAGGAGTCCCTATAGCTGCTTTAAAAGATTTCCAGCTCTTCCTGCTAATTAGTTGGTTGAGATTTCTGGTTAAAACTTCTGAACATAGAATAAAAAGACTTGAGGATAATGGATCTCCTTGTCTTAATCCATTAGTAGGCTTGAAATAGCCTGTAGGAGCACCATTTACCAAAATAGAAATGCCATTATCAGAAATAATTCTCCATATTCTATCTATCCAAATTTCTGAAAAACCCATTTTTCTAAGAACACTAACAATAAAGTGCCAGGAAATCTTGTCATAAGATTTTTTCATATCCAATTTCAAAGCTACTTTATTACCACTGTTCTTTTTGTTAAGAGTAGAGATAAATTCTTGAGATAGAAAAATGTTATCTATAATATCTCTATTTTTAACAAAACCACTTTGGTTCTCTGAAATAATATTAGGCAAAACAAAGGACAGCCTGGTAGACATAATTTTAGAAATGACTTTGTTACAAAAGGTACATAAACTAATAGGTCTGAAGTCTGAATACTTATATGCATTAGCCTTCTTAGGAATTAGAACAATAAGCGTAGAAGTCATTGCATTGGGAATTTCATGTCCAGCAAAGAATTGTTGTACTGCTTTTAATAAATCCACTCCAATAATGTCCCAACTGTGTGTAAAGAAGAAACCATTAAACCCATCCAAACCAGGAGCACTACTTTTCTTCAAATCCCACACTGCTGTCTTGACTTCTTCTAGAGTAATTTCTTTGATTAATTCTTGATTTTCTCCATCTGTAACACACTTTGGAATAATATCTCGAGAACTGTACTTAAAGCCACAATTATTATTAGTTGCTAAAAGCTTTTGAAAGTACTTTTGGCTTCTTGTTGAATGTCTTCTTTTGCCATTAATTCTTGCCCATTATCATCAATAATACAATGAATAGTACTTTTTCTCCTTCTTTTTTTAACTACACCATGATAAAATTTGGTATTAGCATCACCTTCAAGCACCCATCTTAAGTTTGCCTTTTGTTTCCAGAATTCTTCTTCTATTGTGAGCTTGTAATTAAGCTCAGCTTTTAACTTGCTAAGTTCACTTCTTTTCTCAGGGGATGGATCATTCTCAAAGTGTTGTTCTGCACCCAGAACCAGGTCTTCTGCATCAATTACTTGCTGAAAAATGTTACCAAAGGTAACTCTGCTCCATTTAGATAGTATTTGCCTGAGTCTTTTTAAATTTTGTACCAAGGAAAACAAAGCATTACCATCTATATGAAGCACCCAATTATCTGATAAAAGCTTCTTAAACTCATGATGTGTTAACCAAAATTTCTGAAATATGAATCTTCTGATATTATGGTCTCCTTCATTATTAAAGGTAATTAACAAAGGGCTATGATCAGAATTAACTTTAGTTAAATGCTCCAAAGCAATACTATGAAACAGATTTGAGCAATTATCATTCACACAAGCCTTATCAATTCTCTCCATTATCAAATTATCTCCTTCTCTGTTATTCCACCAAGTGAACCTTGAGCCCAGAAAGTTCAATTCATAAACACCACACTTGTCCAAACATTCCAAATAATCATTAGCCCCATTTACATTAATATCCAGGCCCCCTATTTTATCTTCTTCTCTAGAAACAGTATTAAAGTCTCCAACTATTAACCAAGGATCATTAGTCTTAGAGATTTCTAAGAATTGCCACAGCTCTTTTCGTTCTTGTATAGTACACTTAGCATAAACAGCTGTGACCTGAACTGCATAATTCCACATCTTAACTTCAAAATTAATACTTTGACTGCTCTCAGTGCCCACTGTATTTCTAGATCATCATTAAAAAACACCCAGATTTTATTGTCTGCATGATTAATAGCATTATCAAAACCAATTTTTCTCTTATAAAGGTCAATTTTATCTTGCTGCACCATTGGTTCTATACAGATCAATAGCACTATTTTATTAATAAGACATAATTTTTTTATTCTTCTTAATGTAGCTCTATTTCCAATACCTCTCACATTCCATGTTAGGACCTTACTCATTGATTATACTTCTTTCTTTCCTCCACATTAGAGGATGATCTTAGCTGCATTTGTCTATCTTGCTCTTGGCTCTTATTCTTTGCCATATCAGCTTTCTTTTTCTTTTTTGTCTGGCTCTTGGTTAATTGTACTTCCCATTCATTTTTTTCCTCAGACATAGTTTCTATTTCCTGTTCTTCTCCTTGCTCTTTACCACCTCTTGTATCCTCAGTATCACCATTTGGGCTTGTATCTACAATTTCAGTAACCACAAAACTACTATTTATAGAACTGTAATCTTGGTAAGACACTATAGCTAGTATCCCCTTTTCTTCATTCACATTCCCTTTAGTAACACCTATAGATTCTTTATTTATTTTATCACCATTGTCTTCTTGTCTGTTTAGATCCAGTTTATCACATATAATCTCCTCATCCACTTTTTCATCCCTTTCTTCCTCATCTTCTATATGAACTATGACTGCTTCTTGTTTCTTCTTTTCAGGAGGACTCTTTGCACTATCCCTAGTCTCCACTGCTGTGCTTGGTTGCTGTTGATTGTGAAATTTAGCTCTGTAAACCCACTCTTATGTAGTCTCTTTTTTCTCAGTTATTTCCTTATTTGGTTTGTATAATGAGGCCTCTTTTCCTTTATTCTTTTGTTGTTGCTTTGGAATAATTTCCTCTTTTTTATTGTTCTTCTTGTTATCTTGTGGTTGCTCTGTGATTTTGAATTTACAAGCTTCTTCTTTATGACCTTGTTTAAAGCAGAAACTGCAATAGTCAGGTAGATCCTCATATTTACAGTACTGCCAGAAACCCCCATCTTCACCATAGCCAATCCTAACACGCTCATAGAGTTCTGTTTTTAGATCAATTTCAACACAAATACGAGCTAAACTAGGTCTTGTTAGCTTTGACGTAGGTTCGTCAACCCTTAAAGGCACCCCAAAAGCACTTGCTATAGAATATATGCTAGAGGTATTATATAGATGTATAGGCAGTTTTGGCAGATTTATCCATACTGGCACCAATGAATTTTCTATTTCTGGATCAAAGTTATAAGTCCACTTAAAGACTCTCATAGGATAATCTTCTATGTACCAAATTTTTTCCAGCCAGATTCTGGTGAAGTCTTCTTCATGAAAACATCGGATTAAAATATGTTTATGATCCAGTATTCCTATATTGCAGTTAGCTTTTAATTCAAGTTTCCCAAACAGCTTTCTTATGACAGTTATATCTGGTTTTCCATGAGTAAATTTTCCAACTATAGTATATTTAAACGGTTCAGCAAGTTGCTTAATATCTTTCATAGAGAATTGAATTAACGGTTCACCTTTATAAGAACCAACCTCTTTTAATGCTATTTCGGTTTTTTTGGGTGATGCGCTAACTACCGACGCAAAAGATTTCGTAGGAACTGGGTCTGGCGGCATTAGTTGTCTGTTCGATATGCTATCCGGGGAGATTTCGTTAAGCTCTTCCATGTTTTCGGCGGCTAGGGTTTATCACCCTAGTCGTCTCTCTCTCTAGGTTTTATTTTTGTGGATCAGACTTAATTTGGTTTTATTGGTAATTACAAGTGAAAGAATATAAGAAATCATCAACCGATTATGTCCCGTAGTAGTATTTCTAACGTGATTTCTCTGAGTAATATAGACTAGTTTCTTACTTATATCTTTGTATTTGACACACAAGAAATAAATGAGTAATATAGACTAGTTTTGATATGTTAGTTTGGTAGTTTATTTGCTAATGTGAGAATAGTATATATATTTGGTTGGAATAAAAGTTTCCTACGTTTAAGTGAATTTATTTTTTGTTTATTTCCTACTTATTGGTTGGTGATTGGCGCAATTTTTATAATCTTTTCCAATCTATAATCAACAAAGTTCTAGTACATACATTTTTTGGCCAAACCGTAAAATAAAAATTAATAATGTTCTAGAATTTTGAAACCACAATGTTTTTGAGCTTTTTGATCGATCAACATGCACTACTCTCACGCCTCGAATTTACAAAAATCCGGTGGCGCGATTAAAATAAAAATATAAAGGAAAATGCTGAAAAGAACAAACTTTCAACAAACGTTGCTCAGACATATATTACACAAAACAGTACAATAAGAGTACATTTGCCACAAAAATATACATAATATACATCATCTAAAATACAGTACAACAAACTAACTCGGCCTCGAGTCCCTATACTACGTCTGCAACCCAAAATACTGCAACCCAAAACACTACTCTTCGCCTACGACCATGAGCTCAAACTGCTCAGAAACCTTTAAATCTGATTCTCCGCCTATAAAGGAAATACAACAAAAAAGAGGCGGGAAACCACCAAGCAAATAGTGAGTTAACTAAACTCGCTAAATAAATGTTTACGCTAAAACAATATAAAATAATACAAAAGTACAAAATATATTATTTTATTCTTTTATAAAATGATTAATCTTGTTATTTATCTACCACCACGCCACTTTTGAACCCCGGTTACTTACGTCAAGTGGCGTGACTCAACATACGACTCACATGTGTATAAAGTCGGAATCACATAGGGTGTCGAAACACTGCTCAGATCCATGTAGGGTGTCGGATCAGTACTCTCATATCAACGTATGGAATCAACTACTCATGAAATCCATACGCCGACATTAACACATAAGGAATCAACTACTCATGATATCCATACGCTTGGTTACTGTTCGTGGATACTACCAATTGGCACATGGTCCGTAAAATAAATGTAAAATACCGACCACAACAACAACCGACTGACAACCACCACCTCTACCTCCAACCACACTTCAGAATCCTCATTTTAGCTCATTTTAAAGCATAAACAATGAACAATAAAATGTTTACACACTTCAAAACCATAAATAGAGTAATTACTCAACAATAATTGGCAACAGTACTACAATTTATTCAAAAATCCAACTTGAATAGCATAACAAAGTAATGATATTAACTGCGGGGCACCTTCAGGCCTATCGAGTACATCTAGTTTAACAACAAGCTGGTGTAGAGTAATAATCCATTAACAAAAAACAGCAATGGAGCAATTTCAGCTTTGTATAAACAAATAACAAGTTTTGTGATACTACTATTTGCCCTCGAGATTCAATTCTCAAATTAAAATACAATACCGACTTTAGGCGAAAGGCCACAAAAAGTTGAAACCAAATTGAATAATCTCAACTTCAGTAAACTAATAACATATTAGAAATTAAACTATTAATTAACATATAAAAAAATAGTGGTAAAAACAGAATAAGTCGAACATATATATAAAGCGTAATCACGCATATAGCAGCCTAGTAAACCCCCCCTATTTAGTACCAAAATGGTAACTCGATTGACGTTAAGAAAGGCTACAGTAGATTGAGACGAACGAGCATCAAAAGAGATGAAATGCAAACGAGTTTAGCCTTAAAATTCAGCTTAAACCTGCGATGACCAAGCTACAAGAAAACGATAGAAATTGGTTACTGAAAAGCGAATTTCAGCCTTTAAAAAAGTTCATAACAGAACTGAAAAGGGGACAAAAACCAGTAGATATATAGCTCAAACTACTCCCCCGTGCGTTAAAAACGGATTAACGAGTCGAAATAAAATAGGGTTTATGTGAATGAGGTGTAATTGGTTTCTCTTGTAGATATACATATATTTATATATCAAATATTATAATATATATTTATAAATATTCAGGGTGTTACAACTACTATTCGGATTTTACCAGTGTTTTAAATAGCGTTATCGCTATCGTAGCGTTTTGTCGAGAGAAACGCTAAAAGCGCTAATAGCGTTGCTATGTAGCGCTTTGCGGTGTATTTTTTTTTTCCTAAATATGCACTAAACTTTAGAATATATAACAAAAAAAAATGTACAGTTATATTAGATAGTAATAAAAAAAAAAAAAAAAAAATTGTTGTTGGTGAGTTTCGAACCTGGGTCTTCTGGAAAACACAGCACTGTCTCAACCATCTGAACTGCAGACACTTTTACGAAAATTACACAATATATATTAATTATTTAGATCCGCTGTTTTTTTTAACTCGCTATTTACGCTTTTGGTCCAGAATTTCGCGCTTTTTGCGCTTTTGGTCCCCTATAGCGCGATTTTAGCTCAATTCCACCCAAAATCGTGATTTTTCATTGCGTTTTTTACCAAAAAAGCGCTATTTCGTGCTACGTAGCGCGAATTTTAAAACAGAGGATTTTACCAATGATCAACATGCAATTTTACACGAGATTTGCTAACATAAAGCGCATAAAAGAAAGATTGAAAGCAAGGCCAAATAATAAACATACTACTATTCACTTAAATTTATGAAAATTAAGTTTAAAACCAAATAAATATATCCTTCTTGTGGGATTGATTATTATTAACTGGTTACATGTTACAAAACTAGATTTTATCTATGCAGGTGCAAAAGCAAATAAAACAAAATTGGTCATCTATATTCTTCCGCCACTGGTCGTTATTAGTATCATAATATTTGTTGGCTTCATAATGAAGAAGAAGAACATGAAGAAATCTACACAAGAAGTTGAAAGTAAGCAACTTAATTTATATGGATTATTTTACTTCATAGAATTTTTAACTTAGGTTTTAAAAAATTGGTTGAAAAGCCAAGTGTAAATGTTGACTATGTGCTTGTTTAGTTCTTGCAGTATTTAGGCAAATAGTTTAACTTTTACACTGACAAAATGTTTAATCTGTCTAGTTCCTCATGTTGTTTTGTATGTCTTGAAGTTGTTGGGAAACTAAGTGATGAAGAAGAAAGTATATTTGAGCCTGGTATAGAGACCGAAGAAACACTCAAATATGAGTTTGATACAGTAAGAGCTGCAACTGACAATTTCTCCGAAGCTAAATTGCTTGGACAAGGTGGATTTGGTGCTGTATACAAGGTGCTAACTATATTTCTTGCAACTTTTGCTTTTAGAAAGTACCTTTTAAACTAAATAATCATCAGAATGTAATTAGAGGGTGCACATTTATTCTGATTACATTCATCAGTGGTTTTTCAAGTGTATTCGTAATTATTTTTCCATTTTATTTTTTTAAATCAACGTTCTATATTATTTGTAAAATGTCTGTTCAAAAACATCTATAAATAATATAGAACGTTGATTTAAAAAATAAAATCAAAAAATAATTACGAATACACTTAAGAAACTCGATAGCATGATGAAAACCTAATACACGTAACTTGAGGAAACGTGCACCATAATCGGATAGCTGACATACTTTCTTTTTCTTTTCTTGTATTCGTTCAAAAAAGAAAAATTGCCTAATTTTCTGAATACATCTTTAACTTGAAAAAGAGTTCTAACCGATCTTGACCTATCAAGGAACAACTTTGATGTGTAATTGAAATTTTATCTCTTAAATCCTCTGAGATGACATATGTTCTCTAGTAAGTCTTACAATTTGAAGAACTTGGAAAAATATAACTTATACAGTTAGGGATGCTAAGTGAATTTTTAATAATATTAGAAGCTTCTTTCTTGTGATATCTGTAATTTAGGGGAGGTTTGAAAACGGAGAAGAAATAGCGGTTAAAAGACTTTCTGAAACTTCTGGACAAGGAGAAGTAGAGTTCAAAAATGAGGTTACACTTCTGGCCAAGCTTCAACATCGAAACTTGGTAAGACTCCTCGGTTTTTGCTTGAAGAAAAAAGAAAGACTTCTAATCTACGAATTTGTGGCCAACTCAAGCCTCGACAACTACATTTTCGGTAAGACTGTAATAATTCATTTATCTAAACAGTCATCTGATAAAAAGAATTCGTACTGGGGAGAAGGGTGATAATATATATAACAGTGTACGTTGCCATAAGGAGTAGGTTTTGATCATTTTCAAAGTGCCATACAATGTTCCTTAAACACAAAATTTGAATAGATAGACATTGTTCATTACTTGTATCTTTTGATATACGGATAGGTCTTATTCTCATGTTAAACTTTTTCAATCAGACCCTATCAAACGCGCAAGCTTAACTTGGGATCAGCTTTACAAAATCATAATAGGCCTTGCTCGAGGCCTACTCTATCTTCATGAAGATTCAAGGCTTCGAATCATTCATCGTGATTTGAAAAGTAGTAATGTTCTGTTGGATAGTGAAATGACACCAAAAATAGCTGATTTTGGGACGGCAAGATTATTTGTAACTGGTGAAACGCAAGGGACGAACAAAATTATCGGAACATAGTAAGTTTCTTTTATCATTTTCATTGACAACTGCGTAAATATTATTGCATGCATAATTGGGAGAACCTGTAAGTTTTTATGTGTACTCTTACTTAATTACTGCAGAAAAAACTATTTAAAAAAAAACCTTTAGAGAAAATGTTAATGTGAACCATTTTTTTATATAAGTTGGTGGGGAATACCCACTATTTCATCGATAATAATGAATGGTCAAAAGGACATTATTACAACATAAATCAAATTAAAAAACAATAAAAAAAACTTAGAAGAATTAATATTAGTGTTAAGGAATAAAATTATCTTCAGTCCTTCTACACATTTCATATTCTTGTTCAAAAAAATTCATGTCTTATGGCAGCATATGTTGATATAGCAATTTCTTTTTACGAAACGTTTGTTCTTTAGAGAGACATCTCATCGATTAAATATATTTAACAATCTTGAATCGCTAAATTGACTTTACTAGAATAGGACAACAGAGGGCCTTAAATATCCAATTAGTAATACTCACAATAAGTGGGGTGCCAAAATACTAATTACCCTGATCTAAACGTTCCTACTAACTATTATGATACAAAAGCACAACCAAACAGCCAATTCAATTCAAATAGATATAGAAAAACTTACCCGTAATAGGATTTACCATTGTAAATTTTCTCTTTACTGTATTTTTGTAAATTTACTCTTAGGCGTTGAGAATTTCAGGCATACATATGGTTTCTTTATTTATCCAGTTATTGATATTATAACTTTTATTAAAATCTCATTGCAGTGGATATATGGCTCCGGAGTATGCAATGCACGGCCTATTTTCAGTCAAATCAGATGTCTTTAGCTTTGGCGTATTACTTCTGGAAATCATATGTGGTCGAAAAAATACCTTCTTTCGTATTGAAAATAATGTTGAAGACCTACTAAGCTACGTAAGTTAGGTTTAAAAAAAGCTACGCAAGTTCATAAATACATCATGGATTTTCATTCATCCTGACTTCTTAATGATTTGAATAAGTTTCAACTTACGTAACTTTCCAGGCATGGAAGAATTGGCAAGAAGGAACAATAATAAATCTTCTCGATTCAGCTCTAAGATCGGAAATAAGTTCTACACGTGAAATCACGAGATGCATTCACATCGGCTTACTCTGCGCACAAGAAGACGAGACACAAAGGCCAACTATGGGCTCAGTTTTCAACTTGCTAAATAATCTATCAATAGCTCTCCCACTCCCATTAAAACCAGCATTCTTTCAACAACTTAACATCAATCAAGGGACACCGTTGCTTCAAGACTATGATTCAGGACATAATAGTAACTCAAGCGGATCAAAAAACAAATCCAGTATGTCGTGGTAAACTGGCACAGAGTTACTTCCAAGATGATTTTTTTTTTTTATCTTTTCGAAGATGATCCAGTACGTACCCGGTTGTGTTCGAGCTTTGTTTTTCTTTATTGTATAGCATAACAAATTCTATATTCACTCAATTTGTAATATGTTATTTGTAATTATTTTTTCATTCTGAAGAAATATCTCCTTTTGATATTACTTATAGAAACTATAAGTGGTCGGAGGATTAACTTGTTCCGCACCAAAAAGGGTGTTCGAAACTTCTAAGTTATGCAAGTTCATTAACACACCGTCTATTTTATATTGTTAATGCAGGACATAAAAGTCGAAAAATGTTGGTAAATGATATAAAGAAACTTTCCAGGCTTGGAAGAACTGGCAAGAAGAAACTGTAATCAAATTACTCGATCAACCATTTAAGACAAGTTGTAACCATTTACTCGATCCAGATGCATTCATGATATTGCTTAATTTATTCTGTGCACAACAAGATCTTAATCTAAGACCAGATATGGACACAGTTGAGAACTGACTTTATAACCCTTCCAATGCCATCAAAAGTCGAAACAACCATATTTTCACTCCGAATATGCCATTTCTTGCTTACGATTTTAGAATCCATATTCCTTTACCATTAAAAGGCCTCGTAATGGTATGGATGAATATCTCTTTATAAACCACAGCTCGATTATTATATAGACGATGTGGGATAATTACTACAACACTCCCACTCGCTCGTGGCCCGACATTTCAAGGGTCTTACGAGCGGACATATTAAATGGGTGGAGGTGAGACCAACATCGCTAGGCCCGTTCTGATACCATTTTAGAATTCATATTCTTTTACCATTAAAAAGACCTCGTAATGGTAAGGATGAATATCTCTTTATAAACCACAACTTGATTATTATATAGACGATGTGTGATAATTACTCTAACATACGATGATTCAGAAGATATTAGTACGTAGCTCCAGGGAATCCGAACATAAATCCGTTAAAATTACACAATTAATTGATTGCTGACTAATTTTACACGATGAATGGGTACTAATTGCTAAATATTCGAGACTCTGATAATTATGTCATGGTCATCAGTTGTGTCGATAGGAATTAGAAAATTTCAATATATATTTTTCAGTTTTCACTCAACAAATGAATGCACAATTGAAGCGTCATAAGGCATATAAATGCACACTAATACACCTCATTGAAGTTGATGCATTTGTGCCATTATAAGATGACTTGACCAAGTCTCAAAAGTCTTCTTATGCTTTTGTCACATAATATATATATATAGACCATAAAACAAATCCACTACATCATCAGCTTGACCAAGTCTCGGTCTGGCCGCGGGACTTGCGACTTGGTGAATGTTCCGGTTCCGGTTCCAAAAAAGTCTGAGAGTTTTGAATAATAATAAAACAGTCCCAAAAATTCCAGCAAGCTTGTAACTGATTTAATTAAATGAGAATAATTGTATCATTAATTCAGCAGTTTCGAATACTGAATTAAGTGACCATTATGGCTGAGATTTCAGCTTGACCTATAAATAGGCAGCTCTCCCCCACTCTCTAAATACATATTTTTTACACATTCTGAAACCAGAAAACAACATAATTTTCCATAGCATATTAGAAAGAGAGAGAACCATCCACCAACAGCTCGACCTTGACTAATCGCCAGTTTCCGGCGAGTCATCTGAGACGTTGTACCTTGGAATCGAAGCGCCAACGTAACCAGAAATCTTAAGGTGGTTGGGCGAATATGGGTTAAGGGCAGACTGTTTACAGTTGTCTCGTCTTTTCAATTCTGTCTTTTAATTACCGCATTTCAATTATGTCCTTTATAATTTTGTCTTTTCAATTCTGTAATTTTATTTCAGTATTATAATTTGCTGTACTTAGCTGTAATTTTCAATTATGTTTTTACCTTTCTGTAATTTCTTTAAAGTACTGTTTATAATCTGTAATTCATTTCTGTAATTTAATTATGTAATTAGAATAATTTCAATTCAGTCCTGTAATTTATATTTCAATCAGAACAGTCCGACTTTTAAGTTTATACTTTCTAGTCCGGCAGTTTCTATTTATTGCAATTCAGTACATCAGATTATTAATTGATAATAATCTGAATAACGTTTGCTTTAATTACTATTCAGTACCTACATGCTGTAATCTGTAATTTCAGTTTTCAATTCTGAATTAATAAAGATTACACTGTTTTGTTTATTTCTTTTTAGTCCTTTATTATTGTTTAATTGTTATTTCGTACACGGAAACCAACAATCTTAACCGATATCCAGTTGTTTCTTTCGTGTATTAATTAATACAATTATTTATTTTATAAGGAATAATGCTTTTTTGTTTTAAATTCTAAATCATATTAGAATTCGATTTACCAAGAAAAATTCCAAACAGTTTAATTTTTGTTTTAAGAATCTTGTTGATACCAACCGTATTGGTATTCAATAAGAATCGTTTTAATCCTTTTGATATCAACCGTATTAGTATTCAAAAGGAAACCGTTTGATTTTATTGTTTAAATAAAAATTCTTTTACAAACCCAAATTTCAGTTTTGGTGTTTTGTTTATAGAATTTATTGTACACATATCTCATACGTTTTTTGTGTTGTCGTTTCAGATGACAAACACTTCGCCTATTGAGTTTCCTGTCGGAAGTGAGCATGACCCAGTGGTTGGTGGAAATGTCCATAACACTGGGGACGATGCGAATGTGGGGGCTAACGCCGAGGACGTAGCTGCAGCAGCTGCAGATGTATAATGGCGGATGCTACGGCCAAAGCCGAGGCTGCGGTCGAGGCAGCGGCTACGGCCAAGAGCAAGGCACCGATGTATTCGGATGTGCCTACTTTGCCGATTTCTCATCTGGAGAAACCAAAAAAATTCAGGGGAGACAATAACTTTAAACGTTGGCAGCAAAAGATGCTGTTTTATCTCACCACCCTGAATCTGACCAGGTTTCTTAAGGAGACTGCTCCCGTCCTAAGCGAGGACGATCTGGACGAGCAGTCGTTCTCTGCGGTTGAGGCATGGAGACATGCTGACTACCTATGCAAGAACTATATCTTGTGTGCTCTAGATGACACGATGTTCAGTGTTTTCGAGCCCAAAGCTACTGCAAAGGAGCTGTGGAAAATTCTCGAAAACAAGTACAAAGTGAATAACGCTGGCACAAAGAGATTTGTTGTCACGGACTTTTATGAGTACCGTATGACTGACAGTAGGGGTGTCATGGAGCAAGTTGAGGATCTCCAACTCATTTACCATCGCCTTGAGGCTGAGGGGCTAGTGATTAATGAGCCTTTTCAGGTGGCACTCATAATTGAGAAATTGCCACCATCTTGGAAAGATTTTCAAAACTACCTGAAGCACAAGCGGAAGGAAATGAGGCTGGAGGGGCTCATTGAGAAGCTCAATATCGAGGTGAGCAACCGTTGCTCCATAAGGGGAGTCGGTGGTGCTAACATCTCGATGGCAAAGGACAATATGGTCGAAAGCTCCAACGTCAAAGGGAAACGTTTTGACAACGGAGACAGTGCTGTTGTCGAAAAGAAATTTGCGGGAACCTGATTTGTGTGTAACAGGACCGGCCATCGTGCCGTGGACTGTTATGACAATAAAAGCACTGTTAAGCCCAAGCCCCCCCCCCCCCCCCGAAGAACTTCAAAGGCAAGGGGAAGAGGAAAGCTCCAGCTCAGGCACATCTGGCCGAGGGAGGACGAGATGATGACCACTTCACTGCTGTGGTCTCTGAGGTGAATCTCGTGGGGAGCAACCCCAAAGAGTTGTGGCTGGATACTGACGCCATAAGCCACATCTGCTCTAACCGGTGGGTGTTTAAGACCTACGAGGCGGTAGAGGGAGAAAGCTGCTTCATGGGGAATTCTGCTACTTCCAAGGTGGAAGGAAAATGAACGATGGTGATGAACATGACCTCGGGAAAAGAGCTGAGGTTGACAGGGGTGCTCCATGTTCCGGATATCCGTAAAAAATTGGTATCCGGATCTGTGATGGTGAAGAACGGGTTCAAACTTGTTTTTCAATCTGATAAAATTGTAATCACCAAAAATGGTGTTTATGTAGGCCGTGGCTATATGACCAACGACATGTTTAAGTTAAACGTAGAGACACCTGCTCCCAATAAAGGTGCTAAAGCCGAGGCTAGCACTAGCAATGTAATGACTGTTGTCCAAGAGGCCAATAATAAAAATTCTAATTTTGCTTATTTATTTGAGTCATTTCATTTGTGGCATGGTAGATTAGGTCACGTGAATTATAATTCGTTAACGAAATGAATATCACTAAAAGTAATACCAAATTTTATCTTTAATAAGCAACACAAATGTGAGATATGTGTAGAGGCAAAATTAACGAAATCATCGTTTCAACATGTTGACGAGAAAGTGAACTTCTCGGTCTAATACACACGGATGTATGTGACTTAAAGTTTATACAAACACGAGGAGGGAAAAAGTACTTTATCACCTTTATAGATGATTGTACTAAATACTGTTATGTTTACTTAATGAGAAGTAAAGACGAAGCAGTAGAGAAATTCGCTCTTTATAAGACCGAAGTAGAAAATCAACTCATTAGAAAAATTAAAACATTGAGAAGTGATAGAGGCGGTGAATTTGAATCACCGTTTGAGCAAATATGCGCTGAAAGTGGCATTATACATCAAAGCACAGCCCCATACACTCCCGAGCAAAATGGGGTTGCTGAGCGTAAAAATAGAACGCTAAAGGAAATGATGAATGCTATGCTAATCAGTTCTGGGTTACCCCAGAACATGTGGGGGGAAGCGATACTTTCCGCAAACTATATTTTAAACAAGTTACCACATAAGAAGCGAGATAAGACTCCATATGAATTATAGAAAGGTCATCAACCCAGTTATAAGAACCTGCGGGTTTGGGGTTGTCTCACAAAGGTTCTTGTTCCCACTCCTAAGAGGATGAGAATTGGTCCTAAAACAGTGGACTGTGTGTTCATCGGATATGCACATAATAGTAGTGCATATCGGTTTCTCATACACAAGTCGGAAAATCCCGATGTGCACGTAAATACGTATATGGAAAGTCGAGAGGCCTCTTTTTTTGAAGATATCTTTCCCCGTAAATTACCTCCATCTGTACCAACTCAAGAGTTGAACAGTGAAGGAAATGTGGGGGCAAGTGAACCGACAGAGGAAGAGGAAGAGCCACGGCGTAGCAAAAGGGTAAGGAAGGAAACTTCTTTTGGACCTGATTTTTTAACCTTCATGGTTGAAGGCGAACCGGTGACATATAAATAAGCTATGTCAACACCGGATTCCCAATATTGGGAAGAAGCTATCCAAAATGAGATTGAATCAATCATGCAAAACCACACTTGGGAACTAGTGGATCTTCCGAAAGGATGTAAGCCCCTAGGTCACAAGTGGATCTTCAAGAGGAAGTTAAGGGTTGACGGCACGATTGAAAAATACAAGGCGAGACTTGTAGTAAAAGGCTTCAGGCAAACTGAAGGTGTCGATTATTTTGACACGTATGCTCCTATCTCTAGGAAAATGTCTATCCAAATCGTCATTGCTCTCGTAGCTTTGTTTGATATGGAAATACATCAAATGGATGTCAAGATGGCGTTTCTAAATGGAGAACTGGAAGAAGAAATTTACATGGAACAACCGGAAGGGTTTGTAGTTCCTGGTAAAGAGCACCAAGTGTGCAAACTTGTCAAGTCTCTATATGGACTCAAACAAGCACCAAAGCAATGACACGAGAAGTTTGATAGAATTATGCTATCAAACGGTTTTCGCATTAATGAGTGCGATAAATGTGTCTACACTAAAGGAAGTGGAAGAGACTATGTCGTAGTCTGTCTCTATGTGGATGACATGATTATAATTTGGAGTACTGATAGAATCAGCTCCACAAAGAAAATGTTGTCACAACACTTCGATATGAAGGATCTGGGAATAGTTGATATAATACTTGGTATGAAGATTACCAAAACATCAGAGGGGTATGCCTTGTCACAAAGTCATTATGTTAAACAAGTACTAGACAAGTTTGACAAGGGCAGTAAGGCGATGTCGAGAACCCCGATTGAGTTCAACTATAACCTGAAAAAGAATTTCGGTAAGAGTGTGAATCAATTGGAGTTCTCACGGGTCATAGGCAGTCTCATGTATATAATGAATTGCACTAGACCAGACATAGCTAACTCAGTAAGTAGACTGAGCAGGTACACTAGCAATCTGAATGAGGAACACTGGAAGGCCATCATAAAAATTCTCAGATATATGAGGTTTTCAGCCGATTACGGGTTGCACTATACTAGATATCCAGCGGTACTGGAAGGGTACTCAGATGCCAACTGGATATCAGACTCCAGTAGCACAAGGTCCACGAGTGGATATGTGTTTATAATGGGAGGAGCTACTGTGTCTTGAAGATCCTCCAAACAGACATGTATTGCAAGGTCAACTATGAAATATGAATTCATAGAGTTAGACTTAGCAACCGAGGAGGCAGACTGGGTGAGAAGTCTTTTGGAAGGAATTCCAATGTGGCCAAAACCTGTTCCTGCAATAAGCATGCATTTTGATAGTCAATCAGCTATTGCGCGGGCTTAGGATCATATGTATAATGGAAAGTCTCGACATATACGTCGGAGACATAAATCTGTAAGAGAATTGTTATCCAACGGTGTGGTATCCTTAGATTTCGTGAGATCAAAGGACAACATAGCGGATCCATTAACAAAAGGCTTGACTCAAGTAGGAGTCAAGGCGTCATCGAACGGAATGGGATTAAAGCCCATTAAATTGGTGGCCCCCCCATAGGCAACCCAACCTAAACGGAATCTTTCCTGCTAGGTTCAAAGGGAAACTGAACTGTGAGGGAAACCGAACAAAGCACTCAGGAACCAGTAGTTCCCAGCCCATTTTTAGCGATGACAGAGTGATAGACTTGTACCATTGTAAGGGTGAGCTTGAGGCTCTTAATGATCGAAGTAACTCGACCGTCGAGTACGGTGAGTCAGGACACCTTCGACTTGGAACCACCTATAACGAGTGTGTAAGGTCGGTACCATGTGATGAGCTTGGCCTAAATCACTAAAGCACTCAGTTGAAATTGCCAAGGCAGTCCAGGGCAAATATGGACAACAACTAAATGGCCTAGTACGTGGGTAGAAAGGGCACTGTGCAGGTATCATGTTGGGATACACAAAGCTAAAGGGTTCAAAGCATCTATGCTACCTAATAGCAGTATTCCGGATGAAACCACGCTACGGCAGGTTCAAGGCGCGCGTTACCTGACCTTAGGCAGTGAACTTTTGCGGTTCTCTTGATTTCCATTTAGGGCATGGGCTTTCGAGCCAATTGCATTCATGTGGGGAATTGTTGGAAAAAACCATAAAACATGGTGTTTTCCGAATTGGTCACGAGTCCAAAAGTTTGGTCAAATTCCATGTGAGAAATCTAAAGTTTAGACTCCGTACTCAAATGGTTTGAGTAGCTTGTGTTACAAGCTTCGAAACGGTATATCACATGACCTATTCGGTGAATGGGTGAGAATGGAAATTGGCTCCGAAGTTGGACCATGGAGAGACGAAATCTGGAATTTTGGGAGAGGAAGTGGGAAATCAAATGGATGGGGAAGCCACCCAAATGATTATCCCACATCAAAGAGGAAAAACTATTTTGAATAGTTTATATACATATTCACCACTAGAGAGTGGTAATAGTGTGTAGCCTCATAGGTGTGTGTGTAGGCAAGTGTACCACACACGCGCTCGCTCGCTCGGTCTCGGTCTCGGCTGCGGGACTTGGGATTTGGGACTTGGAGAATGTTCTTTTTCCGGTTCCAAGAAACTCTGAGAGTTTTGAATAATAACAAAACAGTCCCAAAAATTCTAGCAAGCTTGTAACTGATGCAATTAAATGAGAATAATTGCATCATTAATTCAGTAGTTTCGAATACTGAATTAATTAAGTGACCATTATGGCTGAGATTTCAGCTTGGCCTATAAATAGGCAGCTCTCCCCCACTCTCTAAATACATATTTTTTACACATTCTGAAACTAGAAAACAGCATAATTTTCCATAGCATATTAGAAAGAGAGAGAACCACCCACCAACAGCTCGACCTTGACTCGTCGCCAGTTTTCGGCGAGTCATCCGAGACGTTGTACCTTGGGATCGAAGCGCCAATGCAACCAGAAACCTTAAGGTGGTTGGGCGAATATCGGTTAAGGGCAGACTGTTTACAGTCGCCTCGTCTTTTCAATTCTGTCTTTTAATTACTGCATTTCAATTCTATCATTTATAATTTTGTCTTTTCAATTTTGTAACTTTATTTCAGTATTTTAATTTGTTGTACTTAGCTGTAATTTTCAATTCTGTTTTTACCTTTCTTTAATATCTTTAAAGTACTGTTTATATTCTGTAATTCATTTCTGTAATTTAATTCTGTAATTAGAATAGTTTCAATTCAGCCATGTAATTTATATTTCAATCAGAACAGTCTGGCTGTTAAGTTTATACTTTCCAGTCCGGCAGTTTCTATTTATTGCAATTCAGTACATCAGATTATTAATTGATAATAATCTGAATAACGTTTGCTTTAATTACTATTCAGTAACTACATGCTGTAATCTGTAATTTCAGTTTTCAATTCTGAATTAATAAAGATTACACTGGTTTTGTTTATTTCTTTTTAGTCCTTTATTATTGTTTAATTGTTATTTTGTACACGGAAACCAACAATCTTGTGATGTTCACGATGGCTACCGCGGGTATATCTGGGATGGAAACACTAGTACGTCCAAAATAACCGATGATACCGAGTTCCGGAATAACCTCAACATTGTTCTTAGTCCTTTTTCTTCCGATCAAAGAAAAAATATTGAAAAGTATAATTGGTTTGGTCTTTATTATGGCGAGGAGCCGAATGCAGCCTACGCACAAGGTCGCTGCATCGGATATGCAGAGTACAATTGCCTCGGCTGCATCCAAGACGCAGTCTCTCGGTTAAAACAAGACTGTTTACCGGTAGAAATCTCAGCTATCATATGGTTTGGCGATAATTGCATGGCTCAGTACTCAAACCACTACATGTTTGGAATAATCGTGATGCCTGACGATATGTTCACCATCAAGAATGACACCTTCGACGTGCCTTCAGATGCAGGCGCGTTCAATATTTTACGAACGAAGTTGTTCAAAGCACTTTCTGTTAATGCCGCATCCCCAACAGATAGAGCCCAGATGCTTGCCCTAGGTAAATGGAGTGATGGATCGAGTGGCTTAACGATTTACGGTGCTGCACAGTGTTCACCGAACTTACGATCGGACCAATTGTTTGGCTATAGTAGGTCAGAAGTTGGAAGATTACTTTTCTGGGAAAGTAGGAGGCAGCATCGTGGGATCCCAGTTGCAATTACCGATACGATGTTAAACTTTTTGTGGATAAAAGTTTGTTTGTGTTCAGTAACCTGTCACCACCTACACCACCACCACCACTGTCACCACCACAAACTGTAGTACCTGCCTCGCCCTCAATATTAAGTCCACCACCATCGTCTCCGGTGCCATATCCACCATCTACAGGTATGCATATGTAAACAAGCAGGAAAGATTATAGTATTAAATTTGTTCCTCATATCAATGCTGAGCTTGGATGGAAAGTGGTTGAATCTTAGTATCCTAGCTCATGACCAAGTTTCAAATCGTGGCACACACAAAGAGCAAGTTTACAAGGCTATGGATTATAAAAATAAAAAGTCTATAAAATTTACTCAAAAACTAATAAAAGGAAAAAAGCAAGTGTGTTTTAACGAAAAGTGTATTAAGTAAAAAAGAGTTTCTTACAATGTATTAGGAATTTTTTCTCCAGAAAACATTGTTTCCTAGATATTTTTAACATTAGAAATGGTTTAAATTTAGACTTGCTGATCATTTTTTTTTAAACCATCTAAAGATTTGTTCTTTTTTTTTTTTTAAAGAACATATTTTTTATATAAATTTCAATGTGTAACCATGCTACACACTAGCTGTTTTATAAATGATAACCTGTTTTACAATTCCGTATATGTGTGAGAAAAACCATTTATACATATGTCAACTTATAGAAAGTACACATCGCTATATAGATGGATTAAAAAACTCAAACATATGTCCAATTGCAAAATCAGAAAACTCATTAACCACCATAAGAAATCAATAGAAAATAATATCAGGAGAAACTCCAAAACCGCATGACATAGTACGGACTGAGGGGCTCTTGCCTTGCTTGCCATTGTAATATCCATCTCGAGTCTTTGTCGACGCTGATCGTTCTTCTATACATAAGAGTCCATAACTTCTAATAAAAATGCAAAAGCACTTACGGTAATGTTGATACCCTTCTTGATTAACCAGAAGAAGTCCCAATAGCTTGTTTAATAAAAATAAAATAACTTCCAAAACTAAAAGGATTTACCCCTAAAACAAGAGGTTTCCTTTTGATCTAAAATGCAGATAGTTTTAAGATAATTAGGGAAAGTCTGAATATTGAATAAAGTGAAATTATCTCATCTAGCACCAATTTTCGCAAGTCCATTAGCAGCTTGATTTTGTTCACTAAAAATATGAGAAAAAATCAGACAAACTAACTTCATAAAGTCGCAAATATCATTCCAAATTCTTGCATATTTTGGTCAAGGAGAAATAGATTTAGTCTAGCAATTAACCACGAGCTCAGAATCACTCTCAATATTAATATTACTAAAGTTTAAGGAATAAGCTATCAAAAGCCCATTATATAAAGGCATAAGTTCTGCATAAGTGCTAGAGTTGGTACCGTGATTTAAAAAAAAGACAAAAATAATGTTACCTTTGCAGTCTCTCAATATTCCCCCACTACTTGCAACATTACCTCTAATTGCGGAACCATCTATATTCAATTTGAGTCTACCAGAGGGTGGACATTTAACAGAAACCAAAATTGGTCTTTTAGTTCTACAAACAATCAAAGGAATACCAAAACCAGCGAGAGTAATATTATTAAAATCTTTACCAATAACTTTAGGCTTAATAAATGAACTAAGATCTCTTAACCATTTAATCACTTTAATAATAATAAAATCTTCATTCATATTCACACCATCGTACTTATATCTATTGTAACTCAGCCACAATTCCTACCAAATTAAAAATGGCACTAAAGAAGAAATAATACCAAAGTGAGAATTATCACATTTAGAGCACCAATAACTAACAAAAGCTCTCCAACTAATACCATCAAAATTATTAAAACTAAAGGAATTACTGAAAAAAGCTTAACGTAGCTGCTAAATAATAATAATCCAGAACTAGAGAGAGAGACGACTAGGGTGATAAACCCTAGCCGCCGTAAGTATGACCGAAATCGATAAAATCACCCCAGACATCATAGTAAATAGACAGCTCATGCCGCCAGATCCTATCCCTACAAAATCCTTTGCATCGGTGGTTAGCGCAACACCAAAAAAAGATGAAATTCCACTAAAAAAAGTTGGTTCTTATAAAGGTGAACCTTTGATCCAATTCTCTATGAATGATATTAAACAATTAGCTGAACCTATTAAATATACCATAGTTGGGAAGTTTACGCATGGAAAACCAGAATTAGCTGTTATAAGAAAGCTGTTTGGAAAGTTAGAATTAAAAGCTAACTGTAATATAGGTATTCTGGATCATAAACATGTACTTATTCGTTGTTTTCATGAGGAAGATTTCACTAGAATTTGGTTAAAACAAATCTGGTATATAGAAGATTATCCTATGAGGGTGTTTAAGTGGACTTACAACTTCGATCCAGAAATAGAAACCTCATTAGCTCCTGTTTGGATTAATTTACCTAAACTGCCAATACATTTATATAACACATCGAGTATATACTCTATAGCAAGTGCCTTTGGGAAGCCTTTAAGGGTAGACGAGCCTACTTCTAAGCTATCTAGACCTAGTCTAGCTCGTATATGTGTTGAAATAGACCTAAAAACAGAGTTATTTGAACATGTAAGAATAGGCTATGGAGAAGAAGGAGGTTTCTGGCAATATTGCAAGTATGAAGATTTACCAGACTATTGCAGTTTCTGCCACAAACAAGGTCATAAAGAAGACTATTGCAAGTTCAAAAATACTGAGCAAGTCCAGAAAAATAAGAAGGGTAACAAGAAAGTTGAGATTATTACAAAGCAGCAACAAAAGAGTAAAGAAATAGAGGCCAATTTATACAACACTAATAAGGAAGTAAAAGGGAAAAAAGAGAGTACTAAAGAATGGGTATACAGAGCTAAGTTTCATTCTCTACAGCAGCAAAGCACATCAGTAGAAATTGGGGTTAGTAAGAAGATCCCTCCTGAAAATAAGACACAAAGTAAAGAGATTGTTCAAATAGAAGATGAAGAGGAAACAGAAGAAAAAGTTGATGAAGAGATTATATGTGATAAGCCAGAAATTCTAAACACAAAGGAAGATACTAATAAAATTCCAAATAGTTCAACATGTTTTACTGAAAGGAATGAGAGTGAAGAAGTTAAGAAAATGTCTATAGTGCCCTATCTAGACTACAACTCTATAAACAATAGCTTTGTAGTTACTGAAGTTACAGAAAAGAGCCCAAATGGTGATACTGAGAATAACAGAAGAAGGAAAGAAAATGGGGTTGATTTAGAACCAGAATCTATGCTAGAGAAGGAAAAAGAATGGGAAGTTCAATTAACCAAGAGCCAGCTAAAAAAGAAAAAGAAGTCAGAAATGGCAAGGAAAAAGATACAAGAACAAGATATCCAAATGCAGCTAAGATCATCTTCTAATGTGGGGGATAGAAAAAGGTATATTTAATGATTAAGGCCCTAGCATGGAATGTGAGAGGTATTGGGAATGGAGCTACACTAAGAAGAATAAAAAACTATGTCTTGTTAATAAAATAGTCCTATTGATTTGTATAGAACCTATGGTACATAATGACAAAGTGGAGTTTTATAAGAGAAAAATAGGGTTTGATAACGTGCTTATTCATAAAGAAAATAAAATCTGGGTCTTTTCTAATGATGATTTAGAGATAAATGTGGTCAATGAAGGATGCCAGTGTATCAATTTTGAGGTTAAGTTATGGAATACTGCTATTCAAATCTCAGTTGTCTATGCTAAATGTACAGTTCAAGAAATGAGGGATTTGTGGCAATTTTTGGAAAATTCTAAGACAGCTAACCCTTGGTTAATAGTGGGAGATTTCAACACTGTCTCTAAAGCAGAGGATAAAATAGAAGGTTTGGATATAAATGTAAATGGAGCTAATGACTATTTGGACTGTTTAGACAAGTGTGGGGTCTATGAGTTAAATTTTTTGGGTTCAAGGTTCACTTGGTGGAATAAAAGAGAAGGGGATAATTTGATAATGGAGAGAATTGATAAGGTCTGTGTAAATGATAATTGTTCTAATATGTTTCATAGTATTACTCTGGAACATCTTTCTAAAGTTAATTCTGATCATAGTCCCTTATTAATCTCTTTTACTATTGAAGGAGATTATAACATCAGAAGATTCATTTTCCAAAAGTTTTGGGTAACACATTTTGAGTTTAAGAAGTTAATAACAGAAAGCTGGGTGCATCATAAGGAAGGCAATGCTTTGTCTTCTTTGGTACAAAATTTAAAAAGAATCAGGAAAACATTATCAAAATGGAGCAAAGTTACCTTTGGCAACATCTTCCAGCAAGTGATTGATGCAGAAGACTTGGTTAAGGGTGCAGAACAGCTTTTTGAGTCTGATCCATCTCCTGAAAAAAGAAGTGAATTAAGCAGATTAAAAGCAGAGCTAAATTATAAGCTTAAAATAGAAGAAGAATTCTGGAAACAAAAGGCAAATTTAAGGTGGGTTCTAGAAGGTGATGCTAATACCAAGTTTTATTACAGTGTGGTTAAAAAAAGAAGGAGGAAGAGTACTATTTCCAGCATTATTGATGATAATGGGCAAGAATTAACAACAAAAGAAGACATCCAAAATGAGGCCATAAATTATTTTCAAAGGCTTCTAACAGCCACTAATACAACTGATTTCCAATACAATTCTTTGGATATTATACCAAAGTGTGTTACATATGAAGAAAATGAAGATTTAATAAGGGAAATTACTCTAGAGGAAGTCAAAACAACTGTGTGGGATCTGAAGAAAAGCAGTGCTCCTGGTATTGATGGTTTTAATGGTTTTTTCTTTACACACAATTGGGATATTATTGGAGGAGATCTACTTAAAGCAGTACAGCAGTTCTCTGCTGGTCAAGAAATACCTAATGCAATGTCTTCTACTCTTATTGTTCTAATTCCAAAGAAGACTAATGCAGATAAGTATTCAGATTTCAGACCTATCAGTTTATGTACTTTTTGTAACAAAGTTATTTCTAAAATTATGGTAACTAGACTGTCTAACGTGTTGCCTAATATTATCTCTGAGAACCAAAGTGGCTTTGTTAAAAATAGAGATATTATAGACAACATTCTACTTTCTCAAGAATTTATCTCTACTCTCAATAAGAAGAACAGTGGTAATAATATAGCTTTGAAATTGGATATGAAAAAAGCTTATGACAAGATTTCATGGCATTATATTGTTAGTGTTCTTAGAAAAATGGGATTTTCAGAAATATGGATTGATAGAATATGGAGAATTATTTCTGATAATGGTATATCTATACTGGTTAATGGTGCACCTACAGGGTACTTTAAGCCCACAAATGGCTTAAGACAAGGAGACCCACTATCCTCAAGTCTTTTTATTATATGCTCAGAAGTTCTCTCCAGAAATCTCAATCATTTAACTAGCAAGAGGAGTTGGAAGTCTTTTAAAGCAGCTATTGGAACTCCTATTATCACACACTTGGCTTTTGCTGATGATATAATAATTTTCAGTGGAGCAGACACTAATTCTATTAAACATATTCAAAGGGTTTTACAGCAGTATAATACAGACTCAGGGCAAGAAGTTAATAAAGAGAAGAGCTTTATGTATATCTCTAAGGGGGTTACAGACAAGCAGAAGGAAGCAGTAAGCAAGATTATGAATATTGCTGTTAAAAAGCCTTCTTTTACTTATTTGGGGTGTAAGTTGTATTCTGGTCATAAAAAATGTATACTATTCCATGAACTTATTCTCAAAGTAAGAATCAAACTCTCAGGTTAGAAAACTCAGTATTTAACTATGGGTGGTAAATTGTTACTTGCTAAACATGTGCCTCAAACTATTCCTATTTATACTATGGCAGCTATGAATCCTCCAAGAAAAGATAGATCAAATAATAGCAAACTTTATTTGGGGAAATTCTAATGGGAAGAATAAATATCATTGGGTCAAATGGAATAAAATCTGTAGACCTACTTCTGAAGGTGGATTAGGGCTGAGAAGTTTTGCAGATATTTCTGAAGCTTTTGCTCTCAAACTTTGGTGGAAGTTTAGAACTAAAAATACTTTATGGTCTCAGTATATGAGGGAAAAATATTGCAAAAAGAAGCATCCTAATGAAATTAGTGCTATTAAAGGTTCTAATACATGGTATAGAATGCTGCAAGTTAGGGAGGTGGCAGAAAAAGCCATTCTCTGGTTGATTGGAAAAGGGAATATATCAGTCAACCTAGATAATTGGGTTGGTAATGGTCCTTTAAAGGATCAATATATTGATAATAAGATGCTTATGTCTCAGTTCTTGCTTAATGATGGGTGGAACTATGAAGCTATTGATGAAATTATTCCTATATCTAAGCAAGGTCTGTTTAGTCAAAATTTATTATATCAGGGGAAAGAATTGGATCAAGCTATTTGGATGGAAGACACTAATGGGGAGTTTACATTTAAATCTGCCTGGAATATTATGAGAAAGAAAAGTGCAAAAAACTGGCTCTATGATATGTTATGGGATAGAATAATACCTTTGAAGATCTCCTGTTTTGCATGGAAGTGTTTCAATGCTGCTGTGCCAGTGGATCTTGCTATCAAAAGAATTGGAATTCAAATAGCCTCCAGCTGTGAATGCTGTAGGAAATATGAAGAAAGCTTAGAGCATCTGTTATGTTCTAGTGTTATTGCTCAAGAAGTTTGGCAGTATTTTGCTCAGTATTTGGGAGTAAATCAAAATGTTTTGTCACTAAGGGGGAGATTTAGTTCTTGGTGGTCACATGAGGAAAAAAGAGGAAATTTTCCAGTAAAAAAGATTATCAAGGTACTCCCTGTGTTCATTATTTGGTACATTTGGAAAGCTCGCTGTGGTAGCAAGTTTGATAATATAAATATGAATGCACAGAATATCATCATGGCTATTATTCTTTCAATCCAGAATTTTTCTCATAGTGACAAAAGATTTCCAAAAAGGTGGATTTGGAATGAATTAAATTTGTTACAAACAGTGAAGACTGGAAAAAAAGCTAGGGTTATAAAGTGGGAAAACCCACCAACTGGTTTCATGAAATTAAATACAGATGGTTGTTTTAAAAGTTCAAGCAATTACAGTGGTGTAGGTGGTGTATTAAGAGATCATCAAGGTAAATTCATTCAAGGCTTCTATAGCAAAATCAACAGTAATTCACGGATGGAAGCAGAAGCTAGAGCTATACTACAGGGTCTAACTGTGGTAAATAGGACAAATATTATTATAGAAAGTGACTGTTTAAATCTAATTAACATCTTGTCTGAAAAAAGCAAAAGTCCATGGAAGATGAAATTATTGGTACATAATATAAAGGAAAAGATGAAAAAGGGTACTTATCTATTGAATCATGTGGAAAGAGAGGCAAATTCTGGCGCTGATCTGTTGGCTAATCTGGGTATCAATAATCCATTTATTTCAGAAGATATAGAGGAGTTTCCCAGTAGATTTAGGAATATTATGAAGCTAGAGGCGAGAGGTATTCCTTACCTGAGACTGCGAAATGAAGATGAAGCATGAGTTTTCTCTCTCTTCTTCGTTAATGGAGTTAGATGAGAATGAGAAGAAGAAGACCAGTCCAAGCGGTGATATATGGTCAATGACACAATTGGTCCCCCGAATATTGAAGAATTATTTCCATAAATTAGGATTAAATCTAAGAGTATTAATTTTGTTCTATCAAGCCCTGTATATTTTAAGTTTGTTCAAATTGATACTTTGTTTTTTGTTTTGTGTGGTTTTTCATCCACTTTTTATTATCTAATAAATAAAAGAGTGGGTTTTCCCCACTATTAATATAAAGGAATTACTGAAAAAGTTCCATATCTTTTTACTAACCTCACTTTGTCCCATTAGATGATCGATAGAGTCTTCCTGATATTTTAAACAACATGAACATTTCGAATCTAAAGAAATACTTAGCCATAGAAAAATTATTATTCTTCTCCCTAACATAATTATAAGCGACTTTAACAGAAAAAATTCCATTAAGAGTAAGAAGGAAAAACCTAATATCAGTACCTTCTCTAAGATTAATAGAAAGATGGGTAACTCTACTAACCAAGGATTTACCCCCCATTAGCCACTACACCAAAATGCCGTTTTTGGAACAAAAATAACGTGTTCTTATTAAATTCTGAAACGCTTATAAAGAGTGTCTAAAAGTGATGTGGCAATTTATTGGAATGCCATAAAAGTGTTGCTAATTCTAAATTAGGAACACCTTTTCAGCGTTCCAATTTTGGAACACCAACTAAGTGTTCCTATAAAGTCATTATAGTACACTTTAATACCACATTTTCGACACTAAAAAAGGGTGTCTAAATTGGCACAAATACACTACTGCACGGTTCACATGAGCAATGATGCATGTTTCTCGGGTCTTGTTAATTTTCAAAAGAATTGAAAATTAATATCCACGGTTTTATAATTTAACATAAGACCAAATAAAACGTCAAATATAACTTTTAATTAAATTAATCTTGTCCAACATCTTTAAAAAAATGACTAATGTGTCTAAAAGTTCATGACTATCGAATCACACAAATACGACTATAAATAATCAAAGAAACAAGATTCAAATATTCGTAAGTTAACAACTAAAAAACAATTGAACTTGTAAAATTAAATTAAATCTTGGTAAGCCATCTAAAAGGCGGGCTACGGATCGCCAAGTTTCAACTCTTGCTCCAATATACAAACAATATGCAAATCCTGTGGGGAAAAAACAGGAAAGAGCAAAAATTAATTAAAACTAAATAAAATGCAATAGTCATAACAAGTAATACTTGAAGAATATGTTAGAGCCGGCGTAAAGTTAACGGAAAACAATAGTTATATTAAAGAAAGAAACCAATATCCCTATCAAAGTTATCTAAAGGACTCATTTAGCTTTTTGGTCATGTTATAATATTGATTCTAATTTACTAAAAAAAGACATTCATATAAAAAGAGAGAAAAATAAATTGTTATACACACAAGCTTTTTTTGTAACTATATTATAATCTTGTAGGACTCGACTGGTTTTTGGTTTTTGTGTAATCCTCCAAATTATGTTTAGTTCATAATAAGTTTATGTAAGAGGCTAATTTTTGGTTTTTGTATAGTTCTTCAAATTATGTTCAGTTCATAATAAGTTCGTGTAAGAGACCGTCATTCCGAATCTAAAAAACACAATGGAAAAAAGTGCATGTAAATGACATTTTAAGAGTACATGGTACAAAGCGGGCCAAATTATATAAGAGCTCAATTATATAAGAGTACATGTTATGATTCTCTCACAACTAGAACTAGATCTCTCTTTACAATATTATCTATTTAATATGTGATAATTAAAATACAAGATAGTTGAGAAATATATAGAACACTTAGTGGCTCTTATTACAATTCTTAGTGATGTGGGATAATTAGTGAACATGACCAAAACACATTTGGCTCCACAACTCAACAAGCTCATCTTCAAACATGTCTTCATCGCCATCCTCCGTGTCGGTATCATGGGTAACGTCTTTTTCATCGGAAATTTGGGTTTCTGGATTGTTTTCTTTCCGTATATTGTTAAGTGGTGGTTTGGCGATTGTATTGTCGCGGTGTTGGTGATGGCTGTGTTTGTGGTGGCGACGACATGGTTGGCGGTGACGGTGTGGTTGGCGATTCGGGCCATTGTAGTAGCTTGATTATTATACCGAGGGTGTGTGATGCTTTTTTGATTGATTTCACGGTTGTATCCATTGGTTTTGCAATTGTGGGCATATTTAAACCAGATTCCTATAGAGTCCGTAAAGATTGACCTGCTCTAATACCAGTAATAAACCATTTAGGGTTAGGAAAATTTAGACTAGTAATAGAGAAAAAGTAGACAAGAAATAGAGATATTTAAGCGAGACTCTTTTTAATAAACTGAATCAATATAATGAAAAAGAGAGTTTGAAACAGGCCTCAAAAGGGACAAATAGCGTAATAATAAAATAACCAAAATAAACCGTTCTTATCAAGTGGTCCATTAATTAAAAAGAGCAAGTCCAAAAGGACCAAAGTAATCTAATAAATTGAAATAACCTCTAAACATAAACGAATAACAAATAAGTTTCATTTTGAATAACTCATAGTGAATAACCCTAGCCGCCGAAAGTATGGAAGACTTCGATAAAACCTCCCCAGTTAGCGTACTAAATAAGCAGCTAATGCCGCCAGACCCCACCCTTACGAAATCGTTTGCGTTGGTGGTTAGCGCAACACCTAAAAAAGCAGAAATACCACTAAAATAAGTTGGTTCTTATAAAAGTGAACCCTTAATTCAATTTTCTATGAAAGATATAAAGCAACTTGCTGAACCTTTTAAATATACTATAGTCGGAAAATTTACTCATGGTAAACCAGAGATAGCAGTTATAAGAAAACTGTTTGGAAAGTTAGAGTTAAAAGCTAATTGTAATATAGGAATTCTGGACCACAAACATGTTCTAATTCGCTTCTTTCATGAGGAAGACTTTACTAGAATATGGTTAAAACATATTTGGTATATAGAAGATCATCCTATGAGGGTGTTTAAGTGGACTTATAATTTTGATCCAGAAGTAGAAACCTCATTAGCTCCTGTGTGGATAAATTTGCCAAAACTGCCTATTCACTTATACAACACCTCTAGTATATATTCTATAGCAAGTGCCTTTGGAAAACCTCTTAGGGTTGATGAGCCTACCTCTAAACTAAATAGACCTAGTCTAGCTCGTATCTGTGTTGAAATTGACCTAAAAGCGGAGCTGTTTGAACGTCTAAGAATTGGCTATGGTGAAGAAGGGGGATTCTGGCAGTATTGCAAATATGAAAACTTACCTGACTACTGCAATTTTTGCTCTAAACAAGGTCATAAAGAAAAATAATGTAAGTTCAAAAATACAAAGCTAGCTATGGAAAATAAGATGGGAAATAAGAAAGAAGAAATTATTACAAAGCATCAGCAAAAGAATAGAGAAAAAGAGGCCATATTATACAAACCAAATCAGGACAAAGAGGCCATAACATACAAGCAAACTAAGGAAATAAATGGAAAGAAAGAAAGTACAAAAGAGTGGGTGTACAGAGCCAAATTTCATACTCAGCAGCAGTCAGCAGTAGATATTGGGAATAGTAAAAAGAGTACCCCTGCAAAACAAAAACAAGATACAGTTATAGTTCATATAGAGGATGAAGAGGAAGTTGATGAAGAAATTATATGTGACTGTCCTGAGGTTTCTATCAACAAAGAAAAAATTGCTGATAAAAGTGCTATAGATACTGAAGTTATTTCTGATGGGAACAAAATTGGTGGAGAAGAGAGTATGACTATTGTGTCTTATGAAGATATTAGTGCTATAAATAATAGCTTTGTAGTTACAGAAGTTATAGAAAAGAGTCCAAATGGTAATAAGGAGGAAGAAAGAGTAAGTAAAAAGCAAGTTGAAGATCAAGAGCTAGAAAATATGAATGAAGAATCAAATGAATGGGAAGTTCAACTTACAAAGAGTCAGCAAAAAAAGAAAAAAAAGATAGAAATGGCAAAGAAGAAGAGTCAAGAGAAAGAAAGCTTAATGCAGCTAATATCATCCTCTAATGTGGGGGACATGAAAAGGTATATTTAATGATTAAGCCCCTAGTATGGAATGTGAGAGGTATTGGGAACAGAGCTACTTTAAGAAGAATAAAAAAACTATGTCTTATTAATAATATTGTGCTGCTGATCTGTATAGAACCTATGGTGCAGCAAGATAAAATTAATCTTTATAAGAGGAAAATAGGCTTTGATAATGTGTTTGAACATGAAGAAAATAAAATATGGGTGTTTTCTAATGATGATTTAGAAATTACTATGGGCAATGAAGGTGGTCAGAGCATCAATTTTGAAGTTAAGCTGTGGAATACTACTATTCAAATTACAGCTGTATATGCTAAGTGTACAGTTCAAGAAAGAAATAACTTGTGGAAATTTTTGGAAGACTCTAAAACTAGTAATCCTTGGCTAATAGTTGTGGATTTTAATACTGTTTCTAAAAAAGAAGATAAAATAGGAGGTTTGGCTATTAATGTCAATGGAGCTAATGACTATTTGGAATGCTTGGACAAGTGTGGGGTATATGAACTGAATTTTATGGGATCTAGGTTCACTTGGTGGAATAAAAGGGAAGGTGATAGGTTGATTATGGAGAGAATTGACAAGGTTTGTGTAAATGAAACCTGTTCAGATATGTTTCAAAGTATCTCACTGGAGCATCTTTCTAAAGTTAATTCTGATCATAGCCCATTATTAATTACATTTAACAATGAAGGGGATCATAATATTAGAAGATTTATTTTTCAGAAATTCTGGTTATCTCATCATGAATTTAACATTATTTTATCAGAAAATTGGGTACATCATAAGGAAGGTAATGCTTTGGTTTCTTTGGTGCAAAACTTAAAAAGAATTCGAAATTTTTTATCTAGTTGGAGTAGAGTTACCTTTGGTAACATTTTTCGGAAGGTAATTGATGTTGAGGATTTGGTTCTGGGTGCAGAACAACATTTTGAGGAAGAGCCATCACCTGAAAATAGAAGTGAGCTAAGTAGATTAAAAGCTGATCTAAATTACAGGTTAAAAATAGAGGAAGATTTCTGGAATCAAAAAGCTAACCTAAGATGGGTATTAGAAGGTGATGCAAACACCAAGTTCTATCATGGAGTTGTTAAAAAGAGAAGGAGGAAAAGTATTATTCACTGCATAATTGATGAAAATGGGCAAGAATTAACAGCTAAAGAAGACATACAAAAGGAAGCTATCAATTATTTTCAAACCCTTTTAGCAGCTAATAATACTACTGGCTATAAGTATAACTCTTTGGATATTATATCCAAGTGTGTTACAAAAGAGGAAAATGAATCTTTAATAAGGGAAATTTCTATAGAAGAAGTTAAAACTGCAGTATGGGATTTGAAGAAAAGTAGTGCTTCTGGTATTGATGACTTTTATGGATTATTCTATACTCACTGCTGGGATATTGTTGGTGAAGATGTATTAAAGGCAGTTAAGCAATTTTTTGCTGGTTTTGAGTTACCTAATGCTATGTCTTCTACTCTTATTGATCTAATTCCAAAGAAGGCCAATGCAGATAAGTTTTCTGACTTCAGACCAATAAGTTTGTGTACATTTTGCAATAAAGTTATTTCTAAAATTATGTCTACTAGACTATCTATTGTGCTGCCTAATATTATTTCAGAAAATCAAAGTGGTTTTGTGAAAAATAGGGATATTATAGATAACATTCTTCTTTCTCAAGAATTTATTTCTACTCTCAATAATAAGAACAGTGGGAAGAATATAGCTTTGAAGTTAGATATGAAGAAAGCTTATGACAAGATCTCTTGGCACTTTATTGTTAGTGTTCTTAGAAAATTTGGCTTTTCAGAAATATGGATAGATAGAATTTGGAGAATTATCTCTGATAATGGTATTTCTGTTCTGGTTAATGGTGCTCCTACAGGCTATTTCAAGCCTTCTAATGGGTTAAGGCAAGGGGATCCTCTATCCTCAGGTCTATTTATTCTATGTTCTGAGATATTGACCAGAAATCTTAATCATCTGATGATAAAAAAGAGTTGGAAATCTTTCAAGGCAGCTATAGGAACTCCTATTATTACTCATTTGGCTTTTGCAGATGATATTATAATTTTCAGTGGTGCTGATATTAACTCTATAAATCATATTCAAAAGGTTCTACAGAAGTATAATACAGATTCTGGGCAAGAGGTAAATATAGAGAAGAGCTACATGTATGTTTCTAAAGGGGTTACAGCAAAGCAGAAAGAAACAATATGCAATGTAATGAAAATTGCAGTTAAAAAGCCTCCTTTCACCTATCTAGGGTGTAAATTGTATTCTGGATATAAAAAGTGTCTATTGTATCATGAGCTTATTCTTAAAGTAAGAAGTAAACTTTCAGGGTGGAAAACACAGTTTCTAACTATGGGAGGCAAACTACTACTTGCTATACATGTGCTTCAAACTATTCCTATTTATACTATGGCTGCCATGAATCCTCCAAAACTGGTTATAAGGAAGATAGATCAAATTATAGCAAATTTTCTATGGGGAAACTCTAATGGTAAACATAAACATCACTGGGTAAAATGGAGTAAAGTTTGTAGGCCTACTATTGAGTGTGGTCTAGGTTTGAGGAGTTTTAAAGAAATAACTGAAGCTTTTGCTATTAAACTTTGGTGGAAGTTTAGAACAAAAAATTCTTTATGGGCTCAGTATATGAGAGTAAAGTATTGTAAGAAAAAACATCCAAATGAGATTAGTGTTACTAAAGGCACTAACACTTGGTCTAGAATGATACAGGTCAGGGATGTTGCTGAAAAATTTATTCTTTTGTTGATTGGGTTTGGTAATGTTTCAGTTAATCTAGACAGCTGGGTGGGTAAAGAACCATTCAAGGCTCAAAATATTGATAATAAGTTGATGCTGTCAAGTTTTATTACTAATGGAGAGTGGAATTATGAAGCTATAGCTGCAAGATTCCCTATTTATCAACAAGGTTTGTTTACCCAGAACTTAATCTATAAAAGAAATGAACCAGATCTAGCTATTTGGATGGAAGACATTAATGGTGAATTCTCATTTAAATCTGCTTGGAATATTATGAGACAGAAGTTCTCAAAAAATTGGCTATATGAAATGATTTGGGGGAAAATAATACCTTTGAAAGTTTCCTGTTTTGCATGGAAGTGTATCCATGATGCAGTACCAGTGGATCTTGCAGTTCAAAGACTTGGGGTTCAGTTAGGTTCTAGCTGTGAATGCTGCAGAAAAGAAGAAGAAAGCTTAGAGCACCGATTGAGTACTAGTTTTATTACTAGGGAAGTTTGGAAGTATTTTGCTCAGTTGTTTGGGGTCAAGCAAAATGTTATAACAATAAGAGGGAGATTTATTTCTTGGTGGATTCATGAGAATAAAAGAAGCTATCAACCAGAAAAAAAGATTATAAAGGCTCTACATGTGTTTATTATTTGGTGTATTTGGAAAGTTCGCTGTGCAAGTAAATTTGATAATAGAAGAATGAATGTTCAAAATATTACAATGGAAATTATTAGATCAAGTCAGAGCTATTCACAAATTGATAAAAGCTTCCCAAAAAGGTGGAATTGGGAAGAAATAAGTCTGTTACATTCATTAAGGAATGGTAAAAAAGCTAGGGTTGTTAAGTGGGAAAATCCTCCTAGTGGCTATAGGAAATTGAATACAAATGGTTGTTTTAAAAGCTCCACAAATTCTAGTGGAGTAGGTGGTCTTTTAAGGGATTATCAGGGCAAATTTATGCAAGGCTTCTATGGTAAAATTATTAGCAAATCTGGGATTGAAGCAGAAGCAAAAGCTATACTACAAGGACTCTCTGTGGTGAATCAAACCAAAATTATTATAGAGAGTGACAGTCTACAACTTATCAACATTTTGAATGATAAAAGTAAGTGTCCTTAGGAAATAAAATCACTAATTTATAATATAAAAGAGCAGTTGAAGAAGCTTACTTATCTCTTGAATTATGTGGAAAGAGAGGCGAATTCAGGTGCTGATCTACTGGCGAATCTGGGTTATACATATGATCTAGTAAATTCAGAGAATATTGCTGATTTTTCCATTAAGTTAAGAAAGATATTGATTTTGGAAGAAAAAGATGTTCCTTACATACGCTTGAGAAATGAAGAAGATGGGTGAGCTTGTCTCTCTCTCTATGTCTCAAAGATGGTAATGAACTGACAAATGAAGAGGTGGATCAGATGAAGCGGTGGATTTTTGGTCATTTACAGCTTTGGTCCCCCAACTAAGAAGTGTTTTGCAATATTTAGAGTTTCTTTTTGAAAGTTTTGATTATTTTTTTATTAAGCGTTGTAATTTTGAAGTAGGTCTCAAATGGTTCTCTGTTTTTGTTTTAGTGGGGTTTTTCATCCACTTTTTAATTCAATCAATAAAAAAGTGGGTTTTCCCCACCATTAATTTAAAAAAAAACGAATAATGAATAACAAATAATTAATAATCATCTAATTACATAGTCGCTGGTACGAGAAGGACCGACAGTCGAATCACTGTACTGACCGAGTGTCCCCTACGGTGCACATCACAAACCTATAAAACTATTCTTCTTAACCATGCAGGTGGGAAAGCAAATAAAACACTTATCGCTGTCTATATCCTTGTTCCACTTCATTATAATTAGCATCATTGTGGTCATATTCTTGTTCTTAAGGAAGAAGAAACTCAAGAAGTCTATCACAGAAGTTGAAAGTAAGCAAGTGAATATGATTAATAATTTCCCTTAAGAATTTTATATCATCAATTCTGGAAAAAAAATGGTTATAAATGATGTGTGTATACACCAGTGTTTTAAAAAGGGGAAAATTAGCTGAAGCGTTTTTGCAAGAGCTACACACAAGCATTTTAATGTTCGAATAGCAACAGAGCGTCTGTCGTTCAAACATTTAGTTGTAATGGATATTCAATTTCTCATATTGCTTGTATATATGGTTCTAAGTTGTTGGGAAACTTAGCGACGAAGAGGAAAATATCTTTGAGCCTGCTCTGGTGACCGAAGAAACACTACAATATGATTTTTCTACAATAAGCACTGCAACTGATAACTTCTCGGAAGCTAATATGCTCGGACAAGGTGGATTTGGCGCCGTGTACAAGGTTACAACCTAATCTCTTGTGTTTTTTGCATTCGAATGCCCACATAATATTGAAATTTTCATAGATAAGAGACAGAATGATGAATGGTGATTTTCTCTCTCTTAATTGAAAACTAAAAACATTCGTTATGCATTTTAACTTGGAAAAGGCAGTGTTTTCTGTCTTATAGATTAGGAGAAATATTTGTATTCTACAGAAGAACTCTTGATTGATTCAATGTTTTCCCTTATGCAGTTGTAAAATATTTGTAAAATTGCTTATTTGTCAAGAATTTTCATGTTCTTGTTTTAAACTTAATTTGGTAAAAAGATTCATTTAAATTTGCCAAAAGAAGACCGTATTTGAGGGTTTTAACTTTTAAAACATGTGGTTTCCCACTAATTCAAGTATGAACTAGAACGCATCGATAGTATTTTTTATGAAAGTGACTTTAGTTAATATCACATCACTTTTCTTGTGATCTGTTAAAGGGGAAATTTCGAAATGGGGAAGAGATAGCCGTTAAAAGACTTTCACAAACTTCTAGACAAGGAGAAGTAGAGTTCAAAAATGAAGTAACACTTTTGGCCAATCTTCAACATCGGAACTTGGTAAGACTCCTCGGTTTTTGCTTGAAGAAAAAAGAAAGACTTCTAATCTACGAATTTGTGTCCAACTCCAGCCTCGACAACTACATTTTCGGTAAGACTGTGAGAGTTCATTTATCTAAACAATGATTTGATTAAAAAAATTATACTGTTCACAATTTTAGCTTGTGTAGACGGTGATAGTAACACGTGAACATATAACGGTGTACGTTACCATAAGAAGTAGGTTTTAATCAAATTTAAGGAGCTATATATATACGCAAATAAGATTTTTTTTTGAACAACAAATTTGTTTATCAATTGTATCCTTTGATACATGGATCGGCCTTATATTCTCATGTTATGCATTTTTTAATCAGACCCTGTCACGCCCCAAAATCCAAAAGACACATAAAGGATGGATATCGAGGCATGACCTTTTTAAAAGGAAAGAAAAGTGAAACCTGTTGGTACAAAATTAAAATTTTAAAAGAAAAGACTTGTGAGCTAAAGGAACAAGTAAACAATAAACAAAAGTATTTGCCAAACGCGGCTACAAAAACGAGATAAACTAAACGAATGTAAATTGCCCGTAGGCTACAACCTCAAAATAAAATATAGATGAAAAGAAAGCAAAAGCCCAAACCCATGTGATGCCTTGCTAAAACTCTTAACCATCGCCTCAACCTAAGTTGTACCTGAAATACAAAAATGTAACGGTGAGTCCCACGCACCTAACTAGACGGGACGGGACGGCACCACACACACCGTCACTCCATCTCATAAATGCAAGAACTCACGAATTCTACAACTACGATAAATTACGTATAAAACGAAATATAATGACATTCTACAACTACGATAAATTAAACAAATTAAATAACATCAACACACATCTATAGCATACATGGACCTCTCACGCCACCTACCCCGGTCCGGAAGGTAGGTCATTCCCTATCCCTTCGGCCGTCTTCTGTCCCCGGAATTAGGGAGAGACAGAGACCATTGCAACATAAAAGTAGATTTATAGTGCGCACTTGGACCTCTCACGCCACTCGCCCCAGTCCGTAAGACGAGTCATTCTCTATCCCTTCGGCCGTCATATGTCCCCGGAATTAGGGAGAGACATAGACCATTGCTAACATAAAAGTAAATAGTGCACACTGGGACCTCTCACGCCACCTACCCCGGTCCGTAAGGTAGGTCATTCCCTATCCCCTCGGCCGTCTTCTGTCCCCGGAATTAGGGAGAGACAGAGACCATTGCCACTACAGCTAAAACACAAGGCCTCGGCCAATAATATAAATTCACGCAAATAACACATTCTCATACGGCCTCGGCCAATAATATAAATTCACGCAAATAACACATTCTCATACGGCCTCGGCCAATAATATAAATTCACGCAAATAACACATTCTCATACGTCACGTAACGTAATGCAACATAACACATAGCCATATGTACTAAATTCGCAACTAGCCGACCAACTCCAAACAACGTAATACAACGTAACACATAACCATATGTACTAAATTCGCAACTAGCCGAACAACTCCAATAACGTAATACAACGTAACACATAACCATATGTACTAAATTCGCAACTAGCCGAACAACTCCAATAACGTAATACAACGTAACACATAACCATATGTACTAAATTCGCAACTAGCCGAACAACTCCAATAACGTAAAATCCCATTCGGGCATTTTAACAAACACCTTGTATGCATAAACAACAATTAACCATTATTTCACCATAAATTCATCCAATACCATCAACAACTATATAATCCCATAAACAACTAATAAATCATGCAAACCCATCCATAATCTCGCTAATTCGAAATGATCATATCTAAGACTTCAATCTCCACAATATAAATAATGGAACCAAAACTACAACGAGTAATCCCAATTAACAATTTAGGTACACAATTAATATGAACGGCAAAAACCCCCAATTTATAATAAACACAACAACCAAAACCTAACATACACCCTCGTCTAGTCGCAATGGATAACCCCCGTTACCTAGAGCGTAGAGAATATGCTTCCGGTATGAACCCGCTAATGGTGGTTTCCTTTTCCTCTTCTTCTTCTTCTTCTCTCTCTTTCTCTCTCTTCTTCTCTCTTCTATTTGTTTTACTGATTTTTTTTTTTTGCTTTTGAGAAGTGGCTGAAAAATAGGTTTATAAAAGCTGTTTTGAGATAGTTTGAGGTAACGAACTATTTGGTCCCCAAAGTTCTAATAAGTAACTCCTAATCCAAAAATATAGTTTTACTACTCAAAAATAACAAATCTTTAGAAACAAAACTATTGGGTCCTTTTTATAAGTAAAATTAGTAACAGGTTTTAAAAATAAAGTTTTTCGGAAGAGTTTCGGTTTTTGGCTAAAAATTAGTCGAGTGACCGGTTTTTGGTAAAATTTTGAATAAAACGCTTTTGGATAAATTAAATCATAAATAAAACCATTTATAAAAATACGGGATGTTACAACTAACCCTCCTTAAAAGAATTTCGTCCCGAAATTTCCTATCTAAACAACTATACCCAGAAATGATAAAATTACAATAAGACCATAAGAATGTAAACGCTCAATTCGTGTGATAATTCAAAAATAAAATACACAGGGTTCACAACCCGTAACAACTCCATAATTCAATACATGAATAACATGTAAGAATCTCAAATAAGGTAAATATGCAATATCAAACATAAGGTTTCACGACCCGTAACAACTCCATAATTCAATACATGAACAACATGTAAGAATCTCAAATAAGGTAAACACCTATATGTAATATCAAACATAATAAAGACAACTCAACAACTCCGTAACTCTAGGCGTTACAACCAAAAATAAACTCCAAACTCTAGGCGTTACAACCAAAAATAAACTCCAAACTCTAGGCGTTACAACCCTTTCCCGATAAAGAAATTTCGTCCCGAAATTAGAATGTATCTAAAGAAAAGTACCTAAAGAAAAGTCGAGATTAGGATATTTCCTCTTCATCTCATCCTCACGTTCCCAAGTTGCCTCCTCGGCCCCGTGGTGTTTCCAAACCACCTTTACCAATCTAATCGTTTTTCCTCGAAGTTCCTTCTCTTGCACATCGATAATCCTCATAGGTCCCACTTCGTAGGTCACATCAGCACTAACCTCAATGTCCTCAAAGTCCACCACGTGTGAAGGGTCGTGATGATACTTTTTCAACATCGACACATGGAACACCGGGTGAACCCCCGCCAACTTTGGTGGTAAGTCCAACCGGTAAGCAACTTCTCCAACTCGGTCCACGATCTCAAATGGTCCGATAAATCTCGGGCTCAACTTTCCTTTTGAGCCAAACCTCATAACCCCCTTCCTGGGCGAAACCCGCAAAAATACTTGATCCCCCTTTTCGAACTCCAAAGGTCTCCTCCTCTTATCCGCATAACTCTTTTGCCTACTTCGGGCCGTCTCAAGCCTTTGTCGAATTAACTTAATCTTTTCTGTCGTTTCTTGAACCAATTGCGGTCCTAACATTTCCGCTTCTCCCACCTCGGTCCAACACACCGGAGACCTACACGGCCGCCCATATAAAGCCTCGAAAGGTGCCATGCCAATACTAGCTTGAAAGCTATTATTATATGCAAACTCAACCAAGGGTAGATGGCTCTCCCAGCCTCCCTTGAAGTCATTCACACATGCACGTAACATATCCTCTAACACTTGGATAGTCCGCTCCGATTGTCCATCCGTTTGGGGATGAAACGCCGTACTCATTGTCAACTTGGTTCCTAAGGCATTTTGCAATGCGCCCCAGAACCTCGACACAAACCTCGCGTCTCGATCCGATACTATCGAAATCGGCACCCCATGAAGTCTAACAATTTCCTTAATATACTTCCGTCCCAAAATTTCCACCGAATTTGTCATCTTAATCGCAATGAAGTGTGCGGATTTGGTCAAACGGTCGACCACAACCCACACAGCGTCATTCCCACCTACCGACTTAGGTAAGTTGGTCACAAAATCCATTGCTATCCTTTCCCACTTCCATTCCGCTACCGGTAAGGGTTGGAGCATACCTGCCGGCCTTTGGTGTTCCGCCTTCACTTGTTGGCAAGTTAGGCACTTGCTAACATATGAAGCTACATCTCGTTTCATTCCGGGCCACCAAAATTGTCTCTTCACATCGTGATACATTTTCGTCCCGCCGGGATGAACGGCTAATCGGGAGTGGTGAAACTCCTTTAATACCTCATTCCTCATATTTTCCGTCACGTAAGTCCTTCCCTTAAATCGTAGTCCTCCATCGGTTCCTTTCGTCCAACCATCTAATCCTTCGCTAGAACTCATCTGTTTCTCATAGCTCTCCACTTTCTCGTCCCCATATTGTGCTTCCAGAACCCTACTCACAAGTTCCGGTTGTACCACTATTGTGTACAAGGTCCCCACATCAACATGTCCCAACTCCAAGTCGAACTCGTTCACTTTTCCCATCATCCTCCATTCCTCGATCGCCACATGCGCTAAGGTCGCATGAGACTTTCGACTCAAAGCATCCACCACTACATTGGCCTTTCCCGGATGATAGTGCAAGTCATAGTCGTACTGCTCCAAATATTCCATCCATCGTCGTTGTCGCATATTTAGATCACGTTGGGTAAAAATATGCCCTAAGCTCTTGTGATCCGAGAACACTTTGAACTTTTCCCCGAACAGATAATGTCTCCATATCTTCAACGCATGAACTATTGCCGCTAGCTCTAGGTCATGAGTCGGATAGTTCTTTTCATGAATCCTTAGTTGTCACGAAGCATAAGCGATAACCTTCCCGTCTTGCATCAAGACGCAACCCAAGCCTTCTTTCGAAGCATCGCAATACACTTGATAACCCTTTCCTTGCTCGGGAATAACTAGTACGGGAGAACTAGTCAACCGCTTCTTGAGCTCTAGGAAAGCTTTCTCGCATGGCTCACTCCACATGAACTTCACCCCCTTCTTGGTAAGGTAAGTCATTGGAGTCGCCAACTTAGAGAAATCCTTGACGAACCGTCGATAGTATCCCGCTAATCCCAAGAAACTTCGAATCTCGAACACATTCTTCGGTTGTGCCCATTTCGAAACCGCCTCAACTTTCGTCGTGTCCACCTTGACCCCTTTTTCCGAGATCACATGTCCAAGAAATTTCACCTCATTTAGCCAAAACTCACATTTGCTAAATTTTCCGTAAAGTTGATGCTCTCTCAACGTGAGCAACGCTAAACGGAGATGCTCCTCGTGTTCCTCTCTTGAACTCGAGTAAATCAAGATATCGTCGACGAAGACCACCACAAACTTGTCGAGATACTCCTTAAAGATTCGGTTCATTAACTCCATAAATGCTGCCGGCGCATTAGTTAACCCGAAAGGCATGACCACAAACTCATAGTGACCATACCGGGTCCTAAAGGCCGTTTTCGAAATGTCCTCATCCTTCACCCTCAATTGGTGATAGCCTGATCGCAAGTCGATTTTTGAAAAGAACGTCGCTCCTTTCAGTTGGTCAAACAAATCGTCAATTCGAGGTAGTGGGTACTTATTCTTAATAGTCACCCTATTTAGCTTTCGATAGTCGATGCACCTCCTCATCGATCCATCTTTCTTTTGCACGAATAGGGCCGGTGCCGCCCACGGTGACGTACTCCGCCTAATAAACCCCTTTCCTAGCAGTTCTTCTAACTGCATACTTAACTCTTTCAACTCTGCTGGTGCCAAACGGTACGGGGAAATGGCTATGGGTGCCGTTCCCGGTACCAAGTCGATAGAAAAATCTAAACCTCTTTTTGGTGGTAACCCCGGTAGATCCTTCGGAAACACATCTCTAAAATCGTCCACTACACGTGGCCATATTTCCACTTCCTCATCATTATCCACTATCGAGAGACTAGCCAAAAGACAAGACAGGTTGCCCACAACCCGCTTGGAATAATATGGAATAGAAGAAAGGGTAGCATCCCTTTCCCCACGAAAGAACACCTCATCTCCGGATGAAGTTGTAAGGAAAACCTTTCGTCGAACACCGTCGATGAAAGAATTGAAATGAACCAACCAGTCCATTCCAAGAATCACGTCGAACCCCGACATCTCTATAACAATTAAATCAAATATAAACACGTGGTCTGCGACCACCATCTCACAAGACCGACACACTCGGTCCAACACAACTCGACCCCCAACAGGAGTCTCTACAACAATCGGGTTCTCTAGAACCCCAATTTCTAACAACAAAGACTCAACTAGACTTCTAGATATAAAAGAATGCGAAGCTCCCGTATCGAAAAGAACATGTGCCCAAGACGAGCACACAAGAACCATACCTTGTACATTTGCCGGATCTCCTTGGTTTGGCAATTGTGGCAAGGCATAGAGTCGAGCTTGAATTGGTGGGTTTCCTTGCGGTCCTCGATTTCCCCCATGATTCCCTCGGTTTCCCGGGCCCTGATAGCCTCCTCGGTAGTTCCCACGGTTTCCCCCTCCTTGGTGGTTACCTCTAAACCCTCCCCCTTGGTTCCCAGGTAATTGGTGTGGTGGTACGAATCCTGGTCCTCTTGGTGGTGGTGGTGGCAACCTAGGTTGGTTAAAGGGTCGGTTGGTGTCGATTCTTCCTCGTCCCCCAGGACAAACCCTTGCCGTATGTCCCATTCGGTTGCATGTCCTACATTGGACCCTAGGGCACTCGAATTGTCGATGGTTCGCGTCTCCACAGTGGAAACACGCTCCCCTTATCACGACGTTTGTCGGCGGTGGATTAAAACTCCTCTCTCCTCTTCCCGGTTGTTGAAATCGCGAACTATTCGCCATATCCCAACTCCGCTTCTTCTCTTCCCTCGGAGCATTTCCGGTTTTCGACTTCTCCGAGATTCGCTTGTTATGGAGCAGAGCTCCTTCCACAGCTTGGGCTGATTTTACCAATTCGTTATAGTTGACATGTCGAGCTGATGCCAATTGTAACGAGATGGTCGGATTCAACCCCTTCATGAATCTCCTACATCTTTCTGCACCCCCTATAACCGATTCTGGGGCATACCTCGAGAGTGAGGTAAACTTCAGTTGGTATGCTTGAACGGTCATACCCCCTTGATATAGCTCCTCGAAACGTCTTCTCATTTCGTCCTTATAAGAATCGGGAAGAAACTGTCGATTAAACAATTCGATGAACTCATTCCATTCGAAGTTGCTTATGTCGTATGTATCCACAATTCCCAACCACCACTTCCGTGCTTCACCCTTCAGGTGAAACTGAGCCATATTCATCCTTTGCTCCCCATTTACTATTCCTGCAGCCGATAAATATTTCTCCATTTCATCCACCCATCCCTCAGCTATGGATGGTTCACCTAACCCATCGAAAGTCGGAGCCCCCAATCGGGTGAAGTTAAGCAATCCATTGTTGCTTGAACTCCCAGCTTGTGCATTTTGCACCATCATTTGCACCACCTTTTGAAGGTCGGTCATCACTTGATTAGCATTGACCGTTTCTGGTTCCGGTGCAGAGGTCTCTTCTTCTTCCACATTCACTTCCTCATAAACATTCTCAACCTCTACCTCCGCCTCGGGTTGCTCGGGTAGTAGGGCATTGGTGTTATCTCTTCCCCCACGACCTCTAGTATCCCTTCTTCCTCGAGTTGTTCCCCGTCCCCTTGGAGCTCTTCCTCCTCTTACATTTGCTCCACCTCGGGTAGCCGCACCGCTTGATGGTGATGCGCCCCCGCGTGTAGCTGGTCTCCTTCCACCAGTCCTTGTAGTAATAGCCATTACTACATACATTTAAAACCGACACTTTAGTTGTCTTACTCGACACTACTACTCATACATGTATATTTGTACATGATAAAAGCTCGGTTTACAAATCCATCACTTTATCAACCTTTCTAAGGTTCAAAAACTGATTTTTACGGATTCTCAAGTTCGACGATATAACGCTTCGAATTTTCCAAAGATAGAAAATGAAAATTCCGACATGCCAGAAAGATAGAGCACTGAAAAACGAAGCCAACGGTTCAAACGGAACCAGAATCGGAGTTAAAACGAAGAAGTTATGAGCGTTTGAAGTATAACGAGATGAATAGCAAAATCGCCAGAACACGACCGATCGTTTTGGACAAAACGACCGATCGTTTTGGATCAAGATTCTTCCAGTGAGATCACCAAAAATTCGACCGATCGTTTTGGGAAAACGACCGATCGTTTTTGGTAAAAATTCTTCCAGTGAGTCAGAAAAATTTCGACCGATCGTTTTTACTGCAGAAAATAAAGATTCAAAAACGCAAAATTTCTCAACACTCGTAAAATCCTACATGGCATATATTACCCAAATAAGCCATTTAAGTCCACAAACTCATTACGATCAACATCCATTCACATAAAAATGTACTTTAACAAACAAGTTAATAATATGAAAACGGCTATGTAAAAATCATCCACTTCACAATTCTCGCACTTTAATACATCGTTACTACTTGACATACAACCTACACCTCATATACACTATATCAATTCACACACGCATCCAAACAACACAAAAGTGCGAGGGACAACCCGTCACGATACGTTATCCTAAAGCATCCGAGCGTCCTCGCATACTCTAGAGTTCCACATCGCTAAGACATTCCTTCACACATACCAACGAAAGGTCTATTCACTAGTTTGGCGAGCCGGGATCAACAAGCGTCCTCATTGTCCCCAACTTCCCTCACATGTGAACTTTCCTTTCATCAACTACTACTAAATTCTAGCTACATGACTAAACCTAAATGCAACCCCCCGTTTTAGAAAAAGTTTGAGTTTTGGAAAAAGTTTTGTAAAAATGATACGATGGATCTTGGTCCAATGGTTACCCATCTTCCCGTCGTCCCAAAGTATACAAGAACCTAGTTAGCTCTGATACCAACTTGTCACGCCCCAAAATCCAAAAGACACATAAAGGATGGATATCGAGGCATGACCTTTTTAAAAGGAAAGAAAAGTGAAACCTGTTGGTACAAAATTAAAATTTTAAAAGAAAAGACTTGTGAGCTAAAGGAACAAGTAAACAATAAACAAAAGTATTTGCCAAACGCGGCTACAAAAACGAGATAAACTAAACGAATGTAAATTGCCCGTAGGCTACAACCTCAAAATAAAATATACATGAAAAGAAAGCAAAAGCCCAAACCCATGTGATGCCTTGCTAAAGCTCTTAATCATCGCCTCAACCTAAGTTGTACCTGAAATACAAAAATGTAACGGTGAGTCCCACGCACCTAACTAGACGGGACGGCACCACACACACCGTCACTCCATCTCATAAATGCAAGAACTCACGAATTCTACAACTACGATAAATTACGTATAAAACGAAATATAATGACATTCTACAACTACGATAAATTAAACAAATTAAATAACATCAACACACATCTATAGCATACATGGACCTCTCACGCCACCTACCCCGGTCCGGAAGGTAGGTCATTCCCTATCCCTTCGGCCGTCTTCTGTCCCCGGAATTAGGGAGAGACAGAGACCATTGCAACATAAAAGTAGATTTATAGTGCGCACTTGGACCTCTCACGCCACTCGCCCCAGTCCGTAAGACGAGTCATTCCCTATCCCTTCGGCCGTCATATGTCCCCGGAATTAGGGAGAGACATAGACCATTGCTAACATAAAAGTAAATAGTGCACACTGGGACCTCTCACGCCACCTACCCCGGTCCGTATGGTAGGTCATTCCCTATCCCCTCGGCCGTCTTCTGTCCCCGGAATTAGGGAGAGACAGAGACCATTGCCACTACAGCTAAAACACAAGGCCTCGGCCAATAATATAAATTCACGCAAATAACACATTCTCATACGGCCTCGGCCAATAATATAAATTCACGCAAATAACACATTCTCATACGGCCTCGGCCAATAATATAAATTCACGCAAATAACACATTCTCATACGTCACGTAACGTAATGCAACATAACACATAGCCATATGTACTAAATTCGCAACTAGCCGACCAACTCCAAACAACGTAATACAACGTAACACATAACCATATGTACTAAATTCGCAACTAGCCGAACAACTCTAATAACGTAATACAACGTAACACATAACCATATGTACTAAATTCGCAACTAGCCGAACAACTCCAATAACGTAATACAACGTAACACATAACCATATGTACTAAATTCGCAACTAGCCGAACAACTCCAATAACGTAAAATCCCATTCGGGCATTTTAACAAACACCTTGTATGCATAAACAACAATTAACCATTATTTCACCATAAATTCATCCAATACCATCAACAACTATATAATCCCATAAACAACTAATAAATCATGCAAACCCATCCATAATCTCGCTAATTCGAAATGATCATATCTAAGACTTCAATCTCCACAATATAAATAATGGAACCAAAACTACAACGAGTAATCCCAATTAACAATTTAGGTACACAATTAATATGAACGGCAAAAACCCCCAATTTATAATAAACACAACAACCAAAACCTAACATACACCCTCGTCTAGTCGCAATGGATAACCCCCGTTACCTTAGAGCGTAGAGAAGATGCTTCCGGTATGAACCCGCTAATGGTGGTTTCCTTTTCCTCTTCTTCTTCTTCTTCTCTCTCTTTCTCTCTCTTCTTCTCTCTTCTATTTGTTTTACTGATTTTTTTTTTTTGCTTTTGAGAAGTGGCTGAAAAATAGGTTTATAAAAGCTGTTTTGAGATAGTTTGAGGTAACGAACTATTTGGTCCCCAAAGTTCTAATAAGTAACTCCTAATCCAAAAATATAGTTTTACTACTCAAAAATAACAAATCTTTAGAAACAAAACTATTGGGTCCTTTTTATAAGTAAAATTAGTAACAGGTTTTAAAAATAAAGTTTTTCGGAAGAGTTTCGGTTTTTGGCTAAAAATTAGTCGAGTGACCGGTTTTTGGTAAAATTTTGAATAAAACGCTTTTGGATAAATTAAATCATAAATAAAACCATTTATAAAAATACGGGATGTTACAGACCCTATCAAACGTGCAAACTTGACGTGGGATCGGCTTTACAAAATCATAATAGGCGTTGCTCGAGGCCTACTCTATCTTCATGAAGATTCAAGACTTCGAATTATTCATCGTGATATGAAAAGTAGCAATGTTCTGTTGGACAATGAAATGACACCAAAAATAGCAGATTTTGGGATGGCTAGATTATGCCTGACTGATGAAATACAAGGAAACACAAGCAAAATTGTGGGAACCTAGTAAGTTTTAAATTCTACTCTCACCTAATTACTAGTGAAAAAACTATTTATGGAAACCTTGACAGAAGATGTTAATGTGAACCTCAAAATGTTAGTACGTGTATAATATCGATCACATGCAGGACCCCCATTAATTAAATTATTCAAACTCTAAGTTTAAAAGCTTTTGAGACTTGTTTGGTTAGAATAAGATGCAGATGCAGATGAAAAGGTTAATTTAGAATGAAATGGTCCCATGATTTGATGGAAATCAAAGGATTTATTGTTTGAATGCAACTTATATATGTAAGTTACAAACTTTAATATCCCACATTTATGTGATTGATGACTTGTAACTTATTGCATGGTTTTTTGGTATAAAATTATGTGTAATGATTAATATTAACAAGAACATGAATGAAATAAAATAAAATACATAACATATACAAATTCACATACTCATATATGCATACATATAGAGAGAGCGGCACGTGTGAAAGACGCTGTATTTTAGAAACACAATGTCTTATTCAGCAAGAAACAGAAATGTGACATGACAAATAATGTTTAAGGGTTACTGTAAAAAAGACATCCCGTCTATGGACTTTACTAATTATTTTCGGTATCATTTACATCTTTTCAATGTTACGATATGTTTTTGAATTTAATATATTGTGAGGAAATTAGTTTTTTTATTTATTTCTCATTTTGTATGTAAAAATTATTGTTTTTCGGAGCAACATTCCAACATGATTTACATCTAAGGAACTAGATGTTTGGATTTTATATGAAATAAGTTATTATTTTGAATTGCATAAGCAAATATACGGAAAACTACATTTTGACATTCATAAATATAACCATAGACCAAAAGTGGCAGATATATAATTGCTTTATCGATCATGATAACACTTGTTTAAAACAATTAATAAGGCTTCATTAGTTAAGCTTGGTAATTAGGCTTCATTAAATTCTAGCAATTAGTGTATTTAAAATATCTATATGACACTTGTTTAAAATAATTAATATGGACTTTAATGTTAGTTATGGCATAATTTATAATATAAAGAAACACATACATACATACATACATACATACATACATACATATATATTGTAATAAATAATATATGTTTGTGTGTGTCTATATATAAAAAAAGTTGGTTTTTCCCACCATTAATTTAAAAAAAATAAAAAAAATATACACACACACATATATTAGTAATACTAAATGTAATCATTATATTTTTATTTGAATTTAAGAAAAAAATATATATATATATATATATAATACTAGATGCAATAATGTTTTATTATTTTTAATTAATATTTAAGTTTAGGATAGTATCAACTAAGATTCTATATTTTTATTTGGATTTTATTAGGTTGGATAGTTAGTTTTTAGTTTATCAAATTACACTTTGTATTTTAATTAATTAAAAAAGAAAAATATGAATTATAAGAATTTATTACGTATTTAGGTGATCTTTATTATTTTAACAAGCAGCATTTAATTTAGTGTTTTAAAAAGAAAGATCTTTATTATTTATCCTGTTATTGATATTATAACTTTTATTAAAATCTTATTGCAGTGGATATATGGCTCCCGAGTATGCAATGCATGGCCTATTTTCAATCAAAACAGACGTCTTTAGCTTTGGCGTATTACTTCTGGAAATCGTATGTGGTCGAAGAAATACCTACTTTCGTATTGAAAACAGTGTTGAAGACCTTCTAAGCTACATAAGTTCATTATAAAACATAATCTAATTTGATTTATCATGAACATCTTAATGATTAGAAAAAAGTTTGATCGTACATAATTAACTTTCAAGGCATGGAAGAATTGGGAAGATGGAACAATAACAAAGCTTTAGGATCCAGCTCTAAGATTGGAAACAAGCTCTACACGGGAAATCACGAGATGCATTCACATCGGCTTACTTTGCGCTCAAGAAGATGATACAAAAAGACCGACTATGGCCTCGGTTTTTAACTTGCTAAGCAATCTTTCAATATCTCTTCCGGTCCCTTTAAAACCAGCATTTTTTCAACAACGTAGCATTAATCAAGGGACACCGTTGCTTCAAAACTCTGATTCAGGACTTACCAGTAACTCAAGCGGATCAATAAATAAATCAAGTAGGTCATGGTCAACTAACACAGAAGTATAGCTTTGTGATCAAGCTAGATTACATTTGTAATCCTCCTTATAATATATATAGGTGCCACGTGTAGCGGCCCGGAGACGTAGTCATCGTTGGGTGAACTCCGTTATCAAATTGTGTGTGCGGTTTATATTTCTGTCTTTGTTGAAGCTCGCCTGATTTCCTAACAGATTTGTCTAATGTCTGGACAAATTTTAAGTGAATCTTATCGGCTATTCTGTTTTCAATCGATTGTATGAATTGGAAAGAAGGAACTATAATAAATCTTGGGGATACAGCTCTAAGACCGGAAACAAGCTCCAAACGTGAAATCAGGAGATGTATTCATTCTGATATGGAAAAATATTCATCAGTGTCATCAATATTGTTTTGGTTTTACGATTTCAAGTTACAGTAAATTTGAAGCTAGTTAACCACATTTACGACTAATATAGGTAACTTCCGATCCGTTTGTCAACTTGAAAATGTCTCTTAAGAGCTTTTGTTCACTCTAATATGTCGCGAAAACACTAAAGCAACAAAATACCGCATCTATTTTGTGTAACACCTTAAGAAAAGTTTTGAGGTTCAAGTCTTATAGATTTTATCTTAATAACTACTACATGTAGCTTGTTCCATGACTAAAGAAGGATTTTAGTTAAACATTACAATGATTGTGATAATAAAAATGAGTTTGTTATTTGAGGAAAAAAAAAAGATGTAGTCCACGGAAAGTCGTCTAACATTAATTAATTAGTTATTAACATTAATTAATTAATTAGTTATTAATATTAATTAGTTATTAAAAAGACGAAGGCAATATATATATATACAGTATGCATAAGGACCAACTTGTCTCATGTCTGAACCTCATATATATATATATAGTTATCAATGTACTAGACTACTAGTGTTGCATTAGTTGAATGTCTTTACTTTTTATTAAATGAAATATGCAATTGGGAACCCTAATTATTGGAGAGATACACCAAACTTATTGAAAGCGTGAGGACAAATCATTTCTTATACTCCATCAATTTTGTTTTGGTTTTACCATTCAAGTTACAGTACATTAAATGATAAAAAGATGCTACTTACTATAAAATGATGTACTTGAAAAGCTATCATAAATAAACATTATTTACTAAAAGATATTGGATACTAAGTTGCATAGATATTTTGTTTTTCAGTTTTGGCTTTGTTTTGGTCACAACAAACTCATTTCCATTTTGCTAGCTTTAAAATAAAGTTAACAACATATTTGGTGGTGCAGTTTAGAAGTTGCGTTTTGAATATACAGTAGTTTTCTACTCCATTTTTAGTGATAGTTTTGCTAAAATTTAGTGATAGTTTTGCTAAAATTTAGTTTGTATGATTTTTCACTTCTACTCCATTTACTTTAGATTATAAGAGCTATGAATAAAATGAGTTACAGTTTTCATATTGGCCACGTTTGGTACACCACTCTTCAGCATCATCTTGTGTTGGAGATAGAACCGGAGAAACCATTCCACCTAATCATTTTTTTTTTGTAATTTAACTCATACATTTAGTACACAACATTCAGTCAATTTTAATATTATTTTTAGCCAAGATATTTATATTTGTGTGCTTAGTTACTTTTAAAATAGTTGCGTTTGAAAAGATTAAACGGAATTTTGAAATTTGGGGACAAACGTTAAAACCTGTAGAAATCCTGGTCTTCATCATGCTAGAAGTCCGCTTTTTATATATATTGATCGGAAATGGGATGCTCAGATCTGTAAAGCTGGGTTATGACTATGTATTACTAATGTGAAATAATTTTCATCTTTGAAACTATTTATCACTTTTACGACTACAAATAGCCAGATAGGTAACTTCGGATCATTTTATCAGCCAGAAAATGTCTCTTAAGAGCATTTGCTCACTCTCATATGCCCGAAAACGGTATCTATTTTTTGTAAAACTACGAGTCTATGATAGATGATTAGAGGTTCTAAGTCTGAGTCTAATTTATATGCTTTTGAATGGCAAACCATATGTTTGTCACATTTGTTTTCATTTTGACTTTTATATACCCATGTGTAGTATTTTTTTATCTTAAAAATTACTTATTAATTAGGTAAGTTTGTTCCATGACGTGAAGGATATATGGTTGTAAACTTTGTATATGTGGACAAAAGGGATACAGAATATTACCATAACAAAAGAAGGAAATATCAAATATAATATAATATGTTTCTAAAGATGTAACCCATAATATATTTTCATATCTTTCTATATTTCTAACAATAGTTGATAGTAAAATGAGTTTTTGTTATTTGTAAAAGAAAACCGCCTAATATTAGCAATATTACAGATGTATAAAGTCCAACTTGTAGTACTATTTCATTTATGAGACCAATAGATATTAGTTGAATGTCTTTTACTTTTTATTAAATGAATGCAATTGGTTACACCCTTAATTATACAAGAGATCGCCACCAAACCTATTCAAAGCATGAGGACAATTTTGCTTTTACTCTTATTTGAAGTTTAACGTATACATTGGCACTCATTTCTTATGCAAATATGAAATACATCATACAAATACCCTTACTTTTTCGAAATTTCATAACTTTTGTTTTGGTTTTACGTACCATATAAGTTAACAGTACCTAAATGAATGCTAGCTACTTACTAATAAAATGGTAAGCTTGAAAAGCTATATAAACATAATTCAGTAAAACATTTTGGATACTACAAGTTACATAGATATTTCGGGTTTTGGTTTGGGGTTTGTTTTGGTCACAACTTTCAAACTCGTTTCCATTTTGCTAATTTTAACCTAAATATATTAGTTTTCTTGTTAATCTCAAACTGTGATTGCCAGTTGGACACAAATACTGGCAAATAATTTCTCGTCATCTACCTTGCTTTCTAGTGATAGTTTGCTGAAATAGGTCCCACTTTAAACACAAATTAATGGTGTGTATCATTTCACTTTTCGTCCATTTAGTTTAGATAAGAGCTTTGCAACTGTTTGAACTCTATGAAACTACTGCAAAAATCAAATCTGGATAATTAAGAATTTAAGATGAGTGGCGGTTTTCGATTTCTCTTCATATTCGCCACCTTCGTACGCTACTCTTCAGCATCTTGTGGTGGCGAAGGCGTGTACGTAGGAGATGGCACCGGCCAAACCTTTCTACCTAACAATTCTCCAAAGTTCCAAGGCAACCTCGAACTTGTCCTTAAACAATTACCCACCAAAACTTCAGATATTAGTTCGCATAGTTGGGCTGGTGTATCCTCCGGGGATGACCCCAATGCAGCCTATGCACAAGCCCGTTGTATCGGGTATGTAAACAAACAAACCTGCATCAACTGCATAAAAGAAGCAACCGATGCGATAATAAGCAATTGCTTTAGGGAAGCCTTATCGGCCATCTTATGGCATGACGATTATATTTGTATGGTGCAGTACTCCATTCATGACGTGCTTGGGATAGTACAGATGCCGGATGACATGATTCGAGTCAAGAACAATACTGACAACGTGGATCCACCGTCGAGTGCAAACGCATTCTATGTGGCTCGGTCAAAGCTGTTTGACAAACTTGTTTCAAACACAAAAAATGACAAAATTAAGCTTGCAGTGGGAAAATGGTATGACATATCGAGCAACGAGACTATTTACGGGATCGCACAGTGTTCGTGGGTTCTGACTTCCGAACAGTGTGACACTTGTTTGACAATCGTAAGAAAGAAGTTAAATGATTACTTTGATGGTAAAGTTGGAGGCAGCATTGTGGGTCCAAGCTGCAATTTTCGTTATGAAATTTACAATTTCTTAAATGAAACTACTTTGCGGGTCATTGATTTGTCACCACCATTACCACCACCATCATCATCTACAGGTAATGATTCCTTTGTCAAAAAAATGCATTTTCTATAACCGATTATCGGGTACAATTTGATTTTACTAAATGTATATAGTACCATTTATTAGTATTTATTAAATACCGCATCTACCTGGTTTTGTTAGGAACGGTATCGCTACATAGATTCTATCCATTTATCTGAGACAGGAGACAAAAAGTGTTGGAGATGGACCAATTTATTCAGATCAGTCTTGTCTACGCATTTAGGATTAATGCAACACAATACAAGTTAGATATTTTTCAGACTAATTTTTTTCAACACTTCAACGAATCAGAACGAGAAAATTAGGCATCAATATGCATAAAAGCGACTAATTAGTACACCAGGCTATCGGAATTCACGTGCGCTTGAAAGTTAGAGAAATTTTCCAGTCTTACATTATTACTGTATACTGGTGCTTATTGCAGAAACGTCATACTTCCCCTAAATTTTGAAGTTTAATTAACTTGTATGTTCCTCCAAAAACGTGTCTTATTATATCTAATGATCCTTGAAATATTCTTCCAATAAGTTTGATGACATTAGACACACGGAACAACCTGAAAATTGCTCTAGTATTGAATTTTTTCCGTCGAATAGTGAAAACCTCACACCTTTTAAGTAACAATCCGCTATCCGGATGAATTTATAAAGCTTTCTGCAAGTGCTTTGTTAGGACCAGATTTCTGGTCTAAATATTGTTTATTGTCTATTGGTTTTTACTAAATAAATCCTAACTGTTGTTAAGAACTAAGACAGTATTGACAGGTTTCAAGCAATGTTACAACCTCAGTTACAACCTACTAAGTTAGTAGTATTAGGTTTCAAGTACCAGTTGCAACCTCAGTTACAAGCTGTGTTGACAGGTTTCAAGTAAGTTGCAACCTCAGTTGCAACCACTAGTTCCAACCTGCTGTTAAGCAGAATTCTGTCTTGTTCTATAAATCTGCATAACTATTCTTTAATAATAATTATGTGTTTTAAAGTATGCAGGATATATTCTCATATAATCTTAACATGGTTAATATGCGTATATTGAGAATATCAAAGTGTTAAGGAAAGATGTTTTATAAAAGATATAAAGAGATTAGTTTATAAGGTTATGTTTCCTTTTAATATATATATCTCTATTCTTATGCTTGTCCTTATCACTTGTTTCAATCTTTTGATCCTTATAATATTCAGTAAAGATATGTTTAAAGATTGATTGATATGTGGAGTTAAATGTTTCATATGTTTATGAAAAGATATTATCTTTAAGAGATCATATCTTTATATGTTTCCTTTCAAAGGAAAAGATTAACTCCTACTTTCAAGTGTGTTACTAAACAGGTATTAATCAAAGATGATTAGAGTCAATCCATGCTGAAGAATCTCGTGATACTTGGAGAGATTGAAGCTAATCAACCAAGTCAAAAGCAATCAAAAGATATTGAAGATAGAAGATTGTTTTTACTTGTTTATATACTTAGTAACTTAAGCTTGTAAAGTGTGTGTTCTAAATTATAAAGAACTTATTTTCTAGAGAGAATACACGTGAGCTTCAAAAAGAAAACAATGGTGGGATGCCATTGATTTATATTTGATAGTTATAGAGTAGGAGCAATATAGTGATAGGCAGAAAAAGCTAGAGGGAGTCTAAGTTTTTCATTAAGACTTGAGTCATATATTGTAAGCTTTTTATAATATCATAATCTGGGTAAGTGCCCCGGAGACGTAGCCTAGTTAGGTGAACTCCGTTGTTAAATGTGCGTGTGAATTATTTTCAAGTACATTTAATTTTAAAACAGTTCTGTCCATTAATACACCTGGTTCCAACTACAGTTCCAACCTCACTTGGAACCTTATACACTTGGTTCTAACTGCAGTTCCAACCTCACTTGGAACCTTAATGCAAAACTGCATCTAGAACAGCGGATAGGAATTTCAATTGGTATCAGAGCTTTACACTAGACCTTACTTAGTGTGGATCCTGTGTTCTAGTAAAAATGGACTTAATGAGGGAAGGAAACGCTTTCAACAAACCTCCATTGCTTGAAGGAGGAGTAAACTATGGAGTATGGAAGATCAGAATGAGGTCTTTCATCAAACAGCAGAATGAACATGCATGGAAAACTGTGATGTATGGATGGGAGGCTCCAACTAGCATTGATAGTGAAGGAGAACTGGTTTTTATACCTGAAGACAGATGGTCTGCTGATGAAGACAGAAAATCAAGTGCCAACTCAACAGCCATAAACTTGATTTTTGCTGGTGTAACTCTCAGTGTATTCAGGTATATCTCTCACTGTGAAACTGCCAAAGAGGCATGGGATATTTTGCAAGTTACTTTTGAAGGAACTACCAAAGTAAAAGCTTTCAAACTTCAGCAGTTAACTACTCAATTTGAAAACCTTAGAATGGAGGAAGATGAAAACATTGAACAATTTAATGGTAGAATCTGCCACATTGCTCATCAAGCTGGAACCTTAGGTGAAAAATACAGTGATGCTAAACTTGTTAAGAAAACTCTTAGATCACTTCCAGAAAGGTTTGAAATAAAAGTTACTGCTATTGAAGAATCAACAGACTTAGATAATCTTAAACTTGACGAACTTATAGGAAATCTAAGCACTCATGAGCTGAAATTTTTTAAACCAAAAAGACCAGAAAAGGGAATAGCATTTCAGGCTAAGAAATCTGAACCTAATGTCTGTGATAAAATAAGTGATGAAGAACAGCTAGCTTTCTTTGCTAAAAAGGTTTTCAAAAAATTTTACAAGAGAAAAGAGGATGATACTGGTTCTTCTAAAAACTTTCAGAAAAGGGATAACCAATTTAAGACAGAATCCAGGTTCAATAATAACTCTACTGGTAAGTGGAATTCTAAAGAGAAGGATAACAAAGATTATAAGCCTAAAGAGATTCAGTGTAGAGAATGTAGAGGCTTTGGTCATATTCAGGCTGAGTGTGCTAATACTTTAAAAAGGAACAAAAATGCCTATATATCCACTCATAGTGATAGTGATTCTGAGAGCAACAGTGATGAAGAGGATGAGTCTAATTTTGTTAACTTTATGGGAATAATCACTGAAAAAGAACCTACTTATGAAAGTGACTGTGAACATGTTTCAACTGAAGTTACAACCACTCTTAAAACCTACAGCAGTGATGAGGAAGAACCTTCTGATGAAGACATTTCCCAGCAATATCTTGTTCTTTATGAAAAGTATAAATGTCTGAGTAAACAAACCTTGATCATAAGCAAACTTAATGTTAATCTAAAAGATGAGGTTAAAAGTCTTACTGAGAAGATGAACTTACAACTGGCTGAACTTACTGAAACTAAAAATAAAATAAAACCGATGAATGTTTCTGCTTCAGAAAAATTAGATGACATGCTGTCATATTCTAGAGGTTCTAAAGATATCAGTGGTCTAGGTTACTATGGTGGTAAAAGTACAGGAAAAACTACCTTTATTGAAGCTGTTGCTAGAGCTAAAACTCATAATTTTGACAATAAGGTTAGAAGTTCAGTTGCAACCAGATTTGCAACCAGGAACAAAACTCAAGTTTTTGTAGAGAAGGTTAGAAGCTCAGTTATAACCAAAGTTGCAACCATGAATAAACTGAATAGCTTTAGGTATAAAAATAACTTTAAGATGAAGCTGTGTAATTTCTGCAAGAAACCTGGTCATTCTGAAATCCAGTGTTATTTAAAAAGAAACAGGAAGTATATTTCTCAGAAAACTTGGTTGGCTTCTGTCAATAAAAATCTGAACTGGGTCTGGAAAGTTAAAGAAAAAGCTACCTTAATTGCTAACAACAAAGCTGTCATTAACTCCTTGAATGCTGTTACCTCTAATGATTGGTATTTTGATAGTGGTTGCTCTAAGCACATGACAGGTACTGCAAGTCTCTTAAAAAATGTCACCATTCTCACTGGAAACACTGTTGTGTTTGGAGGTGGAGATACAGGTAAAATTGTTGGTAAAGGTACCTTAAACAAACCTGGAATGCCTGTTATTGAGGATGTTTTTCTTGTAGATGGTCTAAAAGCTAACCTTATAAGTATCAGTCAACTTTGTGATAATAAAATGATTGTTAAATTTGACAAAGAAAGGTGTCTTATTACTAATCTTAACAATGATTTAATCATGACTGGAGTTAGATCAACCAACAGCTGCTATGTGTTTGAAAAAGCTGAAAAAGAATTGCCTCAAAGTAGGTGTAATCAAGCCATTACTAATAATGTGGATATTTGGCATAAAAGGCTTGGGCATGTGAATTACAAAACTCTTGATAAGCTTGTTAAAAATGAATTGATAAGAGGAATTCCTAAACTAAGTGCTAAAACTCAAAGTGTCTGTGGTGACTGTGCTATAGGTAAACAAACCAAAAGTATTCACAAAAGTATAAGTCAAATCTACACTAAGAGAGTCCTAGAGCTTCTTCATATTGACTTGATGGGGCCTATGCAAACTGCTAGTATAGGTGGTAAGAAGTACATTCTGGTAGTTGTTGATGACTTCTCTAGATACTCTTGGGTAGTGTTCTTAAAAGATAAGACTGAAACTTTTGAACTGTTCAAAACTTTGTGCCTAAAACTTCAACTTGAAAAAGGTTCAACCAGTGGTAATATTGCTAGGGTTAGAAGTGATCATGGAACAGAATTTGAGAACAGTAAGTTTAGAGAATTCTGCAACTCCTTAGGTATTAGTCATGAGTTCTCTGCTCCTAAGACTCCACAGCAAAATGGCATAGTTGAAAGGAAAAATAGAACCATTCAGGAAATGGCTAGAGTCATGCTTAACTCTAAGAAACTTGCCAACAGATTTTGGGCTGAAGCTGTTAATACTGCCTGTCATATAGTTAATAGAGTTTATATTACTAAAGGCACTGCCATGACAGCTTATGAAATATGGAAAGGTAGAAAACCCAATGTTAAGTATTTTCAAGTCTTTGGGTGTGTCTGTTACATTCTCAGAGATAGAGAGCATCTTGGTAAATTTGACTCTAAAAGTGATAAATGGATCTTTCTTGGTTATGCTCAAAATAGTAGAGCATTCAGAGTCTTCAATCAAAGAACCAACTGTGTTATGGAATCTTATAATGTGTTATTTGATGACCTAAAAACTGTTGATGAGATTACAGGTGATAATGAATATCCTGAGATTGCAGAAAAAGACAAAGAAGAAACTCAACAAACTAGGAGTCCCATAGTGGTTGGAAGTCCAGTTGCAACTGAAGTTACAACTGAGGTTGGAACTGAGGTTGGAACTGAAGTTGAAACTCAGAATTCAACAGAATCAGAAGAAGATGGATCTGCTATGCCAACAACAAGCAAGCCACGCTATGTAAGGACTCAGAAAAATCACTCTCTTGACAATGTCATAGGAGAAGTTGCTTCAGGTATGAAAACCAGAGGTAAAAGAAATAATGTTGTTCACTTTGCTTGTTATATTTCTCAGTTAGAACCTAAGAATATAAAAGAAGCTTTAGAAGATAGTGAATGGATTATAGCTATGCAAGATGAGTTGCATCAATTTGAGAGAAATGATGTATGGACTTTAGTACCCAGACCTTCTAATAAAAATGTTATAGGGACTAAATGGATTTTTAGAAATAAAAGTGATGAGGATGGAGTTATTATCAGAAATAAAGCTAGGTTGGTAGCTCAGGGTTATACACAAATTGAGGGAATTGATTTTGATGAAACCTTTGCTCCAGTAGCTAGAATTGAATCCATTAGAATGCTACTGTCCCTTGCATGTCTGTATGATTTTAAACTGTTTCAACTTGACATAAAGAGTGCTTTTCTAAATGGTGTGATTAATGAAGAAGTTTATGTCTGTCAACCTAAGGGATTTGAGGATCCTAACTTTCCTGAACATGTCTATTTGTTGAAAAAGGCATTGTATGGCCTAAAACAAGCTCCTAGAGCTTGGTATGATAGATTAACCAAGTACTTGATTGAAAAAGGCTTTAACAGAGGAGGAGTTGATAAAACTTTGTTTACTAAGAAAACCACAAAGGACATAATAATTGCTCAAATCTATGTTGATGACATTGTCTTTGGCTCTACTTCTAATAAAAGGATAGAAGAATTCATTTCTGATATGAAGAATGAATTTGAAATGAGTGGTGGAGGTGAACTAACTTACTTTCTAGGATTGCAAGTTAAACAGAATGAGAAAGGCATTTTTCTGTGCCAAAGTAAGTATGCAGACAATCTTGTTAAAAAGTTTGGTCTGAGTGAGAGTAAAGAGAAGAGAACCTGTAACATCCCGTATTTTTATAAATGGTTTTATTTATGATTTAATTTATCCAAAAGCGTTTTATTCAAAATTTTACCAAAAACCGGTCACTCGACTAATTTTTAGCCAAAAACCGAAACTCTTCCGAAAAGCTTTATTTTTAAAACCTGTTACTAATTTTACTTATAAAAAGGACCCAATAGTTTTGTTTCTAAAGATTTGTTATTTTTGAGTAGTAAAACTATATTTTTGGATTAGGAGTTAATTATTAGAACTTTGGGGACCAAATAGTTCGTTACCTCAGACTTTATCAAAACAGCTTTTATAAACTCTTTTCAGCCACTTTCTACAGATAAGATTCAGTAAACTAGTAAGAAAAAGAGAGAAAGAGTAAGAAGAGAGAAAAGAGAGAAAAGAGAAGAAAGAGAAGAAGAAGAAAGGAAACCACCGTTAGCGGGCTCATACCGGAAGCATCTCCTCTACGCACTAAGGTAACGGGAGTTATCCATTGCGACTAGACGAGGGTGTATGTTAGGTTTTGGTTTTGTGTTTATTATAAATTGGGGGTTTTTGCCGTTTATATTAATTGTGTACCTAAATTGTTAATTGGAATTACTCGTTGTAGTTTTGGTTCCATTATTTATATTGTGGAGATTGAAGTCTTAGATATGATCATTTCGAATTAGCGAGATTATGGATGAGTTTGCATGATTTATTAGTTGTTTATGGGATTATATAGTTGTTGATGGTATTGGATGAATTTATGGTGAAATAATGGTTAATTGTTGTTTATGCATACAAGGTGTTTGTTAAAATGCCCGAATGGGATTTTACGTTATTGGAGTTGTTCGGCTAGTTGCGAATTTAGTACATATGGTTATGTGTTACGTTGTATTACGTTGTTTGGAGTTGTTCGGCTAGTTGCGAATTTAGTACATATGGTTATGTGTTACGTTGTATTACGTTGTTTGGAGTTGTTCGGCTAGTTGCGAATTTAGTACATATGGTTGTGTTATTTGCGTGAATTTATATTATTGGCCGAGGCCGTATGAGAATGTGTTATTTGCGTGAATTTATATTATTGGCCGAGGCCTTGTGTTTTAGCTGTAGTGGCAATGGTCTCTGTCTCTCCCTAATTCCGGGGACAGAAGACGGCCGAGGGGATAGGGAATGACCTGCCTTACGGACCGGGGTAGGTGGCGTGAGAGGTCCCAGTGTGCACTATTTATTTTTATGTTAGCAATGGTCTATGTCTCTCCCTAATTCCGGGGGCATATGACGGCCGAAGGGATAGGGAATGACTCGTCTTACGGACTGGGGCGAGTGGCGTGAGAGGTCCAAGTGCGCACTATAAATCTACTTTTATGTTGCAATGGTCTCTGTCTCTCCCTAATTCCGGGGACAGAAGACGGCCGAAGAGATAGGGAATGACCTACCTTCCGGACCGGGGTAGGTGGCGTGAGAGGTCCATGTATGCTATAGATGTGCGTTGATGTTATTTAATTTATTTAATTTATCGTAGTTGTAGAATGTCATTATATTTCGTTTTATACGTCGTTTATCGTAGTTGTAGAATGTCATTATATTTCGTTTTATACGTCGTTTATCGTAGTTGTAGAATGTCATTATATTTCGTTTTATACGTCGTTTATCGTAGTTGTAGAATGTCATTATATTTCGTTTTATACGTCGTTTATCGTAGTTGTAGAATTTGTGAGTCCTTGCATTTATGAGATGGAGTGACGGTGTATGTGGTGCCGTCCCGTCTAGTTAGGTGCGTGGGACTCACCGTTACATTTTTTGTATTTCAGGTACAACTTAGGTTGAGGCGATGGTTAAGAGCTTTAGCAAGGCATCACATGGGTTCGGGCTTTTGCTTTCTTTTCATGTATATTTTATTTTGAGGTTGTAGCCTACTGGCAATTTACATTCGTTTAGTTTATCTCGTTTTGTAGCCGCGTTTGGCAAATACTTTTGTTTATTGTTTACTTGTTCCTTTAGCTCGCAAGTCTTTTCTTTTAAAATTTTAATTTTGTACCAACAGGTTTCACTTTTCTTTCCTTTTAAAAAGGTCATGCCTCGATGTCCGCGTCTTACGGATTTTGGGGCGTGACAAGTTGGTATCAGAGCTAACTAGGTTCTTGTATACTTTGGGACGACGGGAAGATGGGTAACCATTGGACCAAGATCCATTGTATCGTTTTTACAAAACTTTTTCCAAAACTCAAACTTTTTCTTAAACGGGGGGGGTTGCATTTAGCTTTAGTCATGTAGCTAGAATTTAGTAGTAGTTGATGAAAGGAAAGTTCACATGTGAGGGAAGTCGGGGACAATGAGGACGCTTGTTGATCCCGGCTCGCCAAACTAGTGAATAGACCTTTCGTTGGTATGTGTGAAGGAATGCCTTAGCGATGTGGAACTCTAGAGTATGCGAGGACGCTCGGATGCTTTAGGATAACGTATCGTGATGGGTTGTCCCTCGCACTTTTGTGTTGTTTGGATGCGTGTGTGAATTGTTATGGTGTATACGAGGTGTAAGTTGTATGTCAAGTAGTAACGATGTATTAAAGTGCGAGAATTGTGAAGTTCATGATTTTACGTAGTACGTTTTCATATTATTAACATGTGTGTTAATGTACATTTTATGCGAATGGATGTTGATCGTAATAAGTTTGTGGACTTAAATGGGTTATTTGTGTAATATATGCCATGTAGGATTTTACGAGTGTTGAGAAATTTTGCGTTTTTGAATCTTTATTTTCTGCAGTTAAACGATCGGTCGACTGTAAAAACGATCGGTCGAAATTTTTCTGACCTCTGTGGAAGAAATTGCACCCAAAACGATCGGTCGTTTTCCCAAAACGATCGGTCGAATTTTTGGTGATCTCACTGGAAGAATCTTGATCCAAAACGATCGGTCGTTTTGTCCAAAACGATCGGTCGTGTTCTGGCGATTTTGCTATTCATCTCGTTATACTTCAAACGCTCATAACTTCTTCGTTTTAACTCCGATTCTGGTTCCGTTTGAACCGTTGGCTTCGTTTTTCAGTGCTCTATCTTTCTGGCATGTCGGAATTTTCATTTTCTATCTTTGGAAAATTCGAAGCGTTATATCGTCGAACTTGAGAATCCGTAAAAATCAGTTTTTGAATCTTAGAAAGCTTGATAAAGTGATGGATTTGTAAACCGATCTTTTATCATGTGCGAATATACATGTATGAGTAGTAGTGTCGAGTAAGACAACTAAAGTGTCGGTTTTAAATGTATGTAGTAATGGCTATTACTACAAGGACTGGTGGAAGGAGACCAGCTACACGCGGGGGCGCATCACCATCAAGCGATGCGGCTACCCGAGGTGGAGCAAATGTAAGAGGAGGAAGAGCTCCAAGGGGACGGGGAACAACTCGAGGAAGAAGGGCTACTAGAGGTCGTGGGGGAAGAGATAACACTAATGCCCTACTACCCGAGCAACCCGAGGCGGAGGTAGAGGTTGAGAATGTTTATGAGGAAGTGAATGTGGAAGAAGAAGAGACCTCTGCACCGGAACCAGAAACGGTCAATGCTAATCAAGTGATGACCGACCTTCAGAAGGTGGTGCAAATGATGGTGCAAAATGCACAAGCTGGGAGTTCAAGCAACAATGGATTGCTTAACTTCACCCGATTGGGGGCTCCGACTTTCGATGGGTTAGGTGAACCATCCATAGCTGAGGGATGGGTGGATGAAATGGAGAAATATTTATCGGCTGCAGGAATACTAAATGGGGAGCAAAGGATGAATATGGCTCAGTTTCACCTGAAGGGTGAAGCACGGAAGTGGTGGTTAGGAATTGTGGATACATACGACATAAGCAACTTCGAATGGAATGAGTTCATCGAATTGTTTAATCGACAGTTTCTTCCCGATTCTTATAAGGACGAAATGAGAAGACGTTTCGAGGAGCTATATCAAGGGGGTATGACCGTTCAAGCATACCAACTGAAGTTTACCTCACTCTCGAGGTATGCCCCAGAATCGGTTATAGGGGGTGCAGAAAGATGTAGGAGATTCATGAAGGGGTTGAATCCGACCATCTCGTTACAATTGGCATCGGCTCGACATGTCAACTATAACGAATTGGTAAAATCAGCCCAAGCTGTGGAAGGAGCTCTGCTCCATAACAAGCGAATCTCGGAGAAGTCGAAAACCGGAAATGCTCCGAGGGAAGAGAAGAAGCGGAGTTGGGATATGGCGAATAGTTCGCGATTTCAACAACCGGGAAGAGGAGAGAGGAGTTTTAATCCACCGCCGACAAACGTCGTGATAAGGGGAGCGTGTTTCCACTGTGGAGACGCGAACCATCGACAATTCGAGTGCCCTAGGGTCCAATGTAGGACATGCAACCGAATGGGACATACGGCAAGGGTTTGTCCCGGGGGACGAGGAAGAATCGACACCAACCGACCCTTTAACCAATCTAGGTTGCCACCACCACCACCAAGAGGACCAGGATTCGTACCACCACACCAATTACCTGGGAACCAAGGGGGAGGGTTTCGAGGTAACCACCAAGGAGGGGGAAACCGTGGGAACTACCGAGGAGGCTATCAGGGCCCGGGAAACCGAGGGAATCATGGGGGAAATCGAGGACCGCAAGGAAACCCACCAATTCAAGCTCGACTCTATGCCTTGCCACAATTGCCAAACCAAGGAGATCCGGCAAATGTACAAGGTATGGTTCTTGTGTGCTCGTCTTGGGCACATGTTCTTTTCGATACGGGAGCTTCGCATTCTTTTATATCTAGAAGTCTAGTTGAGTCTTTGTTGTTAGAAATTGGGGTTCTAGAGAACCCGATTGTTGTAGAGACTCCTGTTGGGGGTCGAGTTGTGTTGGACCGAGTGTGTCGGTCTTGTGAGATGGTGGTCGCAGACCACGTGTTTATATTTGATTTAATTGTTATAGAGATGTCGGGGTTCGACGTGATTCTTGGAATGGACTGGTTGGTTGATTTCAACTCTTTCATCGATTGTGTTCGACGAAAAGTCTTCCTTACTACTTCATCCGGAGATGAGGTGTTCTTTCATGGGGAAAGGGACGCTACCCTTTCTTCAATTCCTTACTATTCCAAGCGGGTTGTGGGCAACCTGTCTTGTCTTTTGGCTAGTCTCTCGATAGTGGATAATGATGAGGAAGTGGAAATATGGCCACGTGTAGTGGACGATTTTAGAGATGTGTTTCCGAAGGATCTACCGGGGTTACCACCAAAAAGAGGTTTAGATTTTTCTATCGACTTGGTACCGGGAACGGCACCCATAGCCATTTCCCCGTACCGTTTGGCACCAGCAGAGTTGAAAGAGTTAAGTATGCAGTTAGAAGAACTGCTAGGAAAGGGGTTTATTAGGCGGAGTACGTCACCGTGGGCGGCACCGGCCCTATTCGTGCAAAAGAAAGATGGATCGATGAGGATGTGCATCGACTATCGAAAGCTAAATAGGGTGACTATTAAGAATAAGTACCCACTGCCTCGAATTGACGATTTGTTTGACCAACTGAAAGGAGCAACGTTCTTTTCAAAAATCGACTTGCGATCAGGCTATCACCAATTGAGGGTGAAGGATGAGGACATTTCGAAAACGGCCTTTAGGACCCGGTATGGTCACTATGAGTTTGTGGTCATGCCGTTCGGGTTAACTAATGCGCCGGCAGCATTTATGGAGTTAATGAACCGAATCTTTAAGGAGTATCTCGACAAGTTTGTGGTGGTCTTCGTCGACGATATCTTGATTTACTCGAGTTCAAGAGAGGAACACGAGGAGCATCTCCGTTTAGCGTTGCTCACGTTGAGAGAGCATCAACTTTACGGAAAATTTAGCAAATGTGAGTTTTGGCTAAATGAGGTGAAATTTCTTGGACATGTGATCTCGGAAAAAGGGGTCAAGGTGGACACGACGAAAGTTGAGGCGGTTTCGAAATGGGCACAACCGAAGAATGTGTTCGAGATTCGAAGTTTCTTGGGATTAGCGGGATACTATCGACGGTTCGTCAAGGATTTCTCTAAGTTGGCGACTCCAATGACTTACCTTACCAAGAAGGGGGTGAAGTTCATGTGGAGTGAGGCATGCGAGAAAGCTTTCCTAGAGCTCAAGAAGCGGTTGACTAGATCTCCCGTACTAGTTATTCCCGAGCAAGGAAAGGGTTATCAAGTGTATTGCGATGCTTCGAAAGAAGGCTTGGGTTGCGTCTTGATGCAAGACGGGAAGGTTATCGCTTATGCTTCGCGACAACTAAGGATTCATGAAAAGAACTATCCGACTCATGACCTAGAGCTAGCGGCAATAGTTCATGCGTTGAAGATATGGAGACATTATCTGTTCGGGGAAAAGTTCAAAGTGTTCTCGGATCACAAGAGCTTAGGGCATATTTTTACCCAACGTGATCTAAATATGCGACAACGACGATGGATGGAATATTTGGAGCAGTACGACTATGACTTGCACTATCATCCGGGAAAGGCCAATGTAGTGGCGGATGCTTTGAGTCGAAAGTCTCATGCGACCTTAGCGCATGTGGCGATCGAGGAATGGAGGATGATGGGAAAAGTGAACGAGTTCGGCTTGGAGTTGGGACATGTTGATGTGGGGACCTTGTACACAATAGTGGTACAACCGGAACTTGTGAGTAGGGTTCTGGAAGCACAATATGGGGACGAGAAAGTGGAGAGCTATGAGAAACAGATGAGTTCTAGCGAAGGATTAGATGGTTGGACGAAAGGAACCGATGGAGGACTACGATTTAAGGGAAGGACTTACGTGACGGAAAATATGAGGAATGAGGTATTAAAGGAGTTTCACCACTCCCGATTAGCCGTTCATCCCGGCGGGACGAAAATGTATCACGATGTGAAGAGACAATTTTGGTGGCCCGGAATGAAACGAGATGTAGCTTCATATGTTAGCAAGTGCCTAACTTGCCAACAAGTGAAGGCGGAACACCAAAGGCCGGCGGGTATGCTCCAACCCTTACCGGTAGCGGAATGGAAGTGGGAAAGGATAGCAATGGATTTTGTGACCAACTTACCTAAGTCGGTAGGTGAGAATGACGCTGTGTGGGTTGTGGTCGACCGTTTGACCAAATCCGCACACTTCATTGCGATTAAGATGACAAATTCGGTGGAAATTTTGGGACGGAAGTATATTAAGGAAATTGTTAGACTTCATGGGGTGCCGATTTCGATAGTATCGGATCGAGACGCGAGGTTTGTGTCGAGGTTCTGGGGCGCATTGCAAAATGCCTTAGGAACCAAGTTGACAATGAGTACGGCGTTTCATCCCCAAACGGATGGACAATCGGAGCGGACTATCCAAGTGTTAGAGGATATGTTACGAGCATGTGTGAATGACTTCAAGGGAGGCTGGGAGAGCCATCTTCCCTTGGTTGAGTTTGCATATAATAATAGCTTTCAAGCTAGTATTGGCATGGCACCTTTCGAGGCTTTATATGGGCGGCCGTGTAGGTCTCCGGTGTGTTGGACCGAGGTGGGAGAAGCGGAAATGTTAGGACCGCAATTGGTTCAAGAAACGACAGAAAAGATTAAGTTAATTCGACAAAGGCTTGAGACGGCCCGAAGTAGGCAAAAGAGTTATGCGGATAAGAGGAGGAGACCTTTGGAGTTCGAAAAGGGGGATCAAGTATTTTTGCGGGTTTCACCCAGGAAGGGGGTTATGAGGTTTGGCTCAAAAGGAAAGTTGAGCCCGAGATTTATCGGACCATTTGAGATCGTGGACCGAGTTGGAGAAGTTGCTTACCGGTTGGACTTACCACCAAAGTTGGCGGGGGTTCACCCGGTTTTCCATGTGTCAATGTTGAAAAAGTATCATCACGACCCTTCACACGTGGTGGACTTTGAGGACATTGAGGTTAGTGCGGATGTGACCTACGAAGTGGGACCTATGAGGATTATCGATGTGCAAGAGAAGGAGCTTCGAGGAAAAACGATTAGATTAGTAAAGGTGGTTTGGAAACACCACGGGGCCGAGGAGGCAACTTGGGAACGTGAGGATGAGATGAAGAGGAAATGTCCTAATCTCGACTTTTCTTTAGGTACTTTTCTTTAGATACATTCTAATTTCGGGACGAAATTTCTTTATCGGGGAAGGGTTGTAACGCCTAGAGTTTGGAGTTTATTTTTTGGTTGTAACGCCTAGAGTTACGGAGTTGTTGAGTTGTCTTTTATTATGTTTGGTATTACATATAGGTGTTTACCTTATTCGAGATTGGTTGTAACGCCTAGAGTTTGGAGTTTATTTTTTGGTTGTAACGCCTAGAGTTACGGAGTTGTTGAGTTGTCTTTTATTATGTTTGATATTACATATAGGTGTTTACCTTATTCGAGATTCTTACATGTTGTTCATGTATTGAATTATGGAGTTGTTACGGGTTGTGAACCCTGTGTATTTTATTTTTGAATTATCACACGAATTGAGCGTTTACATTCTTATGGTCTTATTGTAATTTTATCACTTCTGGGTATAGTTGTTTAGATAGGAAATTTCGGGACGAAATTCCTTTAAGGAGGGTTAGTTGTAACATCCCGTATTTTTATAAATGGTTTTATTTATGATTTAATTTATCCAAAAGCGTTTTATTCAAAATTTTACCAAAAACCGGTCACTCGACTAATTTTTAGCCAAAAACCGAAACTCTTCCGAAAAGCTTTATTTTTAAAACCTGTTACTAATTTTACTTATAAAAAGGACCCAATAGTTTTGTTTCTAAAGATTTGTTATTTTTGAGTAGTAAAACTATATTTTTGGATTAGGAGTTAATTATTAGAACTTTGGGGACCAAATAGTTCGTTACCTCAGACTTTATCAAAACAGCTTTTATAAACTCTTTTCAGCCACTTTCTACAGATAAGATTCAGTAAACTAGTAAGAAAAAGAGAGAAAGAGTAAGAAGAGAGAAAAGAGAGAAAAGAGAAGAAAGAGAAGAAGAAGAAAGGAAACCACCGTTAGCGGGCTCATACCGGAAGCATCTCCTCTACGCACTAAGGTAACGGGAGTTATCCATTGCGACTAGACGAGGGTGTATGTTAGGTTTTGGTTTTGTGTTTATTATAAATTGGGGGTTTTTGCCGTTTATATTAATTGTGTACCTAAATTGTTAATTGGAATTACTCGTTGTAGTTTTGGTTCCATTATTTATATTGTGGAGATTGAAGTCTTAGATATGATCATTTCGAATTAGCGAGATTATGGATGAGTTTGCATGATTTATTAGTTGTTTATGGGATTATATAGTTGTTGATGGTATTGGATGAATTTATGGTGAAATAATGGTTAATTGTTGTTTATGCATACAAGGTGTTTGTTAAAATGCCCGAATGGGATTTTACGTTATTGGAGTTGTTCGGCTAGTTGCGAATTTAGTACATATGGTTATGTGTTACGTTGTATTACGTTGTTTGGAGTTGTTCGGCTAGTTGCGAATTTAGTACATATGGTTATGTGTTACGTTGTATTACGTTGTTTGGAGTTGTTCGGCTAGTTGCGAATTTAGTACATATGGTTGTGTTATTTGCGTGAATTTATATTATTGGCCGAGGCCGTATGAGAATGTGTTATTTGCGTGAATTTATATTATTGGCCGAGGCCTTGTGTTTTAGCTGTAGTGGCAATGGTCTCTGTCTCTCCCTAATTCCGGGGACAGAAGACGGCCGAGGGGATAGGGAATGACCTGCCTTACGGACCGGGGTAGGTGGCGTGAGAGGTCCCAGTGTGCACTATTTATTTTTATGTTAGCAATGGTCTATGTCTCTCCCTAATTCCGGGGGCATATGACGGCCGAAGGGATAGGGAATGACTCGTCTTACGGACTGGGGCGAGTGGCGTGAGAGGTCCAAGTGCGCACTATAAATCTACTTTTATGTTGCAATGGTCTCTGTCTCTCCCTAATTCCGGGGACAGAAGACGGCCGAAGAGATAGGGAATGACCTACCTTCCGGACCGGGGTAGGTGGCGTGAGAGGTCCATGTATGCTATAGATGTGCGTTGATGTTATTTAATTTATTTAATTTATCGTAGTTGTAGAATGTCATTATATTTCGTTTTATACGTCGTTTATCGTAGTTGTAGAATGTCATTATATTTCGTTTTATACGTCGTTTATCGTAGTTGTAGAATGTCATTATATTTCGTTTTATACGTCGTTTATCGTAGTTGTAGAATGTCATTATATTTCGTTTTATACGTCGTTTATCGTAGTTGTAGAATTTGTGAGTCCTTGCATTTATGAGATGGAGTGACGGTGTATGTGGTGCCGTCCCGTCTAGTTAGGTGCGTGGGACTCACCGTTACATTTTTTGTATTTCAGGTACAACTTAGGTTGAGGCGATGGTTAAGAGCTTTAGCAAGGCATCACATGGGTTCGGGCTTTTGCTTTCTTTTCATGTATATTTTATTTTGAGGTTGTAGCCTACTGGCAATTTACATTCGTTTAGTTTATCTCGTTTTGTAGCCGCGTTTGGCAAATACTTTTGTTTATTGTTTACTTGTTCCTTTAGCTCGCAAGTCTTTTCTTTTAAAATTTTAATTTTGTACCAACAGGTTTCACTTTTCTTTCCTTTTAAAAAGGTCATGCCTCGATGTCCGCGTCTTACGGATTTTGGGGCGTGACAGAACCCCTATGAGTACTACCCTTAAACTGTCCAAAAATGATAAAGGTAAAAATGTCTGTCCAAGTCTTTATAGATCCATGATTGGAAGTTTGCTGTATTTAACTGCTAGTAGACCAGACCTTTGCCTAAGTGTAGGAGTTTGTGCCAGATATCAGGCAAATCCTTTAGAACCTCATCTTCTAGCTGTCAAAAGAATTCTAAGGTATGTAAAAGGAACACTTCACCTAGGCCTATGGTATTCTAAAGATACAAACCATTTTCTAAGTGGCTACTGTGATGCAGATTGGGCAGGAAACATAGATGATAGAAAGAGTACTTCTGGTGGTTGTTTTTATTTTGGAAACAACCTTGTTTCTTGGTTCAGTAAAAAGCAAAATTGCATATCTTTATCTACTGCTGAGGCAGAATATGTTGCAGCTGGAAGTGGATGCACTCAACTTATTTGGATGAAACAGATGTTAACTGATTATAATGTCAAACAAGAAATATTAACTTTGTTTTGTGATAACAAAAGTGCTATAGATTTAGCTAAAAATCCAGTTCAACATTCCAGAACCAAACACATTGATCTAAGGCATCATTTTATTAGAGAACTAGTTGAAGAAAAGAGCTTAATTTTAGAACATGTTTCAACTGAAAGACAATTAGCAGATATTTTCACAAAGCCCCTTGATACAAACAAGTTTGAATCATTAAGAAGTGACATAGGGGTATGTCATTATCAATCTAATTGAATACTTTTGCTAAATATGTCTGTGATGAGTACCTTTAATAATTTTTATTTCTAAGGTTAAAGTCTTATTTTGAGCTATGATGTTTTTGTTTTGAAAAAGCCGCTTTTTGGTGTCTCAAAAACAGATGTGAGGTAACTTGTCCTTAAAAACCTCTCTAGTAATAGAGTTGCAAGCACAAAGTGCAAATTTTTTTTGCTGGTTGCAAGTTCAGTTGCAACCTCAGTTGAAACCTCATACTCTCAACAACTGGTTAGAAGTTCAGTTACAACTCCAGTTGAAACCTCGTGTTAAAAATACTGGTTGCAAGCTTAGTTGCAACATCAGTTGAAACCTCAGTCTACTCTATAACTGCCAAGACAAAGTCTTGTTATTTTTGACATCACTTATACTCTTTCCTTGCTGAGGTCATCAAACTAGTTTTTGTGTAGAAATAAAAACGGATTTGCTCAATTTAAGCTCCTAAAATTTAATCTTTATTAGAGTTATTCTTTGATAAACATTTTTTCTTGAGTAAATTGCTAGGTTTCTTTTGTTCTCCTAAAAGTTAGATATCTGTTTAAGTGTTCTCTATCTTGAATCAAGTCAAATTTCCTTAATAAGCTTCAACTTTTGAATTTTCAAATTTTGGATGAATCTGTTTTGAAAAAGGAATGTTTATCTGTTTAATTGGCTGAATTTATCTTCATGCCAACTGTTTCTTTCGTGATCATAGTTTGATTTATTTTTCAAAATTCTGTTGATAAAATACTTCCTATTTTTAAGCAAAAATCTGTCTCTTAATTGATTTGCATGTATCTATTTCAAATTTCAAAAAGATATGGTCTGTAATGCTATTTATACAAACATCTTTTTACTATCCAAAATCAATTACTTTTTACAGAATAACTCTCTCTCTCTCCTCTGTAAAACCCTAGGCCTGCTGTAGAAACCCACTGCAAGGTTCTAAGTAAGGTTCTAACCCCAGTTGCAACCATGTCATCAAACCCTTCTAAAAACCCCAACCTGAACATTGATGATGATTGCACTCTAAGAGATTTCTTGAATAAATCTCCAACAAGTCAAGGATCAAAAGCTAAGGTAAGTGAGACTTCCTCATCTCAGAAAAAGCGCACTAAGAAAAGAGCTAGGAAAACTGTAGAGGATCATCCAACTCCAACTGTTTTCTCTTATAAGTCTAAGTTTCATGAGACTGATCCTAGGTTTTGGAGTAGGACCTCGTATAGAAGGTTTAGGTCTTTTACTGGTAGGGAGATTCACAGTGAAAGAAGACTTAATCTGGTTAGCTATCCACATATTCAAGTACATATTGAGAAACTGCTGTCAGCTGTTGGCCTAGATAGAACTATTTCTTATCCTAATTCTTATTACCCTGCTGTAATTAAAGAATTCTATGCCAATCTTAGTAATACTGTGTTTGTTAAGGGTGATCCTGCCTATGGCAGAGTGTTTTTAAGGGGTGTGACTCTGGATTTCACCCCTAAGTTGATCAATGATTATCTATGTTGTCCTAGTCCTACTGAAGTTGATAATGTTGAACCAGACTTAGAAATACTAGCTTTAATTCTAACTGGCAAGAACAATAGGTTTGATGGTCACTCCCTTAAAACCTCCTCCCTCACCTTGTGTGCATCTGTGTTGCATAAAATAGCTAGGTTCAATTGGAATCCCACTAAGCAGCCATCCAAAGTCAATAAGGAAATGGCCATATTTCTCTATAGGATCATGTCCTCTTTGCCAATTTATTTTGGTACTCATGTTTTTAATTTGATTAAAGAATTCAGTGCTGATACCTCATCCTCAATTTTGCTCCCCTTTCCTTGTCTAATCACTGGGGTGATTATGGCTCAAGTCCTACCTATGACTGGACCCAAGCCTATTAGCACAGCCACAGAACCAATCTCAGATTGTCCCTCTGCTATCTATATCTCTGCAAAACTGCTCAAAGAAGGGCATGTCAATGACATATCTGGAGAAAAGGGCAAAGAAAAAGAAGAAGAGACATCTACTGCTCCCTCAGACAAGAAGAAAGGAGTAAAGTGGTACCTACTCCAAAAGCTGGCTTATAATCAAGAAAGGAGAGCTGAATTGGATGCTGATGATTATCAAATCAATAAGCTGCTGGTGGATATTATTGAGAGTGAGGATGATGGTGATAGTGATGACTGTTTCTCTATAAGCAGTGAAGAAAAAGATGAAGAGGTGGTCAGAGACTATCCTCTCAGAGAAAGAGCTCCCCATTCTGATATACCTCGTGACTGATTACAATGGTTGCTGACAAATAGGGGGAGTGAAGTTTATGTTGAAGTTTATGTTTTTTTTTGTATTTCAATTTCAAGACTCAATGTTGCTGGTTTTAATTACTTTTTTTAATTGCTGTACTAAGACATTGTTGTGCCATGTTTTTGGCCTTTAAATTTCTGCAATTTCCACTTTGATGTCTTTTAAATTAAACTTATGAATGGATAAATTCTGTGCGTATGAAGTGCCTGCAATTCTAACATACAGGGGGAGCTTAAACAGATGATTCTTTAGTATTGTTAATATACTATTTAAAGACTGTGCTGATATTGAATTTGCAGGTGGTTGGGATGATTTATAAACTTAATTGATTTGTCAAAACCAATGACAAAGGGGGAGATTGTTAGGACCAGATTTCTGGTCTAAATATTGTTTATTGTCTATTGGTTTTTACTAAATAAATCCTAACTGTTGTTAAGAACTAAGACAGTATTGACAGGTTTCAAGCAATGTTACAACCTCAGTTACAACCTACTAAGTTAGTAGTATTAGGTTTCAAGTACCAGTTGCAACCTCAGTTACAAGCTGTGTTGACAGGTTTCAAGTAAGTTGCAACCTCAGTTGCAACCACTAGTTCCAACCTGCTGTTAAGCAGAATTCTGTCTTGTTCTATAAATCTGCATAACTATTCTTTAATAATAATTATGTGTTTTAAAGTATGCAGGATATATTCTCATATAATCTTAACATGGTTAATATGCGTATATTGAGAATATCAAAGTGTTAAGGAAAGATGTTTTATAAAAGATATAAAGAGATTAGTTTATAAGGTTATGTTTCCTTTTAATATATATATCTCTATTCTTATGCTTGTCCTTATCACTTGTTTCAATCTTTTGATCCTTATAATATTCAGTAAAGATATGTTTAAAGATTGATTGATATGTGGAGTTAAATGTTTCATATGTTTATGAAAAGATATTATCTTTAAGAGATCATATCTTTATATGTTTCCTTTCAAAGGAAAAGATTAACTCCTACTTTCAAGTGTGTTACTAAACAGGTATTAATCAAAGATGATTAGAGTCAATCCATGCTGAAGAATCTCGTGATACTTGGAGAGATTGAAGCTAATCAACCAAGTCAAAAGCAATCAAAAGATATTGAAGATAGAAGATTGTTTTTACTTGTTTATATACTTAGTAACTTAAGCTTGTAAAGTGTGTGTTCTAAATTATAAAGAACTTATTTTCTAGAGAGAATACACGTGAGCTTCAAAAAGAAAACAATGGTGGGATGCCATTGATTTATATTTGATAGTTATAGAGTAGGAGCAATATAGTGATAGGCAGAAAAACCTAGAGGGAGTCTAAGTTTTTCATTAAGACTTGAGTCATATATTGTAAGCTTTTTATAATATCATAATCTGGGTAAGTGCCCCGGAGACGTAGCCTAGTTAGGTGAACTCCGTTGTTAAATGTGCGTGTGAATTATTTTCAAGTACATTTAATTTTAAAACAGTTCTGTCCATTAATACACCTGGTTCCAACTACAGTTCCAACCTCACTTGGAACCTTATACACTTGGTTCTAACTGCAGTTCCAACCTCACTTGGAACCTTAATGCAAAACTGCATCTAGAACAGCGGATAGGAATTTCATGCTTATAGAGCATAGGGAAAACATAACAACACCTTTGTAGAATATCTTCTTGGAAAACAATCGTTTAACCGGAAGCTAGTTTCCCTGTCGATGTATCCCCGTGCTTCCTTAGTTTAGGAAGAAAAGTTATAAATCTTCCCAATGATAAAAGACATAGCCAGCACCTCTAATGATAACAAATTTCTCGATGAATTAAGGGGACTTGTGATGTTTATTGTTTACCTAGTTTGCAGGAAACTAAGTTTTACCATAAGAAGATCAAAAAAAAATAATTATAGTTTGTTTATCCCATAGAACCATATATATCAAGATATTGACTAAGTGATCATGATTCATGTCCATGTATTTTTCGAGTTTAGTAATTAGAACTAAATTGTTCCAGTTCGCTGATTACTGTTAATGAAACTGTTTATCTTACACGCAGGTGAAAGATCAAATAAAGAGTTACTCGTCATCTATATTGGTGTTCCAGTTGCTTTAGTTAGCGTTATACTCTTTTTTGGCATCTGCATTTTCTTAAGGAAGAAGAAGCACAATAAGCATACAAGAGAAGTTGAAAGTAAGATTTGATTTGTTAGATAATTTCACTCCCTTAGTTCATAACTTACATTCCTTATATTTGGTTTAAAATCAAAGTCTAAGCATATTATAATGTTGGGAATATCAATTTCTGAATTCCCGTTAGCTTGTTTTAGTTGCTGGTTACAAGAATGTACCATTGATGTTCAGAGAAAATAGCTTATATTACATCAGAAACGGTGATTAGTTAGATGATTAAAAGCTGAATAACCAGGTGAGAGATGGCCTAAATAATTTTTTTAAAGAATGCATAATTATAGATGCAGCCATCAAAGCACTATTAAAAGACTTTTCTTGCTGCTTCAATTTTCCTGCGCAGTTACGTAAAATTTTCCTCTTAAATTCAAAGCTATTTTCTCATATAAATAGTCTGGTTCATTGAGAGAGTTTGTCTATATGTGACCCGCCAAAGTCTTGACAGAAATTTACAGTAGAGTTTCTTAAAAGTATAACAGAAGCGTCACAAAATGAATTTTAAACAACTAACCAGATCTAAAGATACAAACTTTGATATTGTTTGTAACTTTCCATGGTTCCAAGCTGTTGGGAAAATTAATGATGAAGATGATAGTAGCTCAGGGCCTGATATTAAAACCGAAGAAACTTTACTATATGACTTTGCTGCTATAAGGGCCGCAACTGAGAACTTTTCCGAAGCTAATAAACTTGGACAAGGTGGTTTTGGCGTTGTGTACCAGGTGATAACTAAATTCCTTCATCTTCACATTTTAAATGGTTAACCGTCCCCAGATTGGGACAAATTTGTTTTTACAAAAACCAAAACCTAGTAACTTCTGTGTGACTTCAATTCTAAAGATACATATTATATGAACTTGAAGACTGAACTTCAATTTTTTCAGTTCTGATAATTCAAAAGAGAATGTAAATGTCTCAACAGTTTTCAAATTTTTGACTGCCAATAGCGATATTGGTTTCCATTAACAGTCTATCATATATATTTTTGTCACTACAGTTTAGTTCGTATTCTTAAAACCTTCCAATAGAGACATTGGATTTCGGTAACAGTGCACCATAAATGTATATTTTTGTTATCTTCATAGGGGAAGCTTCCAAATGGAGATGAAATAGCCGTTAAAAGACTTTCTCAATCTTCTAAACAAGGAGATTTAGAGTTCACAAACGAGGTTACATTATTGGCTAAGCTTCAACACAGGAACTTGGTCAGGCTTCTTGGTTTTTGTTTGAAACGAAAAGAAAGGCTTCTCATCTACGAATTTGTGGCCAATTCAAGCCTTGATAACTACATTTTCGGTAAGACTATTGTTTTATTTCCTAATCACTTGTCAATTACGCATTTTTCTAAGCACTTGTTAGGCTCAAATTATTTTGCTCTATGTTGATTTCACCTGTTTTAAGTCAGTTCTCAGCCTATTTTACCCACTAAATTTATTCGTAGGGCCTTATGTTGCTTTGATCATTATTTAGAATCAGTGGCTGGATATGCTTGGCCCATGCATAAAGGTCTGTTTACCATTCTTTAATAGATGGTGAAAGTAGCGAATGCACCTTTTTAATATACGATAAATATGCTTTATATATAAACCATACACTATTTCTGCAAAATAAATCCTCTTACAGAATTTCCTGAGTATTACCATCTTTAATACAACCAATCTTCAACGTGGACGCATGCTTGTCTAATCAGACCCGATCAAGCGTGCACAATTGAACTGGGATCAGATCTACAAAATCATAGGAGGTATTGCTCGAGGACTACTCTATCTTCATGAAGATTCAAGGCTTCGAATCATTCATCGTGATTTGAAAAGTAGCAATGTTCTGTTGGATAATGAAATGACACCAAAAATAGCTGATTTTGGGATGGCAAGATTATTTCTAAGTGATGAAACACAAGGGACAAGCAAAATTGTCGGGACATAGTAAGTTTCTTTATTAATTTTCATTTACAACTGCGTCAATATTAATACTTGGTTGTCTTTCAAGTATAAACTCATACTATTGCAGTGGATATATGGCTCCTGAATACTTGCTGCATGGCCTATTCTCAATAAAATCAGACGTCTTCAGCTTCGGAGTATTAATTCTGGAAATCATATGTGGTCATAGAAATACCTCTTTCCGTGTTGAAAATAGCGTTGAGAACCTTTTAAGCTATGTGAGTTTATTAAAACTCACCCATTTCTAATTATATAAGATAAAATAGAAGCAATAGATTTTTAAGAGTTTCTTCATGTGGTAAATAAACTTTCCAGGCTTGGAAGAGTTGGCAAGAAGGAACTGTTTCCGATCTGATTGATCCGACTCTGATATCAGAGACAAGCAACTCGACGAGATGCATTCAAATTGGTTTACTTTGTGCTCAAGAAGATGCAACCGACAGACCAACTATGGCTTCAGTCGTCAACATGCTAAGTAATCTTTCATCAGACCTTATGGTCCCTTCAAAACCTTTTTTCCAACAATGCAGCATCAATCCAAAGACGCCGTTACTTCAAGATTATGATTCCGGTCGAACCGGTAACTCAAGTGGATCAAAAAATAAATCCAGTAGTTCGTGGACAACAGACACAGAGTTGCATCCAAGATAGTAATTTCCTTTCAGTAACTCGTAGAAGTTATCCTAGTTTCTTAATGTGTGTTAACATATAGGTAAACATTTCGCTCTTTTATTGATGATGTTCATTGACTTTAGTAAAAAGGATGCAACTCTAAGCATGTTTGTCCCCTAAATTTTTTGTTTCTCTTCAATATATTTCACAGCTTCTCGTCTATATTTTCCTAAACCCTACAGGTTTTATCAATTTGGCTTCTTAACATTGCCTAAACATTCTTTGAGAATGTATTAAGCTAAGGAATAAAAATTTGGTAAGTACAATCATTATACAACTCATCAAATGACTGATTAACTTGTAGTTGAAGAATATGCTAATAATTTATTGAGACGATCGAGAGAATGTCAAATGAATAAATAGCTGGAAAATGCTGTATTAGATAATAAGCATTGACCGTAAATTGAAGGGGTTTATACGTGCCCCGGATGATTATGTTCCATGTTCAAGAAACCATAATAAGATTAACTTAAATTGTCTTCGCAAGCTCAAATGACGGTAAAATATAACACTTTCTGATAATATTTAGGGTTCAAATGTTTAGAATTGAAATCAATGTCTTTTTCTCTGGTTAATATTTACTATAGCTAGTAGATCATCAAAATGAAATGATTCTGGAAAGTGAAATTAAAGATGGTTCAATTTTAGTTTACTTTTTATCGTTTCATAATGTTTCACAGTGTAGCTGAGAAGGTCGACTCAATATTTTTAAACGACTAATTTGGCAACGAATAGTTAATCTATGTATGTTTTTGGTCATTCACCCTATACTAAAAGAACTAGTAATTAAAAACATTCTAAGAATTTTGAGCAGCACAAAGAATCGAATAATATATGAACCAAATACATTTGCCTATAAAAAAATGGATAATTTTGTAAAACTTTACGCAACAAGAGAAGACGAAAAGTAATATAGTATTTAATTAAACGCCTCAATGCCTCACGATAAGGGAATCGTAGGATGCAAATTGGTTTATTAAATTAAAAGTCATTTAAGTTTTATGACAACAATCATTTGTTCTTAGCTGTTGCTATGATTTAAAATAATCTTAAATATGTACCAAAACATCATATTCCGAAGACTTATGAATTTAGTTTGTGCATAAAGTATATTCTATCTAATTGCTTAATAGTTTGAGGATAAGTAGTGGGGAATCATTAACGGGCTATATAAAAGCTTGGTAACGTTTGAACTAATCAATACCATAATTGCATAGCTGAACATAATGAAGATTGCTTGTCTATTTTTCTTCGTTATCGTAACATTAGTTCACCACTCTTCTGCCGCATCTTGTGGTACTCGCGATGGCGAGTACATATGGGATGGGAGCACAGATATCTCTGAGCCGACAAATGCTACGGAGTTCCAAGAGAACCTCAACGGCGCCCTTGATCAACTACCCACCAACATAACAAAAATTAAGTTGTATAATTGGGCAGCTGTAAGCTCTGGTGTGGATCCGAATGCGGCGTACGCTCAAGGTATTTGTATCGGGTATGTAGACTATAAAACATGTCAACTGTGCATTCAAAGCGCAACCGATATGTTAAAAAAAGACTGCTCTCAGGAAGTCACATCCGCAATTTTATGGTACGGTGATAACTGTATGGTGCGTTATTCCGACCACAACATGGTTGGAGAGATTCAAATGCCTGACAAGATGATACGTATCCTGACTAATTCTAACTCCTCCTCAAGCACAAATATTTCGTTGGATGGGGTAAGGTTTAGATTTTTTCACGAACTTTCTGCAAAAACGGTGGTCCGAGATGCCTACCAGATGTTAGCCGCTGGTAAATGGTATGACTCTTCAAGCAAAGAGACGATTTACGGGGTTGCTCAATGTTCAGCGGACTTGGAATCTGCCCAGTGCAATGACTGTTTAGCCATAATAGGTCATACCTTGGAATCAAAATTTTCTGGTAAAGTAGGGGGCAGCATTATCGGGCCTAGCTGCAATTTTCGATATGAGTTGTTCCCTTTTACAAGCAATACTCGGTTGTTTGTCGATTTAACATCACAATCTACAGGTATGAAATGTCTTCCAAAATGTCAGATTGTAACAATTTCTTCATCTTTTTCTTTCCTTTTTTCCGATAGAGCTAAGCTGTTTCGGAGAAATCCCAAATTAAGGAAGCTTTGGGACATATATTTCATGTATGTCGAAACATTGACTAACATATTAGACTGATAAATGGAAAGGATTTTGAAACTAATGAACTTCCCTTTGCCAAATGATATTTACTAAGTTAATAAAATCATTTCTACTTATGCAGGAAAAGGATCCAGCATCAAAGCTCTACCATTAATCTACTTTCTTGCTCCGTTCCTTTTAATAAGCACCGTATGGAGAGGCTAAACCGCGATGCGCATGGCGCGTATGTGGCACAAATCATCATTTGACGCGCTAGGGTCATGTGTTTGTGATATTTACTTATTATTTTTAGTCTTTTGTATTTTAACCATTCTTGTTGGGCATATTGATATAATTAAAGTCGTTTGCCAAGTAACCTAAGGCTTGAAGTGCTTTGACAATAAACTTGGAATTTTTATTTTAGTTGAAGGAAGATTGTAAAATATGTACGTAAAGAAGCGGGAATATCTTTGTGATGTAAGTTACGTTTGCACCTTAAAATATGTATATAAATCTTCTTTTCCACTTATAAAATGAACTTAGATTTGCATGTAAAAATGTAAACGGATTTTCAGATATGATATTGTTAATCATTTGAATAAACACTGATCATTTTTTGAAATCTCATGTACGTACACTCATGATACAGTTTCAGATAATATATTCAGTTCGTACTTTCCGATACAGGGTTTATTTCATTAGCATTTTGAAGTAAATAAAAATGAAAAAAACATAGTGTCCTTATTTACGATTTTAATTTACAAAGAATCTGATAAACTAACTATTTAGTATTTACAACTCTATATCGTTATCACCCAAGTAATTAATAGTATATTGTACACATTTAAATACCAGCTTATCTTATCTGAGTTTTTCAAATATTTCAACTTATACTGACGTTCAGAATTAATGCATGCATGCTTGCATTTTTATTTTAAAACGTTAATTTAATTAATTAATTAATTAGGTTTTCAAATTTTGGCGATTGTTTGTTGAGATGGTATTTGTTGAGCGTTTGTTTACTTCATTATAAACCCATAAAAGAAGTTGTTGATCTCTTTGTCTTTCAAAGTACATGCAACTCGTATGTTCACTTCATTATTTTAATCTCACGATAAGAATACTTTGTAATCGTGCTTCAAATTACCTTTTAAATTAAAGAAAACAAATAGTCATATGGGGAAAATATGTGTTTTCCATCAAAATTTATATAAACGTCTTTAGGTTAGAAGACTATATTAATTACGCAAAAGTCAATTGGTAAAACAGTACTAGAATATTTTTACATCCATTTCTATTTCAATTTTATTGTTATTCCGGCTAGGAAACTATAGATTGTTAATCTTTTATTAATTCAAAATCGTACTGAAATTATAGATTTCAAACTGTATGGTTTGACTAGTAATTAAAACAAACTGTTAGTCAGATTATGATGGACTGAATTGTAATAAACAGAAACTGCCGGATTGGAAAGTGAAAACTTAACAGCCGGACTGTTCTGATTGGAAAAGAAATTAGAAGATTGAAATGTAACTATACTAAATTACAAAAATAAAAAATAGTAATTTAAATAAATTATAGAAAAGGAAATACAGAATCGAAATATTACAACTAGATACAGAAAATTTAAATACAAAAATGAAATTATATAAAGTAAATTGCTGAAAAGAAAAGACAGAAAAATGAAAGACGAGGCGACTGTTAAACAGTCTTAACCGATATTAGCCCAACCAGCTTAAATTTCCTGGTTGCGTTAGCGCTTCGATTCTCAGATACAACGTCTCGGATAACTCGTCGGAAACTGACGACGAGTTAAGTTCGACCTGTTGATGGGTGATTCTCTCTATTTATATATGCTATGTATGTAGTGTATATTCAGAATAAAAAATGTAGTGTTGTATTTGAAGAGGGAAGAGGGGCTGCCTATTTATAGTGTGTGCTGAAATCTCATCCATCCGCGAACCCGTGTCCGAACCCGAGCAAGTACGCACGTGTGTGGTGCTGTTGTCTACACACACCTATGAGGGTACACAGTTTAGCACTCACAAGTGTTGGGTATATATATAAAACATTCAAAATAATTTTTTTCCTTTGATGTAGGATAAACGTTTGGATGATTTTCCCACCCGTTTGTTTTTCCCACTCTTTCCAACTTACAACATTTATCCTCTCTGCATGGTGCAATTTCGAAATTAATTTCCATTTACACTCATTACCGAATAGGTCACACGTTATACCGTTTCGAAATGGGTCATAAGAGCTACTCAAATTTGTAGATTTAATAAAGTCAGAATAGGTCATGTAATATGATAGTTCACTTTCATGTAGGAATAAAAGCATAGTAGGAAAGACTTGAGACTTTTAAAGTCGTCTAAATGGTACAAAATACGTTTTCAACAACTTGTAAATGAAGAAGAGTCTACAACTTCATTTCCTCCACTCAAATTCGTGATAGTTGATGAATTTGTCCCTACTGTACCTGATAGACAAATTGTGTTATTTGATCCTTTAATTATATAGTCTCTACATTAAACTTCTCTAACCCTTTATGCAACTAGGCAAAACATGAAGAAAATGAGGATAATATCTGATTAACGTCATTCCGATTAACGTCATAGTATATAAGAGCTCTATATATATATAACATGCTGAACTATGTGAACTTAACTACTGCAAACCACTAAATAGAATGACGAGAATTGCCTTTTGCTTTCTCTTCATAATTGCAACACTAGTTCACTATTCTTCCGGGTCATCTTGTGGTGTGCATGATGACTACCGTGCGTATATCTGGGATGGAAGCACTAATACGTCCGAAATAACCAATATTGCCGTGTTCAACTATAACCTCAACATTGCTCTTAGTAATTTTACTTCAGATGAAAACACAAATATTGCAAATTTTGCTGGGTTTGGTCGTTACAACGGTGAAGACCCAAATGCTGCCTACTTACAAGGCCGCTGCATTGGATATGTAGAAGACTGCCTCGGCTGCATCCAAGACGCAAAATCTCGGATACAAGAAGATTGTGAGCCGGTAACAAACTCAGCTATCCTATGGTATAAGGATCGCTGCATGGTTCAGTACTCAAACAACAACATGTTTGGAACAATCATGATGCCTGACGATATGATCACCATCGAGAATGACACCAAAAACGTGACTTCAGATGCAGGCGCATTCAATATTTTACGAACGAAGTTGTTCAAAGCCCTTTCTGATAAAGCGGCATCCCGACTAGATGGAGCCCAGATGTTTGCCGCAGGAAAATGGAGTGATGGATCGAGTGGCTTAATGATTTACGGTGCTGCACAGTGTTCACTGAACTTGCGATCGGACCAATGTACCTCTTGTTTGGCTATAGTAGGTCTGAAGTTGAAAAATTACTTATATGGGAAAGTAGGAGGCAGCATCGTGGGACCCAGTTGCAATTACCGAGACGATGTTAATTCTTTTGTGGATGAAAGTTTGTTTGTGTTCAGTAACCTGTCACCACCTACACCACCACCACCACTGTCACCACCACAAACTGAAGTACCTGCCTCGCCCTCGATATTAAATCGACCACCATCGTCTTCGGTGCCATATCCACCATCTACAGGTATGCATATGTAAACATGCAGGAAAGATTATAGTATTAAATTTGTCCCTCATATCAATGCTGAGCTTGGATGGAAAGTGGTTGAATCTTAGTATCCTAGCTCATGACCAAGTTTCAAATCGTGGCACACACAAAGAGAGCAAGTTTACAAGGCTATGGATTATTAAATTTAAAAGTCTATAAAATTTACTCAAAAACTAATAAAAGGAAAAAAGCAAGTGTGTTTTAACGAAAAGTGTATCAAGTAAAAAAAGAGTTTCTTACAATGCATTAGGATTTTTTTCTGGAGAAAACATTGTTTCCTAGATATTTTTAACATTAGAAATGGTTTAAATTTAGACTTGCTGATCATGTGGATGTACAAATTAAGCTTAAAGCCAAACCAAACTGATAAATCCCAAAGGGATTTAGGAATAAACTGATGAAACCCAGAAATTTCTTGGGAAAAGAGACTGAAATAAAGGATCAATCTCACACAAATTATGAGAAATTTACCGAAAGGGTTAATTATGCTTTGTTGACATGTGTTTTGGCCAATTTTAGGATTGGTGATCTAACTTTTTACAATCCCGTTTTAGTGACCTAAATTTATAGTCTGAGTTGTTTTAGTGACCCACCGTTACATTTTTTGGATGGAAACCGTTTTAAAGTTTCAATTTAGTCCGTACAGTTTAAAAATTTACGATAAACGCTTAAAATTTACAAAAATTACACACATAAAAACACTTATATGAAATCTTATAAAACTATCAAATATAAATTACATCTACATATGTAAATTGAAAAAAAAAACATTTTTTGTTAATGCAAATTTAAAAATAATATAAAACTATCAAATAACATGCTACAAATTAATTAATATAAGTTAAATCGTTTTTTTTTTCTTCGTATTATGTAAATTCATTATTAAACTTTTTAAAGACTAATAAATTTTTTGAATGACGAGTCTTATGCTAAAATAAAATAAGAGTCTAATTAGATTCTAACCCTTACATTGAAATTGAGTTGTTAGTAAGTATACTTTCAATTCAATGGCTTTATAAATATATATTTATATCATCCCAACTAATATAGTTCATATGTTATTCGATACTTGTATTCATTTTATGTGCTAATTGTGTAACTCATTTAAACGCATGTTTTATATAAGTGTGTAGTTTAAGTGAGCTTATATAAGTGTGTAATGTAAGTGAGCTTATATAAGTGTAATATTTACAATTTTTAAGCGTTTATCGTTAAGTTTTAAACTATACAGGCTAAATTGAAACTTTAAAACGGTTTTCATCTAAAAAATATAACGGCGGGTCAATAAAACAAGTCAAACTATAAATTTAGGTCACTAAAACGGGATTGTAAAAAGTTAGGTCACCAATTCTAAAATTGGCCAAAACACAGGTCACCAAACCATAATTAACCCTTTACCGAAATACAGAAGAAAATATAGACAAATTGAAGCTCAACACTCTTCCAATAAACTCAATAATTAAAATATAATCAACAGTTTAAAGACAAAGGATTATGGGTATATATAGTACCCATAACAAAATAAAACTAGTCCTTGAACAAAAATAAAAATATCAAATAATTTACTTAAACTAGGAGAGTGACAAATAAATAATACAGTTAAATAGATATATGAACCGTTTACTACCCTATATTTTATTAAAAATTTAATTTTTTCCCCCTCTATTCTAATTTGTTCATTTTAGTACTCTGTACAATATCAATCCACTCAATTTTGTAGCTCATCCGTCAATTTTTTCACAAAATGGACGACACGTGCTTGCACGTGACTAACTTTTGCTGTTTTTATGAGTTAGGTTTATGTTTGTTAAGAATTGCAATGAACCGAAAATAGAAAAATGTATTATTCTGTCCCTTGTATTTATTTTATTTTTGTTCTTATTTTTTATTTTTTATTTTTTTATTGGACCTCTGTTATAAATGACCAAAATACCTCTGTCGTTAAAATACGTTAATAGAATTTAGTCACGTGCAGTTACGTGTCGTCCATTTTGTGAAGTAATTGACGGATAGCTACAAAATTGAATGGATTAATATTGTACAATGCGCTAAAATGAACAAAATAGAGTAGAAGAGATAAAATTGAATTTTTGGTACTACGTAGAATATTACAGCTGAATATTACAAATAAGACGTGCTCATCATTGCTTTCCTTCTAAGAAACATATTGCGCATGTAGTTTTTTTGTGACGATCTATCGGCAAACCAAACACATTTTTCCAACCTCTCCTCTCAAATGGACTCCACCCCAATCATGTGGAAGTCTTTCAAACTCTTCCACCCTTTAAAACAAATGTCTTTATGAATTTTCGGCACTCGACCAAACCAACAACTCCAAAACAAGATCTCGAAGACACACACCCAAGCAAACCAAACTTTTGAAGCATCACCATCACAGCCATAAAACTCTATGCCTAGCTATACCCGAATATCCCAAAAAACTTCCACTTCAGGAAATACGTCATCACAATATGGATCAATAATATAAGGGCGAATCATTGATTAGTACATAAAAACATAATTAATTTTCAAAAATTCGGATTTTCAAATCTTGTTTAACATTTAGTACATTATAATGTAGTATCACGTAATATCAAAGTTAAGAATTAAGAATAAAAATAAGTAGCATCATATAGTATATGTAGTAGCATCATATAACATGTGAACTAAATTTTAAATTAGATTTATCTTATGTATATTTTCATAATTAAGTACCAATAATATGTATCTATTTAAAGAAAAATGATGAAAAAATACATACTATTAAACCTACAATTTTTTCTCCTGTCTTAATCCCATCATCAAAGACCCACAATTGCCATAACCCTAGGAATAACAACGGCTCACTCAGGGACGACGAAGCCTTTCCTCATTCCCCTTTTCATATGCCTCTCTCTCTGTCTCTCTCGTCCCTCCTCTCTCGTCCGCCTCTCCCCCCCTTCTCATTTTCCTCTCTCTCCATCTTCTCTCGTCTGCGATCTCCCCTTCTCATGTGCCTCTCTAACTCTCTGTCGCTCTCTTCCCTCTTTTCTTCCACGCTTCTCCCCCTTCTCATCTGCCTCTATTTGTCGCTCTCTTCCCTCTTTTCTCGTCCGCCTCTCTCTCGTTCTCATCTGCCTCTCTCTCATTATTCTCTCGTCCGCCTATCTCCCCTTCTCGTCTTCCTCTCTCCCTGTTCCCTCCTCCCTCTTCTCTCATCCGCCTCTCTTTCTTCTTCCTTGGCTATCTCTCTCTCTTCATCCTCTCTCTCCAGCCATGACAACTGTCCTGTTGGCGGCACCGTTGGTGGTGATACTCTGTGTAGAAACACCTCTGGTTGACGTGGTGGGTCGCCCAGGGACATCGTCCAGAGCTCTGTTAGGAAATCAGGCGAGTTTAAAGAAAGACAAAAATACAAACCGCACACACAATTTGATAACAGAGTTCACCCAACGATGGTTACGTCTCCGGGCTGCTACACGTGGCACTTATATATATTATAAGGAGGATTAGAAGAGTAATTTAGCTTGATCACAAAGCTATGGTTCTCCTACAACTAGAACTCTCTCTTTACAATATTCTCTCTTGAATATATGATAATTAAAATAGAAGACAGCTGGGACATATATAGAATCCATAGTGGCTCTTATTACAATTCTTAGTGATGTGGGATAATTAGTGAACATGACCAAAACACATTTGGCTCCACAACTCAACAATCTCCCACTTGGAGTCAAATGTCGAGTGCTTCAAAAGAACTCTGATTATCCCCGACCACCAAACTCACTGTGCTCCCCCGAGCAGAATTCTTCCACCGGTATCCTTGTATAGTAATTTGTACTCTTCCGTCATCGGCGAGTTACCCATTCTTCCAGTGTAGCGACGACCCTTAGTCTCAAGCTCGGAGTTCTACTGAGGTCGCAGATAACCTCAGTTTGTTGATTGTAACAGCCTTCGTTAGTATATCGGCGGGGTTCTTAGCGCCCTCAATCTTTTCTAGCGCAAAGATTCCATCTTCTAGGACAGCCCGGATAAAATGGTAACGGATCTGTATGTGCTTGGTGCATGAATGGAATACATGATTCTTAGCTAGCTGAACTGCACTTTGACTATCACAGTACAGAACTCCCTTGTCGGTTTTCTGACCGAGCTCCTTTAAGAAACCTTGCAACCAAATCATCTCTTTGCTTGCTTCCGTCATCGCGACGTACTCAGCCTCTGTGGTCGACAGTGCAACGATCTTTTGGAGCTTAGATGTCCAACTCACAGCAGTACCACCATAGGTACAAACACATCCCGTTGTGCTCTTTCGGCTATCCAGATCACCGGCCATGTCAGCATCCACATAGCCGTGCAGGCCTACTGAGATCTTTCGGAAACATAATGCCGAACTCACTGTACCCGAGAGATATCTCAATATCCACTTCACAGCTTCCCAATGGTGCTTGCCCGGGTTACTCATGTAACGACTGACAACTCCCACTGCGTGGGCAATGTCTGGTCTTATACACACCATAACGTACATCAAGCTACCAATTGCTGAAGCATAGGGTATGTTCGACATACGATCCTTTCCTTCCTCACTGAGGATGATTGTATCTTCGACAAGCTAAAGTGTGCGACTAGCGGTGAGCCTACAGCCTTGGCATTACTCATGCTAAACCGTGCCAACACTTTCTTCACATATTCGGCTTGCAACAGAAACAGGGACCCATCCCTTCCTCGGGAAATTCTCATACCGAGGATCTGATTTGCGGCACCCAAATCCTTCATCTCAAAGTGTTTCGCCAACTGTTGCTTCACCTTGTTAATTTCTACAAGGCTCGACCCGGCGAGTAACATGTCATCTACGTAAAAAAGTAGAATGACGCACGAAGAGTTTTCAAATTTCTTCACGAAACAGCAGTGGTCACTATCACTTCTTTCGAACCCGGTACCCACCATGAAACTGTCAAACTTTTTATACCACTGCCAATGTGCTTGTTTTAGCCCGTACGAGCTCTTCTTTAGTTAGCAGACCAGTTTCTCTTTTCTCTTTTCGGCAAAGCCTTCAAGTTGGAGCATGTAAATTTCTTCTTCAAGATCTCCGTGGAGAAAAGTAGTTTTCACATCTAACTGTTCAAGATGAAGATTCTGATTTACAACAATGCTCAACAACAGCCGAACAGTCGTCAACTTTACGATTGGAGAAAAGATCTCGGTGTAGTCAATTTCTTCCTTTTGCTGAAACCCTTTGACTACTAATCGTGCCTTGTACCGTTTCGAGCCATCTTGTTCCTCCTTTAGTGGGAACACCCATTTGTTACTCAGTGCCCTTTTCCCCTTGGGCAGTTCGGCTAACTGCCACGTCACATTCTTCTTCAGTGACTTCATCTCATCCTTCATGGCGAGCTCCCACTTGCTCGAGTCTTTCAGCTCCAGAGTTTCCTCTCTACTCTTGGGCTCGCCTGCATCACTGAGTAATATGTAATGCAGGGAAGGAGAGTACCGGACAGTGGGTCTCCTTTCGCGACGTCCTTGACCCAATTCAGGTTGAGGAGTTTGGGGCAACTCCTCGTCCTCTTCAGCATGTGCTGGTAGGTTGTCGAACACCACTGTCTCATCTTCATCATTTTCCAACTCCATTCTTGGAAGCGCATTCATGTTGATTGTACCACTTTCCTCGGTCGGGAGCGCATGTTATTCCACCACCGCATTTTATCGATCTTTATTCAAAATGCTTTCGTTGAAGATGACATCCTTGCTGCGAATGATCCTTTTTGTTTGACCATCCCAGAAACGATATCCGAACTCATCTCCACCGTACCTCACAAAGTAACAAACTAAACTTTGGATTTCGAGTCAAGCTTGGTATGCTCATTTATGTCGACGTGAATATATGATAGACAACCGAACACTCGTAGGTGTTCATAAGAGATAGACTTTCCTATCCAGACTTTCTTGGGAATTCTCTTTTCCAATGGTACTGAGGGTCCGCGGTTAATGAGATAAATCGCCATGCTTATTGCATGTGCCCACAGGGCTTCGGACAGACCACTTTGCAGCCTCATACTCCTAGCACGCTCATTGATTGTTTGGTTCATTCACTCGCCCACACCATTTTGTTGCGGCGTTCTTCGGATGGTCTTCTCCATCCGAATGCCTCTTTGAGCATAGAACTCTACAAACTTCGCATCAATGCACTCTCCGTCGTTATCGGACCTCAAACATTTCGGTTTATTCCCGGTCTCTAGTTCGACCATGGCCTTTCATTCTTGAAATTTCTTAAACACTTTAGACTTGTGTTTCAAGAAGTAGATCCATGTCTTCCTCGTCGAATCGTCGATGAATGTCACATAGTACTGAGATCCTCCCAGTGAGGTTACCGGGGATGGCCCCCATACATTGGAGTGGACAAATGCTATCTTTTCTATCTTGGGAATGTTTCCACCTTTCTGGAAGCTCACATTCTTTTGCTTCCCGAAGATGAAACCTTCACACATGTCGAGGTTGACAGACTTCAAGCCTGTAAGTTTGTTGTCCATTGCTAACACCTTTATCCCTTCTCACTTATGTGACCCAAACGTCGATGCCACAGTTTCGAGCAGTTTTGCAATACAGCTGCTGCAATTGTATACTCCTCATCGGTCGTCATGTACAGTGTACCGACCTTAATCCCTCGGGCTATCACCATAGCTCCTCGTGAAACTTTCCAAGCTCCATTGCTGAACGAAATGGAGTGTCTTTCTATATCGAGTTGACCTACTGAGATCAGATTCTTGGTCAACCTCGAAACATGCCTCACTTTCGTCAGCATCCATACCGAACCATTTGAAATGCGAATCTTCACATCGCCCATTCCAACATCATCCAACGCTTCTCCGTCGGCAAGATACACTTTACCGAAATTACCTGCACTGTAATTTTTGAATAAATCCTTCTGAGCGGTCGTGTGAAATGATGCCCCAGAGTCTAGAATCCATGAATCTATATTTCCCTGTATGGCAGGCATTAAACAGTCACCCGAATCCTCATTGCTCGCAACATTTGGCACATGACATCTATCGGTTTCCTTCTTCGGCTGCTTGCATTCATGGACGAAGTGCTCCATACCCTAGAAGTTATAGCATCGAAGATTCTTCTTGCTTCGATCGCTATTTTTGACACCTCAGCTCTGCCCTCTTCTATCTCTGGATTTCGAACGACCTCTTTCGTCCAATATGTCATTATCCTGGTATCTTGAACCGACATTCAAGGCTGCTCCATCATTTGAGCATTCACCCATATCTTGTCTCCTGAGTTCCTCAGCGAGTATTTGATCTCGGATGCCGTTGTAAGTCAGTTTCTCCTTTCCAATTGAGTTGCTGACAGCAGCTCGCATGAACTCCCAACTGTTCGGTAGAGAGGCTAGCAATATTAGGGCTCTTACCTCATCTTCAAAAGTTATCTCAACCGCATCCAACTGATTTACGGTGTCGATGAACTTATTTACGTGGTTTGCGACAGGTGTGTTCTCAGCCATGCGTAGGTTGAACAACTTACGCATGAGATGTACTTTGTTATTTACAGATGGTTTTTCATACATGTCGGTGAGGATCTTCATCATCTCCATCGTCGTCGTCTCTCTTGCGGCGTTGTGCGCCATGCTCCTAGATAGTGTTAGTCGGATCACTCCCAACACTTGTCGGTCTAAGAGTTTCCACTCCTCCTCGGTGGTCGTGGTCGGCCTATCCTTGAGAAGAAGTGGTTGATGCATCTTCCTCCCGTACAGATAATCTTCTATTTTCATTTTTCAGAATGCGAAGTCCTTTCCGTCGAACTTCTCGATCCCATGTGCGCATCTGTCTTCTTTCGCCATTGATCTTCCTCCCAATCTTCGACCTTAGTTTTGCAAACCTCAGGCTCTGATACCACTTGTTATGAAATCAAGCGAGCTTAAAGAAGGACAGAAATACAAACTGCACACACAATTTGATAACGGAGTTCACCCAACGATGGCTACGTCTCCGGACCGCTACACGTGACACTTATATATATTATAAGAAGAATTACAAACATAGTCTAGCTTGATCACAAAGATATGGTTCTCTCACAAATAGAACTCTCTCTTTACAATATTATCTATTGAATATGTGATAATTAAAATACAAGATAAGTGGGAAATATATAGAACACATAGTGGCTCTTATTCCAATTCTTAGTGATGTGGGCTAATTAGTGAACATGATCAAAACACATTTGGCTCCACAACTCAACAAGCTCATCTTCAAACATGTCTTCATCGCCATCCTCGGTGTCGGTATCATGGGTAACGGCTTTTTCATTGGAAATTTGGGTTTCTGGATTGTTTTCGTTCCGTATATTGTTCAGTGGTGGTTTGGCGGTTGTATTGTGGCGGTGTTGGTGATGGCTGTGTTTGTGGTGGCGACGACATGGTTGGCTGTGACGGTGTGCTTGGCGATTCGAGCCGTTGTAGTAGCTTGATTTTTATACCGAGGATGTGTGATGCTTTTTTGATTGATTTCACGGTTGCATCCATTGGTTTTGCAATTGTGGGCATATTTAAACCAGATTCCTATAGAGTCCATAAAGATTGACCCGCTCTAATACCAGTAATAAACCATTTAGGGTTAGGAAAATTTAGACTAATAATAGAGAAAAAGTAGACAAGAAATAGAGATATTTAAGCGAGACTCTTTTTAATAAACTGAATCAATATAATGAAAAAGAGAGTTTGAAACAGGCCTCAAAAGGGACAAATAGCGTAATAATAAAATAACCAAAATAAACCGTTCTTATCAAGTGGTCCATTAATTAAAAAGAGCGAGTCTAAAAGGACCAAAGTAATCTAATAAATTGAACATAAACGAATAACAAATAATTAATAATCATCTAATTACATAGTCGTTGGTACGAGAAGGACCGACAGTCAAATCACTGTGACCGAGTGTCCCCTACCGTGCACATCACAAACCCATTAGGAAGCTGCTATTTGTTGGTTATATATAAAACTATTCTTCTTAACCATGCAGGTGGGAAAGCAAATAAATCACTTATCGCTGTCTTTATCGTTGTTCTACTTCTACTCTTCATTATTAGCATCATTCTTGGGCATATTTGGGGATATTCTTGTTCTTAAGGAAGAAGAAACTCAAGAAGTCTATCACAGAAGTTGAAAGTAAGCAAGTGAATATGATTAATAATTTCCCTTAAGAATTTTATATCATCAATTCTGGAAAAAAAAATGGTTATAAATGATGTGTGTATACACCAGTGTTTTAAAAAGGGAAAAATTAGCTGAAGTGTTTTTGCAAGAGCTACACACAAGCATTTTAATGTTCGAACAGCAACAGAGCGTCTGTCGTTTAAACATTTACTTGTAATGGATATTCAATTTCTCATATTGCTTGTATATATAAGTTGTTGGGAAACTTAGCGACGAAGAGGAAAATATCTTTGAGCCTGGTCTGGTGACCGAAGAAACACTACAATATGATTTTTCTAGAATAAGCACTGTAACTGATAACTTCTCGGAAGCTAATATGCTCGGACAAGGTGGATTTGGCGACGTGTACAAGGTTACAACCTAATCTCTTGCGTTTTTTGCATTCGAATGCCCACATAATATTGAAATTTTCATAGATAAGAGACAGAATGATGAATGGTGATTTTCTCTTTCTCTTAATTGAAAACTTAATACATTTAACTTGGAAAAGGCAGTGTTTTGTGTCTTATAGATTAGGAGAAATATTTGTATTCTACAGAAGAAGTCTTGATTGATTCAATGTTTGCCTTACGCAGTTGTAAAATATTTGTAAAATTGCTTATTTGTCAAGAATTTTCATGTTCTTGTTTTAAACTTCATTTGGTAAAAAAGATTCATTTAAATTTTTTCAAAAGAAGACCGTACTTGAGGGTTTTAACTTTTAAAACATGTGGTTTCCCACTAATTCAAGTATGAACTAGAACGCATCGATAGTATTTTTATGAAAGTGACTTTAGTTAATATCACATCACTTTTCTTGTGATCTGTTAAAGGGGAAATTTCGAAATGGGGAAATTTCGAAAATATCTCTTAAGAGCTTTTGCTCACTCTAATGTCGCGAGAACATTAAAACAACAAATACCGCATCTATATATGTAAAACCTTAACAAAAGTTTTGAGGTTCAAGTCTGAGTCTAATTGTGTTTTCAAATGGCAAAATCATGTGTTTCTTTTTAACTTTTGACTCTTACAGATTTTATCTTAATAATTACTACATGTAGCTTGTTCCGGATGATTATGTTCCATGTTCAAGAAACCATAATATGATTAACTTAAATTGTCTTCGCAAGCTCAAATGACGGTAAAATATAACACTTTCTGATAATATTTAGGGTTCAAATGTTTAGAATTGAAATCAATGTCTTTTTCTCTGGTTAATATTTACTATAGCTAGTAGATCATCAAAATGAAATGATTCTGGAAAGTGAAATTAAAGATGGTTCAATTTTAGTTTACTTTTTATCGTTTCATAATGTTTCACAGTGTATCTGAGAAGGTAGACTCAATATTTTTAAACGACTAATTTGGCAAAGAATAATTAATCTATGTATGTTTTTGGTCATTCACCCTATACTAAAAGAACTAGTAATTAAAAACATTCTAAGAATTTTGAGCAGCACAAAGAATCGAATAATATATGAACCAAATACATTTGCCTATAAAAAAATGGATAATTTTGTAAAACTTTACGCAACAAGAGAAGACGAAAAGTAATATAGTATTTAATTAAACGCCTCAATGCCTCACGATAAGGGAATCGTAGGATGCAAATTGGTTTATTAAATTAAAAGTCATTTAAGTTTTATGACAACAATCATTTGTTCTTAGCTGTTGCTATGATTTAAAATAATCTTAAATATGTACCAAAACATCATATTCCGAAGACTTATGAATTTAGTTTGTGCATAAAGTATATTCTATCTAATTGCTTAATAGTTTGAGGATAAGTAGTGGGGAATCATTAACGGGCTATATAAAAGCTTGGTAACGTTTGAACTAATCAATACCATAATTGCAAAGCTAAACATAATGAAGATCGTTTGTCTATTTTTCTTCGTTATCGTAACATTAGTTCACCACTCTTCTGCCGCATCTTGTGGTACTCGCGATGGCGAGTACATCTGGGATGGGAGCACAGATACCTCTGAGCCGACAACTGCTATGGAGTTCCAAGAGAACCTTGACGGTGCCCTTGATCAACTACCCACCAACGTAACAAACATTAAGTTGTATAATCGGGCAGCTGTACGCTCTGGAGTGGATCCGAATGCGGCGTACGCTCAAGCTATTTGTATCGGGTATGTAGACTATAAAACATGTCAACAGTGCATCCAAAGCGCAACTGATATGTTGGAAAAACCATGTTTAACATGGTAGTTTCCGAATGGTCACGAGACCATTTTTGAGTCAAAATTCCAAGTGACAGCCGTGGCCTTTTGGCACCATACTTAAGACGGTTGAGTAGATGGTATGACAAGGTTCGTAACGGTATATCACATGACCTATTCGGAGAATGGGAGGGAATGGAAATTGACATCAAAGAATGGGGTTGAGAAAGAGGAAAACTCTTAATGCTGGAAAAGTGCTCCTGCTCGGAAAGAGTGCTCCTGCTCGGGAAGAGTGCTCCTGCTCGGGAAGAGTGCTCCTGCTCGGGAAGCTCATGCTCGGGAAGAGTGCTTCTCCTCGGAAAGAGTGCTCCTGCTCGGGAAGAGTGCCCTGCTCGGGAAGAGTGCTCTTGCTCGGGAAAAGTGCTCCTGCTTAGGAAAAGTGCTCTCCTGCTCGGGAAAAGTGCTCTCCTGCTCGGGAAAACCGCTCTCTCCTGCTCAGGAAAACCGCTCCTGCTCGGGAAAACGCGCCTGTTCGGGAAAAACTTCCAGGAAAGTTGTAACTGTTGCAATTAATATGAATTCATTGCAAAGTTAATATTGCAGTTCGAATTTCGAAAACTGACAGTAGTAAAGTGACTTTAATGGGTGATATACACAGCCAGCCTATAAATAGGCCGACCCCCCACAGGTCAAAGACACAACATTCTGAAATCAAGCACAAGAGCATATATCATCTCTCAAAACATAAGCATTACATTTTAGCCAGAGAGAGCCACCCACCAAAAGCTCGACCTTGACTCGTCGCCAGTTTTCGGTGAGTCATCCGAGACGTTGTACTTTGGGATCGAAACGCCAAACATAACCAGAAACCTCAAAGGTGGTTAGGCGAATATCGGTTAAGGGCAGACTGTTAAACAGTCGCCTCGTCTATTTATTTTCCTGCATTTTTTATTCCGTCTTTACATTTCTGCAATTTTATATTCTGTACATTTCAATTCTGTAATTTATTTTTCTGTTCTGTAATTTCATCTCAGTTCTTTTTCTTTTCTGTAATTTCTATTCTGTTTTGTAATTTACTTTCCAGTCCTGCAATTTTATTTAATTCCAGAAACAGTCTAGCAGTTTAGTAATTATACTATTCTATCTGGCAGTTTCTTTTAATTAACAAACAGTCCAGCAGTTTAGTTTTATACTATTCTGTCTGACAGTTTCGTTTAATTACAAACCAGTCCAACAGTTTAATAACTTATAGTATTCTGTCTGGAAATTTAATTAATTGCATTTACATTCTGCAAGTGTCGGAATTTTGTAATAGAGTCATATTCCATTATAGAAATAAAATTGTTTATTTCTTTTCAGTCCTTGCACTTTTAATTATTGCTTTTACGTACACCAAAACCAACAATCTTAACCGATATTTCATTTTTGGTTTGTGTACTATTTTATTTTAATTTTTAAATTACAAGGAATAGTGATTCTTCCGCCACAATTCTGTTTTTAGAATATTTGTAGCAAAGAAAAATTCCTAGAATTGTTTTATTCTTATTTTGGTATTTCTACCGTTCTCGAGAAAATACCAACCAGTTTGGTATTAGCTTGAATTAATTTATTTTTTATCTTAATTCTTTTACAGAAACCAAGTTTTCTATACTTGGTGTTTTGTTCAAGAATATTCAAATACGCGTATCTTATAGTCTATTGGTTGTCTTTTCAGAAACCGAAAGATGACGAACGAAAATATCTCTGATCCTATTGTCCCTTCGGTGAGTTCGCATGACGTAGTGGTTGGTGGGAATGTCCATAACACTACGGGCGATGCAAATCTTGGGGCTGACGCTCAGGCGCATGCTACGGCGGCTGCGGCCGCTGCAGCTGCAGCCCAAGCTGATGCTACGGCCAAAGCTGCGGCTGCGGCCGAGGCTGCAGCTGCGGCCAAGGTTGCGGCTGCGGCCAAGGCTATGGCTGCGGCCAGGGGCAAGGCACCGATGCGTTCGGCTATGCCTGTTTTTCCGACCTCTCATCTGGAAAAGCCGACAAAGTTTAGGGGTGACAACTTCAAATGTTGGCAGCAAAAGATGCTGTTTTATTTAACCACCTTAAACTTAACCCGATTTCTTAAGAAGACTGCTCCCGTCCTAAGCGAGGACGATCTGGACGAGCAGTCGTTCTCAGCGTTGAGGTATGGAGACATGCCGACTATCTATGCCGGAACTATATCTTGTGTGCTCTAGATGACACCCTATTCAGTGTCTTTGAGCCCAAAACAACTGCAAAGGAGCTTTGGGAGACTCTCGAAAAGAAGTACAAGGTGAATAACGCTGGCACAAAGAAATTTGTGTCACGGACTTTCACGAGTACATGATGACTGATAATAGGAGTGTCATTGAGCAGGTTGAGGAGCTACAGCTCATGTACCATCGCCTTGATGCTGAAGGGCTAGTTATCAATGAACCCTTCCAGGTGGCTCTCATGATTGATAAACTGCCACCGTCATGGAAGGAGTTTCAGAACTACCTGAAGCACAAGCGGAAGGCAATGACTCTGGAGGGGCTCATAGAGAGGTTGAATATCGAGCAGAGCAACCGCCGTTCTGGAAAGAAAGGCGGTATTGCTAGTAGCTCGGTGGCAAAGGCCCATGTGATTGAGGCCACGCGTGTCAAGCGGAAACGCCCTGACAATGCAGGCAGTGCTGTTGCTGTAAAGAAATTTGCGGGAACCTGCTTTGTGTGTAACAAGACCGGTCATCGTCCACGGACTGTTATGACAATAAACGTATTGCTAAGCCCAAACCCCCACCGAGGAACTTTAAGGGCAAGGGAAAGATGAGGGCTCCAGCTCAGGCCAATGTGGCCGAGGGAGTAGAGGATGACATGCATCTCTTTGCAGTGGTCTCTGAAGTGAACCTTGTGGGAAGCAACCCCAAGGAATGGTGGCTAGATACCGGCACCACGAGCGACATCTGCTCAACAAGTGGATGTTCAAGACCTACGAGAAGGTGGTTGGTGAGACCTGCTTTATGGGAAATTCTGCTACTTCCAAGGTGGAAGGAAAGGGGACAGTGGTGATGAATCTGATCTCAGGAAAAGAGCTCACACTGACTGGGGTGCTCCATGTACCAGATATTCACAAGAATCTGGTTTCAGGCTCGGTTATGGTGAAGAAGGGTTTTAAACTAGTTTTTCAATCCGATAAAGTTGTAATCACCAAGAATGGTATTTATGTAGGCCGTGGCTATATAACCAACGACATGTTTAAGTTAAATGTAGGAACTCCATCTCCTAAGGCTGAGGCCGCTAATAAAGGTGCTAAGGCTGAGGCCAGTACCAGTAATGTAATGACTGTTGCCAAGTTGGCCAATAATAATATTTCATATTCTGCTTATATTTTTGAGTCATTTCATTTGTGGCATGGTAGATTAGGACATGTGAATTATAATTCTATGAAGAAATTAATATCACTGCAACTAATACCAAACTTTGTCTTTAATAAACAACATAAATGTGAAATATGTATAGAAGCAAAGTTAACGAAATCATCGTTTTAACATGTTGAACGAGATAGTGAACCTCTTGGCTTGATTCACACAGATGTGTGTGATTTGAAATTTATTCAAACAAGAGGAGGTAAAAGATACTTCATAGCTTTTATAGATGACTGTACTAGATACTGTTACGTTTACTTAATGAAAAGTAAAAGCGATGCAGTAGATATGTTCACTCTATATAAAACTGAAGTAAAAAATCAACTCAATAAAAAAATAAAAATATTGAGGAGTGATAGAGGCGGCGAATATGAAGCGCCGTTCGCACAAATATGTGCAGAAAGTGGCATCATTCATCAAACCACAGCTCCATACTCCCCGGAGCAAAATGGAGTTGCGGAGCGTAAAAATAGAACGCTCAAGGAAATGATGAATGCGATGTTGATAAGTTCTGGATTACCCCAGAACATGTGGGGGGAAGCCTTGCTTTCCGCTAACTATGTTTTAAACAAGTTACCACATAAGAAGCGAGACAAACCACCATATGAATTATGGAAAGGTTATCAACCTAGCTATAAGAACCTGAGGGTTTGGGGATGTCTCGCTAAGGTCCTAATCTCCGCTCCTAAAAGGATGAGAATTGGTCCGAAGACAGTGGACTGCGTGTTCATTGGATATGCACAAAATAGCAGTGCGTATCGGTTTCTCGTACACAAGTCGAAAAATCCTGATGTGCACGTAGATACGATAATTGAAAGCCGAGAGGCTTCTTTCTTTGAGGACATCTTTCCCCGCAGAATGCCAACACCTGTACAGACTCAAGAGTTGAACAGTGATGGAAATGTGGGGGCAAGTGAACCATCAGAGAAAGAAGAAGAGGAAGAGCCTCGACGAAACAAAAGGGCGAGGAAGGAAACTTCCTTTGGGCCTGATTTCGTAACTTTCATGATAGAAGATGAACCGGTGACATATCAACAGGCTATGTCAACACCGGATTCCCAATATTGGGAAGAAGCAATCAATGATGAGATTGAATCGATTATGCAAAACCACAGTTGGGAACTGGTGGATCTTCCGCAAGGATGCAAGCCCCTTGGTCACAAGTGGATCTTCAAGAGGAAGTTAAAGGTTGATGGCACGATCGAGAAATACAAGGCAAGACTTGTAGTCAAAGGCTTCAGGCAAACTGAAGGTGTCGATTATTTCGACACATACGCTCCTGTCTCTAGGAAAATGTCGATTCGGATCGTCATTGCTCTCGCGGCATTGTTTGATCTGGAAATACATCAGATGGATGTAAAAACGGCTTTTCTAAATGGAGAATTATAAGAGGAAATTTATATGGAACAACCTGAAGGGTTTGTGGTTCCAGGGAAAGAGCACATGGTGTGCAAACTTGTAAAGTCTCTGTATGGACTCAAACAAGCACCCAAGCAATGTTACGAGAAATTTGATAGAATCATGTTATCAAATGGCTTTCGCATAAATGAGTGTGACAAATGTGTCTACATGAAAGGAAGTTAAAACGACTGTGTAGTGGTCTGGCTTTATGTGGACGACATGATTATAATAGGAAGTACTGATAAGATCAACTCTATTAAGAAAATATTGTCACATCATTTCGATATGAAAGACCTGGGTATAGCTGACATTATACTTGGTATGAAAATCACCAAGACGTCAGAGGGGTATGCCCTGTCGCAAGGTCATTATGTTAGACAAACACTTGACAAATTTGGCAGTGGTAGTAAGGCAATGTCAAGAACTCCAATTAAGTTCAACTATAGCCTGAAAAATAATTTCGGCAAAAGTGTGAGACAATTGGAATTCTCTAGGATCATAGGCAGTCTCATGTATGTGATGAACTGTACTATACCTGATATAGCCAACTCAGTAAGCAGACTGAGCAGGTATACCAATAATCCGAATGAGGAGCACTGGAAAGCCATAATAAAGCTTCTCAGGTATATGAGATATACAGCCGATTATGGGCTACACTATACAAGATATCCAGCGGTACTGGAAAGGTATTCAGATGCCAACTGGATATCAGACTCCAACAGCACAAGATCCACGAGTGGATATGTGTTTGTAATGGGAGGTGCTGCCGTGTCTTGGAGATCCTCCAAACAAACTTGTATCGCAAGGTCAACTATGGAATCAGAATTCATAGCTTTGGACCTGGCAACTGAAGAGGCAGACTGGCTGAGAAGCTTCTTGGAAGTGATTCCAATGTGGCCAAAACCTGTTCCCGTAATAAGTATGCATTGCGATAGTCAATCAGCTATTGCGCGGGCTCAGGACCATATGTATAATGGAAAGTCTCGACATATACGTCGGAGACATAAATCCGTAAAAGAATTGTTAGCTAACGGTGTTGTATCCTTAGATTTTGTGAGATCAAAGGATAACATTGCGGATCCATTTACAAAGGGCTTGACTCAAGAGAGAGTCGAAGCGTCATCGAACGGAATGGGATTGAAGCCCATTAAATTGGTAGCCTCCCCATAGGCAACCCAACCCAGATGGGATTGACCTGCTGGGTTCAATGGGAAACTGAACTGTGGGGGCAGCCGAACAAAGCACTCGGGAACCTGTAGTTCTAACCCAATTTCGCGATGACAGAGTGATAGACATGTACCATAGTAAAGGTGAGCATGTGGATCTCAATGATCCAAGTATCTTGAAGGTCGAGTAAGGTGAGTCAGGACACCTTCTACTTGGAACCACCTATAACGAGTGTGTAAGGCCGGTACCATGTGATGAGAGGGGTGTCACTTTAGATTTTACCCCTAAGTTAATCAATGAATTTCTGAGTGCTCCTAATCCTTCTATAAATAATGATGATTATGACATGGAAGTCATTGCTCTTGTTCTCACTGGCAAGAATAACAGATTTGATGGCACTTCCATTAAGACATCCTCTCTCACATTGTGTGCTGCTGTGCTACACAAAATTTCTAGGTTTAACTGGACTCCTACCAAACAACCCTCTAAAGTGAACAAAGAAATGGCCATCTTTCTCTATAAGATCATGTCTTCATTGCCAATTAACTTTGGTAATCATGTTTTCAATCTCATTAGAGATTTCAGTGATAATAATTCACCTTCCATTCTGCTTTTCCCTGTTTAATCACTGGAGTGATTCTGTCTCAAGTCTCACATTTATCTAGAACTTCTCCTTTTAGAATCTCCACTGAACCAATCACAGATTGTCCCTCTGCCCTGTATATTTCTGCAAAACTGCTAAAGGAAGGGAATGTCAATGACATTTCTGGAGAAAAAGGAAAAGAAAAGGAGACCTCTAGTGCTCCTTCAGAAAAGAAGAAAGGTGTGAGGTGGTATCTGCAACAAAAGTTGGCTTACAATCAAGAAAGAATATCTGAATTGGATGCTGATGATTATCAAATCAAGAAGCTATTGGTGAATCTCAGAGAAAGTGAGGATGATGGTGATAGTGATGCTACTCACAGTGATGATGGCTTTTCAATAAGTAGTGAGGAAGAAGATGAAGAAGTTGTAAGAGACACGCCTCTAAGGGAAAGACCACCTCAGTCAGACATTCCTCGTAACTAGTTTGTCTGGATTATGACAAATAGGGGGAGATGAAGTTTATTTTATGCTTTGAGTTACAATTTCAATTTCTGTACTAAGACTTGATGTTTGGGTTCATGCTCATGTTTTTAAGTTTATGTTTCAATTACTTTTGTTGTGTTAAGACTATGTTGTGCCAGTATTTTTGGCCTTAAAATTTCTGCAATTTTTTTTTTGAAATTTCTCTGTGAATGGATATATTTTGTGCTTATATGATGTTTACTATTCTAACTTGCAGGGGGAGCTTAAATAAATTGTCACAAAAGCATTGATAAAAGATACACAGTAAAAGACTGTGTTAAATTATATTTGCAGGTGGAATAATGTGTTTATAAACTTAGATGATTTGTCAAAACCAATGACAAAGGGGGAGATTGTTAGGACCAGATTTCTGGTCTAAATACTGTTTGTTGTCTATTGGTTTTCACTAAATAATCCTATCTGTTTATTATGAACTAAGACAGTGTTGTTAGGTTTCAAGCAATATTGCAACCTCAGTTACAACCCACTAAGACAGAAGTGTTAGGTTTCAAACAATGTTGCAACCTCAGTTACAACCTGCTAAGACAACGTTGATGGTTTCAAGTAATGTTGCAACCACAATTCCAACCTGCTGTTCTGCAGGATTCTGTCTAGTTCTGTAAATCTGCATAACTATTCTTTAATGGTAATTATTTGTTTTAAAGTATGCAGGATATATTCTCATATGCTCTTAAAGGTTAAGTTTATGTTTATTGAGAATATTAAAAGTGATAAAGAAGATGTTTCCTAAATAGTAATAAAGATTAGTTTCTAAAGATATGTTTACTTTAAACTAGGCAATCTTAAATCTCTATTCTTATGCAAATCTTTATCACGTTTGTCAATCTTTGTTCCTTATCAAAATCAGTATGATTTGTTTAAGTTTGAATGTAATATGGAGTGTGAAAAATAAGGATGAGATCTTTCATCAAACAACAAAATGAACAAGCATGGAAAACAGTGTTGTATGGTTGGGAGCTTCCAACTGCCATTGATGGTGAATGTGAACTGGTTTATGTACCTGAAGACAGATGGTCTGCTGATGAGGACAGAAAATCAAGTGCAAACTCCACAGCAATAAACTTGATCTTTGCTGGTGTAACTCTCAGTGTGTTCAGGTATATCTCTCATTGTGAAACTGCCAAAGAGGCATGGGACATTTTACAAGTAACCTTTGAAGGAACTGTTAAAGTAAAAGCTTTTAAACTCCAACAGTTAACCACTCAATTTGAAAACTTAAGAATGGAGGAAGATGAAACAATTGAACAGTTTAATGGTAGAATTTGTCATATAGCTCATCAAGCTGGAACCTTAGGTGAAAAATACAGTGATGCAAAACTTGTTAAGAAAACTCTAAGGTCACTTCCAGAAAGGTTTGAGATTAAGGTTACTGCTATTGAAGAATCAACAGACTTATATAATCTTAAACTTGAATAACTTATAGGAAATCTGAGTACTCATGAACTTAAATTCTTCAAACAGAAGAGACCAGAAAAAGGAATAGCCTTTCAAGCTAAAAAATCTGAATCTAAGGTCTGTGAGAAAGTGAGTGATGAAGAACAGCTAGCCTTCTTTGCCAAAAAGTTTTACAAAAAGTTTTATAAGAAAAAACAGGTTGATACTAAAACATCAAAAAACCTTCAGAAAAAGGATAATCAATTTAAGTCAGAATCTAGGTTTAACAATAATTCTACAGGAAAGTGGAATCCTAAAGAGAAGGATAACAAAGATTACAAGCCTAGAGAAATTCAATGCAGAGAACGTAGAGGTTTTGGTCACATTCAGTCTAAGTGTGCAAATAGTTTAAAAAAAAAAAAAGTGCTTATATAACCACTCACAGTGATAGTGATTCTGAGAGCAACAGTGATGAAGAGGATGATTCTAATTTTGTTAATTTTATGGGAATAATCACTGAAAAAGAATCTACTTATGAAAGTGACTGTGAGTCTGATTCAACCATAGGTACAACTGCTCTTAAAACCTATAGTAGTGATGAGGAAGAACTTTCTGATGAAAACATTACTCAACAATATCTTGTTCTTTATGAAAAGTATCAATGCCTGAGTAAGCAATCCTTGATCTTGAACAAACTTAATGTTAATCTAAAGGATGAAGTTAAAAGTCTCACTGAGCAACTTAACAAACAGCTAGTTGAACTTACTGAAACTAAAAAGAAAATAAAACTGTTGAATGTTTCTGCTTCAGAAAAATTAGATAACATGCTGTCCTATTCTAGAGCCTCTAAAGATAACAGTGGCTTAGGTTATTATGGCTATGAAAACACTGGAAAAACCACATTTGTTAAAGCTCTTGTTAACCATAGATGCAACCACAGTTGCAACCAAGAAAAAACTGAATAGCTTTGAGATTAAATCTACTTTTAGAACTAAACTGTGTAACTTCTGTAAAAGATCTGGTCATTTAGAAATCCAGTGTTATTTAAAGAGGAACCGAAAGTATATTTCTCAGAAAAACTGGTTGGCTTCTATCAATAAAAAATTGAACTGGGTCTGGAAAGTTAAGGAAAAATCTACCTTAATTGCTAATAACAAGGCTGTTATTACTTCTTTAAATACTGTTACTTCTAATGATTGGTATTTTGACAGTGGTTGTTCTAAGCACATGACAGGTACTGCAAGTTTCCTAAAAAATGTCATTAGTCTTACAGGAAACACTGTTGTTTTTGGAGGTGGAGATACAGGTAAAATTGTTGGTAAAGGTACCTTAAACAAACCTGGAATGCCTGATATTGATGATGTTTTCCTTGTAGATGGTCTAAAAGCTAATCTTATTAGTATTAGTCAACTATGTGACAACAAGATGATTGTTAAGTTTAACAAAGATAGGTGTCTAATTACTGATCTTAACAATGATTTGGTCATGACTGGAGTTAGATCAACAAACAGCTGCTATGTTTTTGAAAAAGCTGAAAAAGAATTGCCTCAGAATAGGTGTAATCAAGCTATTACTAATAATGTTGATATTTGGCATAAAAGGCTTGGTCATGTAAATTACAAAATCTTAGATAAGCTTGTTAAAGAAGAATTGATAAGAGGTATTCCTAAACTTAGTGCTAAAACTCAAAGTGTCTGTGGTGATTATGCAGTTGGCAAACAAACAAAGAGTATTCACAAAAGTACTAGTCAAATCTACACTAAGAGAGTCCTAGAACTTCTTCATATTGACTTAATGGGTCCTATGCAAACTGCCAGTATAGGTGGCAAGAAGTACATTTTGGTAGTTGTAGATGATTTCTCTAGATACACTTGGGTAGTATTTTTAAAAGATAAGTCTGAAACTTTTGATCTTTTTAAAACTCTGTCCTTAAAACTGCAACTTGAAAAAGGTTCCACCAGTGGTAATATTGCTAGGGTCAGAAGTGATCATGGAACAGAATTTGAAAACAGTAAGTTTAGGGAATTTTGCAACTCCTTAGGTATTAGTCATGAGTTCTCTGCACCAAAGACTCCACAGCAAAATGGCATAGTTGAAAGAAAGAATAGAACCATTCAGGAAATGGCTAGAGTCATGCTTAATTCTAAGAAACTTGCCAACAGATTTTGGGCTGAAGCTGTTAACATTGCTTGTCATATAGTTAATAGAGTATACATTACTAAAGGCACTACCATGATATCCTATGAAATATGGAAAGGTAGAAAACCCAATGTTAAGTATTTTCAACTTTTTGGGTGTGTTTGTTACATACTTAGAGATAGAGAACATCTTGGAAAATTTGATTCTAAGAGTGATAAAGGGATCTTTCTTGGTTATGCTCAGAATAGTAGAGCCTTTAGAGTTTTTAATCTAAGAATAAACTGTGTTATGGAGTCTTATAATGTGATATTTGATGACTTAAAAGATGTGGATGAGACTACAGGTGATGATGAAGGGTCAGAAATGACAAGAAATGAACCTGAAGAAAGTCAGCAAACAAGCAGTCCAACAGTGGTTGCAACTGAGGTTGAAACCGAGTTTGAAACCCAGAATACTGCTGAGTCTGAAGAAGAAGAAGAAGAAAGTTCTCATGTTCAGTCAACTAGCAAGCCTCGCTATGTAAGGACTCAGAAAAATCATTCTCTTGACAATGTCATAGGAGAAGTAGCTTCAGGTATGAAAACCAGAGGTAAAAGAAATAATGTTGTTCACTTTGCTTGTTATATTTCTCAGTTAGAACCTAAGAATATAAAAGAAGCTTTAGAAGATAGTGAATGGATTTT